>JAUBOC010000170.1:1204110-1222314 GCA_032275365.1 Anablepsoides cearensis | reverse complement strand
CCTGGCTGTTGTTCATCCCATCACCTACCTGAAGCTGAGAACTGACAGAGGAGTCAGACTGAGAAACATAACTGTTGGTTTTGTCTGGCTGCTTTCTGTTGTTTGGACTGGGCTGATTATGGAAGAGTTTTATAATGTTTTAAATTTATTTCTTTTAATACTTTCCTTCACCACTGTTTCTCTCTGCAGCCTCTCTGTTCTCTATGTTTTGATTCATCCAGGCCCCGGGGAGCAGGAGGGAGGCATCAAGACGGTTAATCAGTCAAAGCTGAGGGCATTCTACACCATTACTTCCATACTGTTAGTGCTGATGGTGAGGTTTTCATGGTGCATCGCCTGGGCAATATTATACCAGTCAAAAAAAAGGTTGAACTGTTTGTTGATGACAGCCGACCTTTGGTTTAACCTGCCCTGCGCTATGGTAATACCTCTGCTTTTTCTAAACAGAAAAGGTAAATTATTGTGCTGTAAGAAGGGTGACCAATGATTATAGGTCCAAAATGTTGCAGAGGGGTTTAATGTCAAAGCTAAATGCATGAGTGCATAAGAATCTGTATCTTATCTGTATATTAAAATTGCTAAACACTGAGACAAATATAAGCATAAAGTTAAGAATGTGTTTTCTAAGTATGACTTTAAACAAATACTGTATAACCTACTGATTTGATGCGTTTTTGTCAATATTTTCACACTATATTGTTGAATATAAAAACTTAGCTGGGGACAGGTTGGCAAATTAGCAATATGTGACTGTTCTCCATTTTCTACAAATATAGACTCAGTTAGAGGAAATGTAATGATATGATAATTATGAAAAAATATTTTGTGTTTAAACATGTATCAGACAACATTTTTACACATTTTCTAGTTCTATAATGATTGTTGGTGGTTGAAAACTAAAGACAAAAAGGTGTTTTTATTTTCCAATCAATTTCTTTTTGGCATTGCTTTTTAATTTATATACAGAAATGAAACTGAATGTTTTAACACTCAAATGAAAATATTAATGGTTATTTACATATTACTGTGGTTCTGTCTCCATTAGAGACTCATTTGAATGACGGGTCAGAAAAAGTCAAATGATATGAGGGGAATGTTTTGCATGAATTTAAATTAGAGCTGTTTGTGTGTTTTGGGAGCACTGCTGTTATTCCAGCAACACCTGGGGCTGTAAATACAGGATGCTTTATAAAAACACCTGCTTTAGGAGAGAAAAATAAAGCTGCTTTGCACAAAAATGCTGACGTTATTTTGATTATATGAAGCCAAGAAACTCACAAGATTTTTATTGCTAATATATGCAAACAAGATGAATAGAATATCAGAAAAGCCTAACAAAAATCTTATATAGATTTCTAAAACAACTATTGATGACTTTCAATTTCGATATCCAGTTTCATTTCAAAATCTGTAAGACTGACTTATACTGAAAGTTTAACATCAGTTGGCCATGGAGGTCATCTGGTTGACCAGTTGCAAATGTGCCTGTATTGATTAAGTTTTATAAAAAAAGTTTAATATTTCATAAGATATTTTGTTAACACAAAAAAACAAATGAAAACACACAGATATAATCTGAAAAATAATCATTACATCTTTAATGTTTTTGTTACAAAAAGCCTTTTACAATAATGACTAGACTAAAAGTTTGAAAAAATCTACAGCATGTACACACTTTTTAATATGTTGCTTTAAACATTTTGTCAAGTTATGGTTTAAGAATAGCTATAAATAATTACACGGATAAAACAGTTTCAACATTTCCACAAAAAAAAATCAATCTCAAATCAGCAGTTCTCAAGCTTTAATTCAGTTTGTACTCAAATACACTAAGATACATACAATACAGTATTTGCTTAGTTCTAGCACTAATGAAAGGTTGTCTGTAATGCTCCTCTGATGGGTCTGGTGTAACTTTATGAGTTGTGCACCTTCATGTTTTACTTCCTGTTATTAGTCATGATGAATTTGTGAAGTCGGATGGTTTGATTTTCATTGCCCTTGTTGGTTTCACCTGTTACCCTGTGCACATGGGGGTTTTCTTGGAGTACTCCAGTTTCCTCCCACAGATTCAAAATATGCATTTAGGTTCACAGATATCTTTAAATTGTCCCTAGGTGTGGGGGAAAATGTCAATGTTTGACTGTCTTGTTTGTCTTCGAGATGGATGTATGACTTGTCCAGGGTGTTCCCTGTCTTAAAGCAATGTGACTGAATACATCATCATCATTAGTCTCTTGAATTTATTCTGTCCAGGAATAATCTAGCTTTTTATCGCTGATCAGACATTGTTTTTACAACACACAAATTTTCCTGCTTTATTTAAAAACAAGAGGGGTAACACCAGACTGCTGGGTAGACCCATCCAAGATATACTTGCCATACACAAACACCCGTTACTTATCACTGATAATCCCACCAGCTGCCACACTAGACTCCCTATAAATCTCAGGAGTAGAGTTCCTAGTATTGCCACAATGGTGTAAAATGCTCTGTGCTTTGATTGGTCAACTTTTTGCCTGCTCTCGACCTGATCTCCTGGGCCGGGACGAATCAAAACACAGAGAACAGAAACGGTGCAGAAAAAGACGACAAATAAGGAGAACATATTGAAGCAGAAGTCTACAATGGTATACGCGTCAGTCACCTGCAGAGCGGCTTTAACAAAGAGTAGCAGCCACACGCAGCCAATGATGATATTTCTGATCCTGATGCCTCTTTCATTCCTCAGCTTAAGGTAGGTGATGGGATGAACGACGGCCAGGTAACGCTCCAAACACGTCAGGACATGGAAGAACGTCTGTCCATCCCAATGGAATTCTGAAACAAGGTTTGCTATGAATAATCTGTTTGAATCCTCCTTGTTGGTAATTGAGAGGAGCAGGATGTAGCCTAAGACGCCAATCAGCTCTATGATGGCCATGTGGTAGGTAAACATGTCAGAGTGACTCACTGCAGCTGCCGAGGCAGCAGACATGTTCCTCCATTGCTTCATACCGTGATACAAGATGAAGATCACGATAGGGAGGGGGATGACGATGTTGAGGACATTACTTGTAATAAAGATGAAAGAGGATGGTTTGGTTATGTAGCAATGTATAAGTTGAAGAGAGAAAACAGAATCCGTTGAAAATTGTGAAAGAAGAAAGGAGTCATTGGATGAGAAGGTGTTGACCAACATTCTGAGGAAAAGGAAAAAGAAAAAATACAGCAAACTTTGAAGTTTTATGAATTAATGATGTCTCAAAAGCAGGTAAAAAAAAGAAAGCTCCAGTTAAATTTGTCCTCACACTAAATTGTAAATGATTAATTTACAATTTGCTCACTCTGTTCCAATTCAGGGACAATTTAGTCTTGTCAAATAACCTAATAACAGGCATGTTTATGGTTTGTGGAAAGAAACCGGAGCCTCTGGAGAAAACCTACATAGAGAGAACATGGAACCTCCACACAGAAACACGGGGAGGTGAACCTCACAAGATAATGCAGAAATTCAACAATTCTACATTAGACAGTGATATAATCTGTAGGAACAATGAAATATACCAACCTTCCTTGTTGTATTGGAGGTGTTTTATTTGTCTCTGATGTTGGGTTCAAACTGTGAGGGTTGAAAATGAGCTTCAGATATGCTGAAGACTGTTGCTCCACCTTGTTGCTGCACCACCCTAATTATCTGTTTCTCCATATGATTTATAATGCAAAAAAAAAAAAACAATAAAGGGGAAAATGCACAAATGTCCTACTTTTTTACAAAGCAAAAATAACTGAATTGCTCATAAGCAAACATACAGACATGGAAACTATTTAATTTTGACTTATTTATTTAAATTGGTTTAGATTTAGATTATTAGTTTTGATTATAACTTCTATTTTGTTACCATTTAGACCATTTCAATTACTACAATAGTTTTTTTTATAATTCTGCATGAATAAAATCCTTTTTGAGAAGAGGTTGGTAGGAACACTGAGTGATATAAAAATAGAGAAATAAACATCTCAGAATGAAATGTGCATTATCCAGGCTATTTTTGTTTCTGCACAGCCTAAATCTTAAAAGTGAAACCAGAGAGATTTATTAAGAAATAAGTCATGTGAAGGTTTTGGTAAGGTTGCATACATCAAGCTTTTTATCCCATCAATCTGTGTTACTTCATGTCACAAACATGTGCTCATTTGTCAATTTTGTTCAAGTTCCAGTGTGCTGAGTTTGACTTTGTTTGATGCAAATTAGTCAATTTATTTTTGCGTGTGGTAGAACACAAACGAATGGGTTAGAGTTATAAATTTAATATTTCAATGAACGTTTGTCTTTTTGGGTTTTCATTTTGCTTCATTACAACAAGTCAGAAACTAGAAAAAATACCAAGTATAAAATACTTTCAACAACTATGATTATTTGAGTCTATAAATCTGATATATAAATAGTATAAATCGGTTTCTTCATGTCATCAACACAAGTTCATTTATCAAGTTGTTCCATTAAAACATTTGTTTCCAATGCAAATAATCCTCGGTTGATTTGCACATAGTGGGACACCAACAGATGGAGCGTGTCGCCATACAGCTTACTATGTTTGAATTCTGTCCAGAGTTAAAGCAAGTGCATTGACTAATGTGTATTTTTGTACTTTTATTTTGCTGTGATAAAAGAGATGATCAAGAAAACAACATAGATTTTTATTGTATTGACATGTACAACATCTGCAACTGTAGGCTTCCTTACTATTTTTAACAATAGAATATGCACTGTATTTTTTCTTCTTATGCTGCTCAGACACTGTTTTTACAACAAACTGATTTTCCTGCTCTGTTCAGAAACAGCAGAGGTAACACCAGACTGCTGGGTAGAATAGTCCAGGAGACACAAGCCATCATCAAACACCCATTATTTATTATTGACAGAAAAACTAGTTTCCATAGTAAACTCCCTATAAATCTCACAACCTGTGCTCCTAGTATGGCCAACATGGTGTAAAATGCTCTCTGCTTTGAATGGTCAGTCTTCTCCCGGACCCCGACCTGATCTCCTGGGCCTGGACGAAACAAAACAAAGAGAACAGAAATGGTGCAGAAAAATATAGAGAATAAAGATAAACTAAAGAAGCAGTAGTCAGTGATGGTGAATGTGTTAGTCAGGACCAGACACACAAAAACAAGGAGTAGCAGCCACACACAGCCAATGATGATATTTCTGATTCTGATCCCTCTTTCATTCCTCAGCTTCAGGTAGGTGATGGGATGAACGACGGCCAGGTAATGCTCCAAACACGTCAGGACATGGAAGAACGTCTGTCCGTACCAATTAATAAATAAAGCAAGTGTGCCTAATGACAGCGTATTTAAATCCTCCCCATTGTTAATTGAAACTGAGAGGATTAGAATGTAACCAAAGACACCGATCAGCTCAATTATGGCCATGTGGTAGGTGAAAATGTCCGAGTGGCTCATTTTAGCTGCTGAGGATGAGGAGATATTTTGCCTCCACTGCTTCACACCATGATACAAGATAAAGATCATCACAGGGAAGGGGATAACAATGCTAGCAACACCGGTTGTAATAAAGATGAAGGAAAACGGCTTGATGAAGAAGCAGTGCATGTTTTGGAGAAAAGTGAAGGAATCATGATGGGTGTCATTGGAGGATAAGTAAGAGTTTACAGACATCTGCAAAAATAAAAAAAATAAAAAGTGATTATTTCTTACATAAGAACTTGGTTACAGTAAAAGTGGGATTTTAAGACAACAAGCTCACTGTTTGGTCCTTCAATTAAAGTGACTCAAATGTAGTTCTTTTAACTACCTTTCAGCTCTTTTTTGTTTACATTCGTCACTGATTTATCTCATCTTCTGTTTAGTTCTGCTGGTCTCCACATTGACATGAGATAACATGATGAAGTACAATATGAGGAGCCGTACAAGCCATACAACTGCCACTCCCTTATACAGTATATACAGGGTGTATCAGAAAAATTATACGCTCAGAAAAACCACCATAAACATAACATAGATAATATTTTTGAAAATGTGGGTGTAACCTTTGGTAGAGGTTAGAGAACATTCTGCTTCGAATGACCCCAAAACCTTTGTTAACGCTTCACACTCCAGTGAGCAGGGACAGTTGGAAATTCACAAATTTCATGTCCTTTGTGCAAGGAAACGTGAGGGTTAAAATATGATCTGTCACATAAAATAAAAAGTTTAGATGGTGATTTACACGCTTGCCAAGGCGTTTTTAAATAATTTACCCTTTCATGTCCTAACATTGAAACAATAATATCTCATTTTTGAGTGGATCATAACCAAGGGTTAACAAACACATGGTCGTGGACAAGTCAATCCAGCCAACTAAACATTACATGTAATGTATAGTGGGTATTACATGTAATTATTCCATAACCTGGTATGAGATCATGTGATCGTGTGGTCATTTTCTTTCATTAAAACAACATGATCAGAAACATCACCTAATCTTATGCAGACAATTGCATAATTCCTGGACATAAGACCTGTCAGCACCTGTGCAACAGTATGAACACTTTTCGTTTGGAGGTATTCAGTAACCGGGAAAGACTTCTGCTGAGCGGTGAACTGTGGTTGGGCCATTTTACACCACACAGGTTAAGGCAGGAAAAGAGACAACTGCACAGGTGTTTTGTTTTATGGCTTGTACGGCCCCTCATAGTACATGATATTTTTAGTAACCCAATACTAAATATTTTACTTCCCTGCTGCATACATGACTGAATAGAATCAAGTGGATATCATGGTTCCAAATTGTGTAAAAACTAAATCACTGTCTGCCAACATTAGTTTAGCTTTCTTCCCTATCAAATCTATGTCTATTTGAACATATTTATGCATGCAGTTCACAACACTTCAACTGATTTTCTCTGAATTACTCAAAACAAGCCTGGTTTACAGCTTTACAGTATAATACCTTAGCTTTGTTCATTCTGAAACTTATACTTTTGTTCTTTCTAATGAATATTCGGAATTGTACAGAATTCCCAAACATTTCAGTGTTCCGTAAATTCTAAATCCAACACTAATGTATTCTTTGGGAATAAATAAATGTTACCAACCTTCTCTGTGTTTGTATTTGATGTTTTTCCTTTCACTCCCCTCTGGTTGTAACTTTGAATAGTTACTTGAAACACGCTGCAGACTGTTGCTCCACCTGACGTGTAACACTGTAATACTATCATTCGTCCCCAAAAATGCCCTGCCCCTTTACCTTTTGTTTGAATTTATGTAATTTCAAATTTACCGGAAACAAAAGCTACATACAAAAAAAAATGAGTACGATGACATTTTATGTCTCTTTTTTATGTTTGCATTTAAAAACATTGTCATTGTAAAGTGGATTATTATTTTTATTGATCATATGTGTTCAGATTAAAAAACAAAAACAAAAAACAAAAAAACATGACAATTAAAATTCATTTTATCTGCTGTGTATTGTATCTTCTTCTTTTGGCTGTTCTTTCTTTAGGAGTAATCACCCTAACATGTCCTAAAATATATTTATAACAACTGTTAACACTAGCATGAAGTTGGCTTGATAACGTGTAATGTTTAGTTCACACTATATCCCCAAAACATGCTGCATATATATTTTCTAGCTTTGTTTGTTCATCTGAGTTTAATGTGTTGTGTATGCTGCTCAGACACTGCTTTTACAACAAACTAATTTTCCTGCTCTGTTCAGAAACAACAGAGGTAACACCAGACTGCTGGGCAGAAAAGTCCAGGAGACACTGGCCATCATCAAACACTCATTACTGAACAGTGAGGCAAACACTAATTTCCATATTAAACTCCCTATATATCTCACAACCTGTGCTCCTAGTATGGCCACCATGGTGTAAAATGCTCTCTGCTTTGATTGGTCAGTCTTCTCCTGGACCCCGACCTGATCTGGATGTATTAAAACACAGAGAACAGAAATGGTGCAGAAAAAGACGACTAATAAAGAGAAACTAAAGAAGCAGAAGTCTGTGATGGTGAATGTTTTTGTCAGGATCAGACTCATAAACACAAAGAGTAGCAGCCACACACAGCCAAGGATGATATTTCTCATTCTGATGCCTTTTTCATTCCTCAGCTTCAGGTAGGTGATAGGATGAACAACGGCCAGGTAATGCTCCAAACATGTCAGGACATGGAAGAATGTCTGTCCGTACCAAGTAAAGAAACAAGCAAGAGTCCCCACAAAAAATGTCTTCAGATCCTCTTTGTTGGAGATTGAAACAGAGAGGACAAGGATGTAACCAAGGATACCTATCAGCTCAATAGTGACCATGTGGTAGGTGAAAATGTCTGAGTGGCTCATTTTAGCTGCTGAGAGGCTTTGCGTGCACTGCTTCACTCCGTGATACAAGATATAGATCATCATAGGGAGGGTGGTGACAGTGTTGATGACACTGTTTGCAATGAATATGAAGGAATAAGGCTCATTGACGAAACAGTACATTTTTTTGAGGAAGGTGAAGGAATCAAGAAAAGTGTCATTGATTGATGGGAAATAGGTTGCAGACATCTGAAAAAGACAAAATGAATAAAGTCACCATGATTTAACTACAGTTTAACATGTTTTTACTACAATAACAATTTGGTAACATTAGAGATAATAAACGTGGAATTTTAAAACAATAATTGTTCTTTCTTCTTGAAAATGACCTAACTGTTGTAAGAACCATTTATAGTGAAATATAGTTTTGATATAAACCTTTTTATGTTTTGTCTAAGTGGAGTTTGGTTTTAGTTACCCTTTAGACCAGTGGTGTCCAAAGTCAGTCCTCAAGGGCCGCAGCCATACATGTTTTACATTTTTCCCTGATCCAACACACCTGATTCAGTCACTGATCTTCCAAGTTCTGCAGTATGGAGGCCCAAAACTGACATAATTAGAAATAAAAGCAGAAATGTATAAATGAAGCACTAAATAAATAAATTTACATGCAATACATTTGATCCTAACGCATAATTTAAATTTTACAGTTTTTAAATATATATTTTTACTTTTTTGTACATGCATTTGTGTCTCTTAAATGCTTAAATTTAGTTTATCCATTTATTCATATATATATATAATATGTTTATGTATTTTTTCAAAATAAAGGCACAGGTAATGTTTTCCTCCTTGCCTTTGTTTTAAACTAAACTTTAAGCTAAACTGAGGTAGCACAAGCTGCAACACAAAGAAATAAAGACTTGTTGGAAAAAATATAAACATAATTAAGCAAACACATTTAAGAGACACATATGCATGTACAAGTAAAGAAAAAACAATTTATATAAAAAAACAGTAAAAATTTTAATTATATGTTAAATGTATATAGACTAATTCTGTGGAACTAACCTGGAAAAATAAATATGAAAATCAATTAAAACATAAAACAGGAGATAAAGTTATTTTTCCAATTTAATTGATGCATTTTAAGTGTATTTATTTAGTGGTTATATATAATTCTGTTTTTTTTTTTTTTTTTTCCTAATGATGTCAGTTTAGGTCCTCGGTACTGCAGAAGCCTGATAATCATCTATTCATTCAAATCAGGTGTGTTGGAGCAGAGAAACAAGTAGCCCTGCAGGACTGACTTTGGACACCACTGCTTGAGACTATTTGAGCTTCCGTAGTTGCTAGACAGGAAGTGGGATGTTGAAAAATGTGTAAGAAAATAATAAATGAGCTGCGGCAGAGCCACACGGTTGTTTTACCATTGCTGTTGCAAACAAGCCGTCTCAACATGTTAAAACAGTCCCCTCTCTTTCATTTATGTTGAAAGATGGACGGAAGATGGAAAATATAGACTACAAGAAAACATTGATTCTACAACTTTTTCTGCTTTTTCTTTAGTCTTCACTGCTTTTATCTCAATCACTGCCCTTTTCTACTCAGCATAATTTACCTGACAAAATTCTAAACTTTCTTATCGGTTCTCAGATTTCACAGGACTCTCAAACATGTCAGTGTTCCGCACATTTCTAAGTTAGATAATGATGTAATAAATAAAGCAAATAAATGATACTAACCTTCTCTGAGTTGTTTCTCTCTAGTTGTAACTCTCAATAATTTCTTGAAATGTGCGGCCAACTGTTGCTCCACCCGGCCAGTAACACTGTATTACTCTCATCCATCCCAAAAAAGCCCCGCCTCCTTCATCTTTTATTAGACAGAGTAAATTTGAATCTACTAGTAATATAAATTCTATACAAAACAGTGAGGATAGCAACACTTTGTGCATCAGTTTATATAAAATTGTTGTCATTGTTGATTGGATAATTATTGGTATTAATAAATTCAACTAGACAATCCAACATGTTGAATATCCCAGAATTGCAATCGGAACGTTCCCAGTGTCTTTCAAAGCTTACAGGATCAGTTTTAACACACAACAGAAATATCCCTTAAGATATTCTTTAGAGCCATTACCATAACAGAGCATGTTTAAGACTGTCTAAAGGGCCGGAATTGGCACAATTATCTTGCCGTGTGAACCTGGCTTAAGACATCCTGTAACTGCTGTCTCATTTGCTTCACTTATTCTGTAGCAGCAGTATTTTACAGCCCTGATCAACCTCCCTCTGTCAAACATAGTTCTATTAATTGTTTATTTGCATTAAAGAAAACAATGTCTAGACATGTGGTACAGGACATATACATGTATGAGGGCACCAGACATGCATGAGGACAGTGGTGAGATGTGGCATA
The DNA here is from genome assembly GCA_032275365.1 of Anablepsoides cearensis. NCBI lineage: Eukaryota > Metazoa > Chordata > Actinopteri > Cyprinodontiformes > Rivulidae > Anablepsoides > Anablepsoides cearensis. Next base: position 1,211,597 of record JAUBOC010000170.1, on the reverse strand, counting down.
GGGCATAAAGCTTCAAGGTAAAAGTGGGCCCACATCAAGGATCGGCTTTAAGCCCTTTTCTGTTTGCTTCTGTCAGGTAGGAACCACTGTGGATCATGTTGTTTGTAGATGATGCAGTGATCTGTAGTGAAAAGGGAACTCTCCAAGTTTAAATAGTCTTTTCTCTGAAATATGGGGTGTATGGTAAAACCGTTGGCTGGCGCAGTGTAGGTCAGACTCGTCTACAACCCTGCCAAATTTCATGTTGATTGGTGCAGCCGTTTTTGTGCTACGGTTGACCAAATATCACTGAAAAAAAAAAACAGTACGAAAACAATATGACTTACGCTGCGCGTGCGGGGGTCATAATAATGTAGCCTTTTATTTACATATTTTCTGAATTGATAATACTCTGTAGAAACATAATTTCCCTTTGACAGGTTTAGATTTGTTTAGTAAAAATAGGCCAACTTATTTAGACCAAGATTAATTCATGACAACAATAAAAACATGAAACATCTAAGGGAGATTTTTTATTTCATGACCACTAAAACAAGCGTATATCAAATCTTATAACTGCTGTTTTTGCCAAAGTCAATTAACAAATGGCATCTAAAACGTTAATAGATATAAAAACCAATACCACATCTTCCTAAACCTACAGTAAATTTATCTGTACTGCCTTTATATTGGTGATTTAAAACAATTATGCAAACATTTCCTAAAGATGATCAATAAAGTTTTAACAATTATTTACAGCAATTCTTTACAATATGCCCAAGATGATAATTTAGGATGTTTTTTTACAAGTTTGAAATCCTTTATATGAGATTAATGTGTTTTGGGGTTTGTTCTGCTAATTAGGGACTGTTTTTACAACAAACTAATTTTCCTGATCTGTTCAGAAACAACAGAGGTAACACCAGACTGCTGGGCAGAGTAGTCCAAGATAAACCAGCCATTATGAAACACCCATTATTCGTTGTTGATGCAAGCATTAGTTTCCATATTAAACTGCCTATAAATCTCACAACCTGTGCTCCCAGTATGGCCACCATGGTGTAAAATGCTCTCTGCTTTGTTTGGTCAGTCTTCTCCCTGCCCCCCAACTGATCTCCTGGACCTGGATGAATCAAAGCAAAGAGAACAGAAATGGTGCAGAAAAATATAACTAATAATGAGAAAATATAGAAACAGTAGTCAAAGATGGTGAATTTTTTTGCCATCAGTAAACACATAAAAACAAAGCAAAGCAGCCAAACACAGCCAAGGATGATATTTCTGATTCTGATGCCTCTTTCATTCCTCAGCTTCAGGTAGTTGATGGGATGAACGACGGCCAGGTAACGCTCCAAACATGTCAGGACATGGAAGCATGTCTGTCCGTACCAAGTAAAGAAACAAGCAAGAGTCCCCACAAAAAATGTATTTAGATCCCCATTGTTGGTGATTGAAACAGAGAGGATTAGGATGGAACCAAGGATACCGATCAGCTCAATGATGGTCATGTGGTAGGTGAAAATATCTGAATGACTCATTTTAGCTGCCAAGAGGTTTTTCCTCCACTGCTTCACACCATGATATAAGATGAATATAATCATAGGGAGGGTGATGACAATGCTGATGGCACCGGTTGCAATAAAGATGAAGGAAGATGGCTTGGTGATGAAGCAGTGCGTTTTTTGAAGAAAAGTGAAAGCGTCAAGAAGGGTATCATTAGAGGATGAGAACGAGTTTGCAGACATCTGAAAAAGACAAAATTAAAAAAAATTATACAGAAAAAAAATTGGCTACAGTAAAAATATTACTTTTCTGTTTTGTCATTCTGTTAAAACGACTCAATTGTAGCTTTTCCTGTTCTGCTCAACTCCACATTTACTCAATATGCCATGACAAAGGGAAGCTAGCTTCTCAGTAAGTTTCAATGCAGGGGCCACTGAACATGTTGGGGTGGATTAAAACCAAAAACCAGAGCATAATTTCAAAAGATTTTGTATGTTAATGGTGCTGTGGAAGTTCTAGGGGCGGGGCTACAGGGGCATTAGCCCCTGCTGAAATCTGATTGGCTCCCTGAAGTGCCCCTGTCCTTTCACTCATCGTTTGTCCAAGAGTGGTGATGGTTGTAGTTCCATGTCCAAACACTAATGGTGCTAATGAGTCAAATAGGAAAGTCAAGCATGAATCAACCTAACAGAAGTCTTCTTCTCTTTCTATGAAGATTTGAAAAATTCTGCAGAATAAAATGTTTTAACCTACAAACAATGAATGGATTTTCTCACGTGTGTTTGAGAGTTTTTTATATATGTACAGTAAAAATGCATGTAAAAATGGTGGTGGTAATTAAAAGTGTTGTGACATGTGGGGATGCTAGGATGTTAAACAAATACTTGTCCCCTCTATGAATATTGTGGCCCCTCGATGGCTCCTTACTCAGAAAATTCCTAGAATCAGAATCACCTCATATTCACAGGTCTACTGTTTTTTTCTTTTTGTTGGTGTTTTACTGTTTTTTTTTTTTTTTTTGTTATTTTTGCAGATTATATTTTTGTTTGAGAAAAAGCTCTGTCACTTCTCAACTTAATGATGCTCATCACCATAATTTAAAATTTAAAATATGGTTAACTTGTTTTGCGCTTTATTAAATCTCTACGGACTCCAAGGCACTTTACTTCAATCATTCACCCTTTCACTCATCCATTCACACACTGATTAAGGTAAGGAAGATTGTAGCCACAGCTGCCCTGGGGCACACTGACAAAGGCAGGGCTGCCATGCACCCTCTGACCAACAGGCAAGGATGATGAAAAGCCCTATCCAAGTACACAACGACTGAGACGGACAGAGCGGGGGCTCAAACTAGCAACCCACTAGTTACAGGACCAACTCCCTACCTCCTGTCACCACTGTTGCCCCCAAATATATATTTATACAAAAGAGCACAAGAAGCTTGAGAATTGCCAAAAAAGGAAATCCAGAAGTTGTGGAGAGTCAAAGCATCAATGGTCCCAGTGGTCATTGGAGCAGTTAGTGCTTTGACCCCTTCTGATGTGAGGAGCACGATCCAAGGAACAGCTAAGATACTGAACAGAACCCTGAAGATTCCAGACCTCGAGTTGAGAATAGAAATGGGACATTTTGATGACTTTGAAACAAACAGAAAACGTCAAGATCTGGATCCCCTCAAAGATACATTCTCTAGTAAAGAACCCAAGTTATAAGTGAAGTAGAGCCACTGAAGTGGAAGATCCAAGTTATTATTTTATATTTGTAATATATAAATATAATATACTAAACATTTGGATTGTCCTGGTACAAACATGTCAAGCAAAATTTGTCTTCTCTATTTAAAAAAAAAAATTATTTTAGGTTTTCTACCAGTTCTATGATTTCACAAGACTCTCAGACATTTCAGCACAAATGAACATGTTAGATACTGATATAAAACATAAACAAAACAAATGTTTCTAACCTTCTCTTTGTTGGTATTTAAGGTTTTTCCTTTGTGTCTGTCGTCTGGTTGTAACGCTCAATAACTGCTTGAAATGCGCTGCAGACTGTTGCTCCACTCGGCCTCTAACACTGTTATATTATCATCCATCCCAAAAAAGCCCCACCCCTTTCAGATTTTATTAGAGTAAATTTGACTTTACTGGAAATAAAAACTAAATAAAACTAAATACAAAAAATAAGTACATCACTTTTTGTAAGTTTTTATGTTTATATTTGGATGTTTTTATTATGAAAGATGGAAAAACGTTTAACGTTAAGTTCGTAATTTTGAAATTTTCAATCATTTGTTTGTTTGTTTTAACTGAAAAAATACACCAATAACATTTGAGAATAAAAATCACTAAAATGAGGAGACAGTTTGAGCATTTGGTTGTATCAGAATAAACATCACAATAACATCATTACTTCACTTTTATTTGTCCGGTTTAAACTAAAACATTTGAGAAAATGTTCATAAAATCTGTCAAAATGATCATAAAATGTTTTCCTAAATGAAATATGCTGCACAATGCTGAGTCTTTGACCAGCTATAAATTTGAGAGGAATTATTGTTTTTGTTTGAACAGCTTTGTCTTTTGGGTTGTTGCTAATTTCCCTTAAGAAATAAAAAATAAAAATGACTAAATCCAGAATCCTCCAACAATACAATTATGAGACTTTATTCTATGTTGTTTGTCTATGCCATCAACACAAGTTAATCAAGTTTCCCATTATTTGCTTGTAAGGCAAATGATCTGTTTGATTTATGCTCAGTGGGACAGATGGAGCATTGATTGGTTTTGTTGGTGTGTTGACTCCTGTTGCAGCAAATGACGCATCTTATGGAAAAAGGGAAGTTTTACCCCCAGTCCCCCACCCCTGCCCCCCATAATTTCTTACATATTTCATAATGTCTTAAGCATTAAATGGGAGAGATGAGAAAACAAAAGAAATATCAGTCATTTTATGCAAATATAATGATAGCATTTAAATGAAACTTGGAGAGTCAGACGAAGGTCAGGTAGGTCAGATTCAGTTCAATAAATCCTCACAAAGACGAGACACGCAGGAAAAAGCTCAGAAAACAGCACTGATAAGGTTTGTTTTTTATTTTATTTATCACTATTAACTTCTTTCCTTAGGAAATATTTGTAAATAAAAAAGCTGAAATGTGATATTACTTTATAGTTTAAAGGGAATCATCTGAATTTATGAAACAAAGTTTAAAAAACTGCTGACAGACTCAAAAGACTCAAAATTGTTTCTTACTTTCTTGCTTATTTATATAACTTCTAACAGTGTTTTATCTTACTCCAAAAATAAGTACTAAATACTTGATTTGACTGGACTTGCTTATTCTGCAGTGTGTGATAAACAAGAAAATCCTAAAAAGGGATATTCAACTGGAGAACACACACAAACACACAAAACAACAGATTTAATTCTCACACGGTGTCATGTCATTATCTCTTCCAGGAATGTTTGTAAACACTTCATCCTTCTCAAATGACTCCACTCTACAACCCAATAGTTTGCTTCCCTCCTCATCTGAAAACATAAATTGCTTCTTGCACAAATCGACCTCCAAGTACTTTGGTGGGTTTTATATTACCTTCATCCTCATCATCTTCCCCCTCTGCGTCCTGATCCTCCACCATGGTCTACAACAGTGGCGGCGAAACGGTCTTCAAGCCTCAACAGCCTGGATGAGTCACAACGACTGCTTCACCTACCACCTGATGGTCATCGAGCTGTTCGGTGTCGCTGGCTGCTTCATGTGCTCCTGTGGAATCTACAGCAATGATACCAAACTCATAACTATCGGTGGGTTTCTGTGGTCCTTTTCATGGTACGGAGAGACATTCTTTCACATCCTGACATGCCTGGAGCGCTTCCTGGCTGTTGTACATCCCATCACCTATCAGGGCCTGAGGAAAGAAAGAGGGATCCGAATCAGAAATAAAGTAATTCCTTTTGTTTGGCTGCTTTGCATTGTATGGACTTGTACAATGATTAACACCACCCCTGTTCCAAATTTCTTAGTTACGATGTTCGGCCTGATTGTCGTTGTTCTCTGTAGCATCTCTGCTCTCTTTGTTCTGATTCGTCTCAGTCCAGGAGGTAAGCGAGGGTTCAGGAGAAGCCCTGACAAAAAGAAGCAGAAAGCGTTCTGTACTATTATGGCTATACTGGGAGCACTGTTACTGAGGTTCGGAGCAAGTCTTGTTTGGTTTGTCGTGATCGTGTTAGAATTAGGTAACCCGTGTTTCTTTTTTATGTGCGTGATTTGGCTGACCCTGCCCAGCAGTTCTGTGTTATCTCTGCTGTTTTTACACAGAACGGGGAAGAAATTGTGTCAGAGCAACATTCAGTCAGCAAAAGATTTGTAAAGATTTTCAGGGATCGTTGATCAATGTTAGCACAGAAACAGCTGCACCAATTAGCGTCAAGTTTGGTTGGAATGCAGATGTGTCTAACGATTTTACAATAGACCCCATATTTGATGAGGGGGCTCCATCTAAAAATGGAAATACAAAAATGCTTATAACTCAAAAACTTTTCAGTATAGGAGCTTCAGATTTATTTTTTTTATTTATTTTTATTTTTTTAACTCTGATCTGATTCCAATCTGAACTACACTGACTAAAAGTCCAACAGCCCCATATGCATGTTCATTACCACCACCACCCAAAACAGCTTCTACTTAAAATGGTCTCTGTGGATCATTTCTATATTTGTAAAGGATATACAGTACAATTTCCTAGAGATTTGACATCATAAATGTGAATCATAATCAGGTTTATTGGCCAAGTATGTTGACCCACACAAATAATTTGTTTCCTTGCTGTTCATGTCTCTCTAGTATTAACAATATACAGATACTTTACATATAATTGACACATATTGCACAATATACAGAAAGAAAGCAATATGACAGCAGTATGCAGAGTAAATATTAAATATTAATATGATAGCAGCATTGTAGAGGTAGGTGATTATGAATAAGGTGCAGAAATGCAGTAATGTATTTTAGGAGTTATAGATAGTTCTCTATACTATGGAATATTTGATCTAGCTGATGGATGTCTGATGATCAGCTGTTGATGATGGTGATGGCCTGGGGGTAGAAATCGTTCTTGTGTGGTTTGTTTCACTCTACTCAGAGTATGGAAAACAGATCTGTTTTTTTGTTTTCCATCAACAAATTATTTTATTTGTGATAATTATTCACTTTTCATTTAAACAGTAGAACATCTTACATCAACCCATGTGTGAGTTGTGGTGTGTGGGGGTCATATATGCTACTGCTATGCGGTATATAGTTAGCATTGTTTTAACATGAAGAATTACAAGTTAGTGCTTCTTTTTCAAATAAATTCTAATTAAACTAAGCTTAACTTTAGTTAGATGTGTTCTAAAATTAGGTTCAATGTAATTGTACCTAACTTATGATTCAAGGTTCTGTGTTTCAGTTCGTTACCATCTGTATGTTTGGAGAGAAAGTCGTCCAATTCATTTAAAGTGTTGAATAAGAAATTGAAGTTTAGATGTCAATGCTGTGACTTAATCCTATTTCACATTAGACAGTAAATAAACAATGTTGAATAAAGCAACTGAGAGATAAAGAAAAAGAAACACGACAACGCAAAGCTTCATATTAGTGAAATATAAAGTTTATAAAGCTGCAGCACAGAGTTTGTACTCTTGGATTAAAATGAAAGACCATATATTCTTTAAGTTATTTTTTGCAGTGGTCTTAAGTTGATTTTGAAAATGTTGTCCTGTTGTTTAAATTGTATGTGTTTGTCATCCATATGTAACATACGTTTACTGTAAAAATATATATAAAAAAGATATTTAAATTTATGTTGTATTTTTTGTTCACCTAAGACAGATCAAATAAAACAAATAACACAAAACAATGAACCTAGGAGGGGATTTTGTTTTTATTTTCCAGAATTGACACATTTTACAATCACCTGACATGGTTTTATCCTGCCGCCAGTGCCAGTGTGCCC
>JAUBOC010000170.1:1174781-1185157 GCA_032275365.1 Anablepsoides cearensis | reverse complement strand
TGTTTCCATTGAGCAAATTTATTTTCGAAATTCTAATTTGCGCATTTTCATGGTCAATGGAAACGCAGCTACAGACAGTGATGAGTTTTATACGGAGCATTTCAATTCAATCCAATTTATGAAGACGCCCCTTGCAAGCATGGTGATAAATTATGTCACCATAATCCAAATAAAGAAGGATACATTTCAACAATGACCTTTTAAGCTGAGGACCATCTCACCACTTATGGAACACAACAGATGTTTAAAATGTATTTTATCAGCTTGTCTTCTGAAGATGCTCTGTGTTGAAGGCTCAGTGGATCTGTGTTTGACTACTCTACCTAGGCTGCATTGTGGAGCAGAGATTCACTGAGAAACTTGCTGTTTCAGCAACGTTTCATTTAGAAACTGTACTTTTGAGGTTAAATAAATGTTTTTAATAATGTCAATACAATACAAGTTAAAAAGGGTGTAGACATTTCTATTTTTTGTTTAGAAATGACAATCCCACATTCAATTTTTTTATGTTGAACTGAATCGTGAATTTTCGGTCATTCCTTCAGACAGCTGACTTCCCCACTCTGTGCAGAAACAGGACAGGTAAGACCAGACTGCTGGGCAGGGTGAACCATAAATCAGAAACTAATATCAAACAAACAGAAACGTCCCTTTTTGAATACATTTCGAGCCAAAGTACGTCCCACACAAGCTTCAACAGCAGAACTGTCAGTATGGCCACAATAGTGTGGAGCGCCCTCTGCTTTGAGGGGTCCACCTTGTCTCTGCCTTCACTCTGGTCTCCTGGACCTGGACGGGCCAGAACACGGAGCACAGACAGACTGCAGAAGGACACAGTGATTAGAGATAGAATCAGGAGGCAGAACGGAAGCACGGTGCCAAATTCACTCATTGCCAAAAAAATCATCCCGGCAAGGCTGAGCAGCCAAACGCTGCCGGTGAGGAGGTTCCGAAATCTGATTCCTCTTTTGCTTTTAAGCTTTAAAAACGTGATGGGATGAACAACGGCCAGGTAGCGCTCCACGCTGGTCAGGACGTGAAAAAACAGCTCTCCGTACCAATTGAAGAACACCAAAAACATCCCCGCGTATAAAACCCAAAAATTATTCACGTAGATACCAACAAAACAGAGAGTATATCCCAGGGAGGCAATCAGCTCCACGATGACGACGTGATAGGTCAAACAGTCTGAGTGACTGATGGGAGCTGCCGAGGAGGCGGAGAGCTTCTGCTTCCACTGCTGGACACCGTGATGGAGGACGAGGACGCACAGAGGGAGGAGGAGAAGCACTCTGGTGGCGTTCAGCGCCGTGTAGATGAAGGACGCTGGCCGTGAGCTGAGGCAGAACGTGTAGAAGGAAATATAGGAGTAGCTGGAGGACACGTTGGAGTCAAGGAGGTTGTTGAAGACGGAGGAGGAGTTTGACATTTCTGCTAGAGGTAAACAAAAAAATGACAATATGAACATCCAGCCATCAGTTCCATTCTGAATGATTGGTTGTAATGAACCTGGCTGATTCACAGCATCATGCATGGAGCACTTTTATTTATGAAGGTTATACAACTTCATTATTGTGTCTCCATGAAAATGTAAGTATGCTTGGTATTTTGAGAAAACAAGTTCCATATTTAAAGAGTTCTAGTTTTTTTTTATATTTCATCTCAGGTTCAGCACTGCAAAAACTGTCTTTCTAACCACGTTTTAAAATCTTATATCCAGCCAAAAAGTCTTTTTGATCTTGTTTTGAGACTGATTTACTAAACAAGAACTGATTGTGTCAGAATATTAATCTTGTTTTCAGAATGAGTAATTTTATTTGTCTTGTTAGCTTGAAAATTTGACTCAAATTAAGTAAAAAATTTTGCCAATGGAGTTAGAAAATTTTACTTGGTAAGATTCTTGAAATTAAAAAGAATTGAGTCAAATCAAGTATTTTCAAGAAAATATTGTCTTTTCAGTAAAAGACTTAGGATGAAGTGTGAAATCAGTAGAACATAAAATGCACTTATTATTATTATTTTTTAAATCAAATTTAACCAAACATTCATCCATTATCCACTTCTTCCCTTCAGGGTCACTGATGCCCATATCCAGCAGTCACAGTGCGAGAGGCGGGGGACACCCTGGACAGGTCCATCACAGGGACACATTGAGTCAAAGAATTCATTCATTCTCTTACAACAGGTTAGAGTAATTTTTCTTAACATTCATGTTTTTTGGCCTGTGGGAGGAAACTGGAGTGCCTGAAGAAAACCCACACATGCACAGAGAGAAAGTTCCCTGGCTTGGATTCTATCCAGCAACCTTCTTGCTCTCAATTGAGCCACCGTGCCACATCCAACCAAATATATAAAAGTATAGTCGATTAGTCAAATGTTTATTTGTAAACATATATCAAGAAGTAATAAAGACATATTTTGTGGCACTAGGACATATTTTATAAAACAAATAAAATTAATAAAAAAACACATTTTAAACATTATTAATACTACAAAAGCCGGAATATGTTCAAAATAAGAAATTTATAGATAAAGGCCCTCTGTTATCCTAAAATTATTTTTAACAAGTGTTTTTTCCTATTTTCATCCATCAGTCCTCGGAATGATTGAACCCACCTGCTCTGTTTGTCTCCTCACCTCCGTCCTGCTGTTATTATACAAACTGATGAATTTCTGATTCAGACTAAAATACATTAAAGTATTTTAAAGATATTTGTTTGACAAAGGGAGGGACGGATCGGAAACGTTTGCATGTTTCAAACAAATCTGCTCGTTGTTGTTTTTTATGGCTCATTTCTTTAAGCAAATTATGACAATTATCTTCAATGTTTACTGAGAAAAAATACAGCCATTCTAACACTGCAGAGAAAAACTGATCACTACATTTATAATAAAATGTTTTTGTTGACATTTAAATTAGTAATACATAGTTAATGAGATTTAAAGTGCCTGTGACATGCCTATCCATCGAATAAAATAGTCAAAGAAAACACATTTTTTTATAGGAAACCTTGCATAAAACATGATTTTTACCTATTTGAACACATAAATGGCATATTTTCTATTGAACTTGGATCAGCCAAAGTGAAACAGGATGTGACATCAAAGGGGAACTATTTAGGAAAGGGAACTATCTAGCCTTTGTTTGTTGAAATTATATTATTTAAACTCTGACTCATCTTCGTCTGTCTTTGATAGTGATTCAAAATAACCTAAGAAACATCAGATTCTTCTCTACAGTCTGTGTCATTAGCCATTTTATCAATGCTCTGTTCTATGCAGACATTCCCCTTTGACATCACTTTCCTGGTACTTCAAATGCAAATATCTCAATAACTGTTCATCTCAGCAGCAGGAATTTATTTTTGCAATATGTTATTGATGTTATCTTTCCAATAATGCCTTTATATTTACTTAATAAATGTCATGTCACAGGCACTTTAAAATTAGGCTTTAAAAACCTAATAAACTAATAAAAGCAGCAATAATATATAAAATAACCTGAGCAACAGAATTTACACAAACATAAATGACTAGAAGTTTAGACGTGTACGAGCAATGTATTATAATTACTTATAATTGTTGATTAATGCCAAATAAAGCATTTATAAATGTATAAATGTGCAGTGTATAAATGTATCTCTGAGAACAAAATGTTTATTTTAAAGTTAATCCAACTTTTTTGTTTATTTATTGTCCATCTTAATTGTTAAACATTTACAATAATAAATATTTTCCACATAAACAATACTCTGCAAAAGTCATAAGTCAGGCGTGTTTTTTAAAATATAATTTATTCATTGAAAAAAGTTTGTTGTAGTTCCAACCAGAAAAAAAACAAAATCATTTTTTAACAAAACAATCATCATTATTTAAAGAAGCAGATGCAATGACAGATGTTTTTTGTTGTTTATTATAAAGTAAAAGTTAAACAAACCTAACCTCTAATAAAATAAAAATAAACATACATAAGTGCATTAATTATAAAGGAAATTAAATAAAGTTAACTGCCAAAATTTTCCTGATTAAAGAAAAGTATGCAACAAAAAAATCACAAAGACAAAGTTGTTTTTAAGGAGCATATTTAACTTTCAGCATTATTCTAAAATATATCTCAGGTACACCTGTCAAAATATGTGCATTTAAGAAAATGTGATTAATTTAATCAAAAGAACAAAAAAATAACCATAATCTGGGGGGAAACATCATCTTTTGATAAAACAGTGGCTGCAACAACACTTTAACTTTCCTGCTCTGTGCAGATACAGCAGAGGTAACACCAGACTGCTGGGCGTGACGAACCAGAAATCAAACACTACTGTGATGCAGTGTCTATCTTCTTTTCTCAAATAGAGTAAAAACCAGACCACACCCCAGACAAACCGCACCAGCAGCACTGCGGATATGGCCGTGATCGTGTGAAAAGCTCGTTGTTTAGTCTGGTCGACCCGGTTTGATTCCTGGCCTCCTGGGCCTGGGCGCAGCAGGACACTCAGAACAGAAACGCTGCAGAAAGAGATCACCACTAAACACAATATTAAAAGAGAGAACGAGAAAATGAAGTCAGAAACATTAAACATGACCAAAGCAATTCCCATGAAGGAAAGCAGCCAAACGGAGGCGATGATGATGTTTCTGATTCTGACCCCTCTTTCATTCCTCAGGTTCAGGTAGGTGATGGGATGAACCACAGCCAGGTAACGCTCCACACAGGTCAGCATGTGGAAAAACATCTCCCCGGACCAAAGATAGAATATAAGAAGCAGTCCAACGTTCATTAACTCTGATTCATCTGTATAGATACCAATAATGCAGAGGGTGAATCCCAGACAACCAATCAGCTCCATGACGGCGATGTGATATGTGAAACAGTCTGAGTGACTCGTCGCGGCTGAGGAAGAGGAGGAGGCGCGCTGCTGCAGACCATGATGGAGGATGAAGCAGCACAGAGGGATCAGAAGAAGGGTTGAGATGGTGCTGAATGTGGTGTAAATGAAGGACGTGGGCTCGGACCTGAGGCAGAACATGTAGAAGGTGAGGGAGGAGGAGATGACCGACAGAGCCGATTGAGGAAGACTGTTGTTGAAGACTGAGGAAGAGTTCACTGACATGTCTGCTGGAGAGGCCTAAAAAAGTTATTATGGACATAATATATTAATATTCAGGAAAAGATTGGTAATAATAATAATAATAATAATAATAATATTAATAATAATAATAATAATAATAATAATAATAATAATAATAATAAATATTAGGAGTGAACATATTTAAATAATTGATTCAATAACTGATAAAAAAAACCCTGAACTAATGGTTTAAAATCTTCATAGCAAAAGTCACATGACTAATCGATTTCATTTTTTTGATAGCTTGTTTTTTTTAATTCTCAGATATTCTAATAAAAAAATCAGAACAGTAGTTTACTGGACATTAATGACCGTATCTGTAATTTAAAATTCCAAAAGTTTAACTTTTATCTTACTGTCTCAAAAAAGACAATAACTATATAAAGAAAAATAATCAGCATGTGATTGTTTCACTTTTCACCACAAAACAACAAAAGAGAATCATTTAGTTTTGTCAGTGCACTGTAAAACAATGTTACAAATACATGCTACATATTTTAATAAAAAAAACAAGTTTTGTCAAAAGATTTTAATCTAAATGATTTTGAATATCTAAATATTTAAGCCCATAACATTAAGCTCATCAGTTCTCATAACAATTTAAAATCACCCACCGTTTATTTCCCACCTTCTGCTTGTTGTTATCAGCTGCTCTCAGCTGTAAACTGATATCTGATCTAATAAATATTACTTTAAACCATCGGTGTCTGTGTTTATGTTGCAGGGGAGGTAGGGGTGTGGAAGGTTTTGCATGACACGGTTAATTTCTGCAGGTAAATTTCATCATTATTCTCTGACTTGTTGACATGGAAAACAGCAGAAACTGAAGGCTGGACTCATCTGGATAAAGTTCACGCATGAACACAAATATATTTAGATAAAATAAATCCAAAACATTATTCCATGTTTCACTAAAACCATTTTGAACACTTTTAACTGGTAAATGTTTTGGTTTATTTATAAATAGTCTGATTTTCAAGACAGCAAATACTGATATGATCAATTATAGGTTTTTAACTTTTTATATACATAAAGAGCACCTAGCTATGAAAATTTTATGAAATGTAAGTTATTTTATGATATAAAAAAGTTGTATACACAAAGTACTGGGCAGCCCTTCACAGTTTTAACTACCAGCATGAACCAGTAGGTGGCAATGTGGTTCCATAATGAGCAGAGGTCAGCTTCATTTTATGTCAGTCTTTTGTTTACATTTACATTTGACAAGTTCAGTCAATTTTCTGTGACGTTTGCCTTTCAAAAAAATAAATATCTGGTTTTTAAGGTTTCGTTTTTTTATTTCTTAAACTGTCGTCTGGTTGTACTTCATTATTGTGGTGCAGGTGCTGGATACTAAAAGACACTCTGGAGGAATAAAATGTTCATATTTTGGGCAGAGAAGACAGATGGTGTGAGAGTGAAGTGTGGGAAGCCATTTGCATCTAATGAGAAAGAGAAAATAGTTTTAAGAGTTGTTCATACAGTTTAAAGCTTGAACTCCACACCAAGCCTCCAGGATGGTGTTATAAGAGTGTCTGTCTCTCTTTTCAGTTAGAGGCCTCGCCTGCAATCATGCCAACCATCTGCAGCTGTGAACCGCCTTTCTTTTAAAGCTTGTTCAAAAACTGACTCAACAAACTGTGAGAGCAGAGTCTGTTTTCAGATTAACCAAGTTTTGGTCCAAAGATTTATTAAAGTCATGATTTTATTCTCCACCTTGTTTGTCCATCACGCTGTCCCCTGGTTTTTCTACAGTCCTCTTCAAACTGTTATATGATCCAACATGTATAAGACCACAGGTGGACTGCATGTTTTGCATTTTGCAAAAACTTTTGAATGCAAATGTTCTCATGTCTGTCTGCATGCAGGCAGATCTCCTGACAAACAAAAAGCAAAAGCTCAGGGGTGGAGCCAGAGGGGAGTGGAATCTGATTGGCCACCCCAGGTGCCGCCCCCTACTGTAGGTTTTGAAAATACAAGTATGATTTGAAACATGGGCATTTAGAGCAACAAAGGAATACATTTCTGTGAAGAAGCTTTATTGTCTGGTGAAAAGAGAACAGTGAGATGTTGAAAAATGTAACTTTTACGAACCACGGAATTTCTATAAAACAACATTAATTAGTGATTTCTTTCTGGTTTTTAGAACTAGTTAATAAAATCTGAGCAACCTCTAGCAGCCATCTGTAAAATAAGGGTATTGGAGCAACACGAAACCTTATTTGAGAAACATTTCTGGGACTACCATGTAGAATATCATATCAGTATGTTTAAAAAGTAATAGCAATTTGAATTGAGCTTTTGTGACCTTGGATTTTATTTAGCATTTAGAACTTGGTAAAGATTGTGTTTGGATTATACTAACTTTCAGCTTTGTTTGCCAAAAAGATTGAATTAGCTCTAAATAAAAGTATCATTAGTGGTTAGCTTAAAATTACGACGGAGGATTAGGGTCACACAACAAGATTTTTTTAAATTATTTTAAATTATGAGAGTAAAGTCATATTATTATGACATTAAAGTTGTATAAAAATAAAGACATAATATTACGACATTAAAGTCGTCATATTCTAGACTTTACACAATAAAGCATGCAGATATCACTGCATTAAAATGGGGAATGTTAAGCAACTTGTCAAGTTGTTCTTTAGTATTACTCTAAATAAATAGTTAATCTTTTAGCACATTAGCATCAAATTATCAGTAGCAGGACTTGGAAATTGTGCAAACGACTATAAACTGAAGCCATATTGTAATTAATGGATGCATTGACTGATTCAGTCACGTAGCTAATTTGGATGAAAGTGTATTGACCCAAGTCATCACGTACTACTTTATAAACACAGACATGGCTGTAAACAGCAAATGTGGGTAAAATAAGGAGGAAATGAGGAACGGGAAATAGACACGTCATGATTATGACTTTTTTCTCATAATATTACAACTTTAATCTTGTAATATTATGACTTTATTTTCGTAAAATCATGACTTTAATCTCGTAATAATAATAATAAAAATCTTGTTGTGTGGCCCTAATACTCCGTTGTATAAATTGGAACTTTATCATTCTTGGCCAAAATCGCACAAAACTTCTGCTCAATATTTTGACTTAGAGTCATTTGAAATTAGATATTGAATTTTCAATTCAAGAGTATAATTTTCTTTATTTGTATGTACCTAAAAAACCCACTGGTCACTCCTTTGCAAAAAAAAAAAGTCTAACTTGGCCCCTGGTTGATGGCAGGTTAAATCTGTCACATTCTGAAATATATGTGAAAAGAAACCTAAAACAGATTAGTAGAAAATTGTGGGATTGAGAGTTTTAATCTGCAAGAGACGGCAGTCTAATATGCAGAAGAAAGCCCCTTTCAGAATAAATCTGAAACTAAAATTTTATGTAGCTTTTGAACTGATAAAGATATAAACTGCATAACTTGTCTATAGACAGACCAACAGTAAATATCTATTGTGGAAAATGCACATTCATATAACTCAAACACAAAAAGAGATCTGTTTTTTAAATCAGGGATTGAATGCAGTTTTTATTACAAATCACAAACAAATCTAAGTGAGTTGAGTTATAGTCTATCAAACGAATAAAACCCCAACAAAAACAAATATTTGTTTAAATTGAACATCCCATTTTTCCTCTTTAACTCACAAACTTGTATAAAGCTTGGCCGTGTTAAAAGAACATTCTATAAGTTTTTAAACTGGTTATGGTGGTTTAGTATCCTGTTTTATTTTACAGTTGTATGTTTACACATTAGGGCATAAATCGGATCTCAAATAAACTATGTATTTGTTTTGCAAAGCCCTCAAAAAGAAAAAAACCTTTGACATTATTTAAGCTGAGCCCTTATTGTCCCTGACTGTTGCTCCTAAAACAGATGAGTTTTCCTGCTCTGTATAGAAACAGCAGAGGCAGCACCAGGCTGCTGGGCAGATAAAAGAAGAAGCCGCTCGTCATGATGACGCAGAAATGACTTTCATTTGACATGTATATGACAGAGCGAGTCAGACCCACGGTGAACCTCAGCACCAGCACCCCCAGTATGGCCATAATGGTGTAGAAGGCCCGCTTCTTCGTCTGATCCACCTTCTCCTGATCCCCGCTTTGTTGGCCCGGGCCCGGGCGGATCAGAACACAAAGCACAGAAAGGCTGCAGAATGAAACGATTACGATGGCTGACAACAAGAGGCAGGAGTCGACAATGATGAACAAGTTTTCGCTCAACAGTAAACCCATCCCTGCGAAGCTGAGCAGCCAGCCCGAGGTGACGCACACGCTTCTGATCCGGATCCCTTTTTTACTCTTCAGGCTCAGGTAGATGATGGGATGAACCACAGCCAGATAGCGCTCCACGCAGGTCAGCACGTGGAAGAACCCCTCCCCGAGCATGATGAAGCACGTCGGAACAAGCCCCACCGCCAGCAGGGGTAAATCCTCCGTGAAGATCCCACAACACGTGACGAGACAGCCGACCACTCCAATCAGCTCCATGACCACCACGTTGTAGGTGAAGTTATCCGAGTGACTCATCTGAGCGGCCGAGGAGGTGGAGCACCTCTGATGCCAGTACTGGCAACCCCTGTGGAGGATGAGGGTGCAGAGAGGGAGGAGGAGGCACATGTAGCTGATGATGAAGGCAGTGAAGATGAAGGAGCTGGGTCTGAGGATGAAGCAGTACATGAAGAGAGGGAAGGAGACATTGGAGGAGGAACTGTAGGGAGAAAACGAGCCGCTGATGAATGAAGAGGAGTTTGTTGACATATCTGAAAAACACGGTAACAGTTTTAGAGCCTCAAATGAGAATTATGTAATGAGTAAAAACATACTTATTAATACCATCCATCCACCCATTTTCTTTCTCTTATCTGGGGTCAGGCCAGCCTAAGCAGAGAGAACCAGACTTCCCTCTCCCCAGCTACTTGAACCAGCTTCTCTGTGGGAATCCCAAGGCGTTCCCAGGCCAGCTGAAGAACATAGTCCCTCCAGCGTGTCCTGGGTCTTCCACCTTCTACCAGTGGGACGTGCCCGGAGCACCCCACCAGGGAGGCGTCCAGGAGGCATCCTAACCAGATGAACAACCTCAACTGGCTCCTCTCTACGTTGAAGATGACTGAGCTTCTCACTCTATCTCTAAGGGAAAGCCCAGACACCCTGCGAAGGAAACTCATTTCGGCCGCTTGTATCCGTGATCTCATTCTTTCGGTCACTACCCAAAGCTCGTGACCATAGATGAG
>JAUBOC010000170.1:1145275-1155650 GCA_032275365.1 Anablepsoides cearensis | reverse complement strand
CAAAACTGCAATGGAAACACTTTTTTTGCATCACGGGAGTCACGTGATCAACAACCGGCTGTTTCTACTGGCGAAAAAAACGATGAAGAAGAAGACAACAGGAAGTAGAAGTAGAAAAATCACAGACTACAATTTCTCAAAAACGCCACATCCATCCGCTCCCAAGTATAAGAGGCTTGTCGCTCGAAAGCCTCGATAAGACTCTGATGTCTCCTCTGATCACTAGTGTTGTGGTAGCAACATGCTTTACATCCACCACGTGAATATCGCGAGAACAAGCGTATTCATGCGTGATTTCAATAGCAATTCTTTCTTAATGGAAACACCACAATTGCAAAACTGTGTTTTTTCGACATTAACAAAATATCAATAAAGTTTTGCGCACATTTCTAATGGAAACGCAGCTAATATTGTGGTCTGGAACTGAATTATCTGCCTGGAAAATACCCCACACACGCACACACTTTGAAGGTGAACTTGATGCAGATATTCACTAATCTGCCTCTCCCGTTTCACACTCTGCTGATCCAGGTCGACGCCGGTCTGTCCTTCACAAAGAAAGAACTGGAGACCAGCTTCGTTTTTGACTTGAGGACCGAGGAGAGGACCTGGTACCTGGTGGCCGAGTCCGAGGAGGACATGAACCGCTGGGTGACGTCCATCTGCCTGCTCTGTGGATTCAACCCGACCGATGAGGGTACGGCAGATCCATTAGCTCCAAAGACATCTTGTGTGTTTTACTTGTGTTGTAACTGGGATGGATAGGCTTGTCTGTGTGGGTCACAGCTGACTCAGCGTGAAAACCTGTAGGTGGAGAGAAGAGCGAACACGCAGAGTAAAAAGATGGACAGGAAGGTTTGAAGGATTGTGTTTCTGAGTCGCTTCTGTAATATTTTATTTCTTTTAATATATTAATAAACTGTATTTAACTCAAGCTGATAATCTAAAAAAACTGAACCAATAGGTGCTGTTACCACTATCCACTATTTGCAACTTTTGGCCGTTTTTATTTTTGCTGAAGTCGCCACATGCAGGTGATCATCTTTTGCAGAAATCAGCTGTTTTTTTTGTTTTGACAACTTTAATTACGCCTTTATTATTACTACTACTACTACTACTGGGTAGGATGCTGGTATTTATGGGAAAATAAAACACGACTTTAAATGTGCAAAATATACAGCCTATTACAGAGGTTCCCAAGCTATTTCTGCTCAGCCCCCCTTTTGGGTTATAACCCCCACAACACCTCCAATCAGACCTCTGCAGACTGTTTCACACCTGAACCTTTATCAAACAACTGAACCAATAAAAGCAAACTGAAATTAAATTACAGGTGGCAATAAATAAAATACAACCTTTCTAGTGTCATACCAGGGGGTCTTACTTTGGGTACCACTGGTCTAATATGTGAAAATTGCATTTTAATTTCTTTCAAGTCAACTTTTTTAGTATAGCACATTAAAAAACAGTTGTGATTTGTATATAAAATAATTAAGACAGAGCAAAATGTAGGATAATAAGAATAAAAATATATATAATAAAACACAACAATCCACAGAAGTTGCATAATTTTCAACATTTTTTGCTTTTAACCATGACTTGTGCAGACTGAAGAAATCCACTTTTAGTTGATAAAAAGCTGCATCTAAAACCACATGAACTTGAAAACCATTGTTGTTACAGTTTGCAAAATTTTACCATAAACATCGATGGGGGATGAGAAAATGGATTCAAACTAAATCCATAAATAACTTTATAAAAAACATTGTTTCTCTGCAGTTCCAGAAAAACTTGCAGGCTCCGCCTCTGCCCCCACAGCTGTGACCCCAGCCAGTGGCACCCCAGCCGTTTCCATGGTGACAGGGCAAGTCCCGCCCCCCTACGACCCGGTGAGCGTGCGTCACCTGGAACATGACAGCAGCACGGAGGAGGACTACCTGTGGCTGTCAAACTGCCAGAGTCACATCAGGTAAACAAAAACAGACAAAAAATCCCTCATCAAGAACACAAGAAGATTAATTATTTATTTTATTTTACTTTTTTATTAATTTCTTTATCATAAAAAAAACAAAAATCCCATGAATAAAACAAAAATACAGGACAAAACTAAATAAATCAATTACTAAATGAAAAGGGTGAAGAAAGAAGAAAAACATCTTAAAATATCCTCTCATTATTAAAAAAAAACTTCAAACAACTTAAAACAACAGCTTAAGCTTGAACAATCTCCATATTTGACAAAGAAAACCCAATAAATAAATAAAAAACAACATAATAATCTTACAATACTAAACACAGAGCATCATATGTTCCCAATTAAATAACCTTAGAAATCTTTAAAAAAAATATATAGATATATATCTAAATATGCTTTTGAAACATTTTTGAACTTTTTTACACTGAACCTCTGTAATTTAATACATTTTAATTTGTTTAACTAGATCACAAAGCACTAATTAAAAGAATGTGTTTCATTTTATATAAATATGTCTGTTTAATAAAATGAAACTTGCCTCAGTCTTATGTAATTCCCATTTGCTACACTCTAAAATTTATAAAATGACCCCAAAAACAATTACAGGAATAATAAATCAATAAATAGTTTATATTCTCTGAGTCGTGAGGTTTGATAAAGAAACATGAGTAGTAAAACACGTATTATAAGGATTATTATAATAAAGCCGTCTGTAGAGTTTCAGGTTTTTACACGTTGGTTCTCAGGAGGAGGATTAAAGTTTCATCTCAGGACACACCTACAGGTTTTTAACAAAGACACTTGATCAGATAAAGATTTAAAAGATCATCTCTCCTCTCAGTAGAAAGGATTTGGATTTTTCCAGACGTAATTAGGATGAAATGTGTATAAAGTTAAATAATTATTTATTTGCTTATGGTTTTCAGCCCTCCTTTGGGTTCTTCAACCTCTCTGGAAACGGACTGCAACGACAACCTCTACCCTCCTCCCTCAGCCACCTCGTGTTCCTCGTCCTCCTCTTCCTCTCCCTCCCTCCCTCCTAACAGCCTCCCACCTGCGTCCTCGTCCAGCTTCAGGACCGCCCCGTGGACGGTGGCTGCCATGACCAGCCCTCTCAGCCAATCACTGGACGCCACCATGACCTCTGACTTCCTGAAACGAGCCAGGCCTCACTGCCAGCCTTGTCCTCATCCCAGAAAGCACTCCCTGGATTTCCACCTGCATCCTCTGGCCGTACGGCTCGGGGCCGACGTGCACTCTGACGTGCACTCTGGCCTGCACCAGTCATCCGCCCTGAGCGGTTACCAAGTCCCCCGTCCAGCATCCACCCCACAGCCGCCTCTGCCCCGCCGGCCGTCTTCTACCCCCAGCGTGGACTCCCTGAGCCAGGCAGAGCTCCACGCCTCCATCCCGACACTTCCCCCTCCTCCTCGGCCACCCAAGCCCCCAGGAGGGAGCTTCACTGTTGGCCTGGGGCCTGCTACTCTGCTCAGAACCAGCTCAGAGTCAGAGAGGAGGGATGAAATCAGAGGAGGACATCTGATGAAAGGTACTGAAATACCTATCCTGACTTTATTAGGCTCTAAAACAGATGGATAAGGACTCATTTATCTGTTTTGAGTCATTTCTTTGTAAAGTTATGCAGCACTTTAGTCATTTGGTCTTTTAAGGGGACTTATTAGCAAAATCCACTTTTTAGCTGTTAAATACATTTTGTTGTGGACTTGGTGTCTATAGGAGGCAGTTGAATTTAGTCTCTACTGGTGCTGATAGGATTTTTTTGCAAAGACGTTTTCTCTATTTTTCATAACTTTTTCGGAACTATTATGTTTAATTTTCTAAAACAAAATTAACAAATAAGGTCTGGACTTACCAACTACAATTTCCTTGTCGTAGTTCTACTCTGGTTCTGAGTCAGAGTCTGACTCCACCATGTAAGGTCTTGTGTTGTTGTCATCTTTCAATTTAATTGTAAATAAAACATCCCTGCACTGCTAGAAAATGTAACCTGCTTCTGTCAAACCGAAGCGGACCGGTCTGGAAGCCAGAGAGGGGGTGGGGCTTGAAGCTTCTTAAAGGAACAGTAATAAAACCAGAGACAGACATCAGAAAAGGGGTAAAAGTGGAGCTGGAAAATGTACCTCTATATGCAGCTGCACAGGAGAGGTATTCAGATTTGGACTTGAATATTTAATCTTAGAGTTCATCGCACACAACTCAGATCTGGGCCGGAGCAACTCGTGACCACAGAACCAAGTCCCATCAGAGATATTATGTCTGGATAAATAAAGTAAACACTTCCTAAAATGTTGGATATTTTGTGTTTATATAGTGTTTGAGCAAATCTGCTTAAGATAAAGAGTCTCTGTTTAAAGTAAATGATTACACCTAATCACAATTATATAAAAATATATCTAAAACTCAGTTAATCAGTCCATGGGTGTAATTTGTGGGGGGATTAAGGGGATTTTGACCCCCACAATAATTTGATCCAGTCAATATAACCTTCCCAATAAAATGACCTAATTTGCTCTAAAACAATAGAAATGATCTGGTTACACAGCTGCAGCTCTCTTGTTGTGATTAAGTAACTTTGGCCTGATTTCAAACTGTATGATGTCATATTTTTACATTTAAACAAAACTGCTGAAAATGACATGCAGGGTTTTAGTCTTTTCACAATCTGGCTGTTTGTAATGTTTCCTATTGAAATCATAGTGCACCAGATAAATAATTGTTGAACTGATGTGAAACAGAAAAGGTACAGAGTAAATACAGAGAAAACAGGAATGTTAAGTAAATCACATTTAAAGCCCTACAATGTATTTTAATTAAAATATCCTGAATCATTTTACAAAAGTAAATGATTCAATAAATAAATAAATAAATAAATAAATAGGCAGAGAGCTTGACCCCCCTGACCTAAAGTTAATTTTGAATCAGTTACAAAATATCCAACAACACCTTCAAAGTTTCCAGTTCTGACAAATCTGCAGTTAAAATGTTCTGTTTAAAAATGGTCAGCTTAGGTTTAAAAAAGTGACAATTTTAAACAAATTGTTCTTATTTTTTCAACCTAAATAAAAAAAGGAAAGTAAAAAAGAAAGAATTCTGGTTTCTGTTAACACAAGGACTTCATCATTCTGGAAACTAAAACTAAACAATGCTTTTAGTTCAGAATGTGTAGATTTAAACAATCAGTATTTTTTATTTTAAAGCATTGTTGTCCAATCCTGGTCCATGTTTTAGACATTCACCTGACTCAGTTGGCAAATGACCTCTTCTTCTGCAGGAGCTTTTTATTCATTCAGATGAAGTGTGAGGCAGAGAAACAGCTGAAACATGCAGAACAGAGGCTCTGAGGACCAAAGACTGAACACTGCTGCCTAAAGTCTTATTTTAAAGTGTGAAGGGTTAGAACGGAAGGCTTCAAACACTTCTTCTGACTGTTTTACTTTGACCCGATAAAGATTATTTACAACTACAAAGAGACACATTTTTTCGTCACTGGAAACACGATGATGCAGCTTCTCTGGAGTTTGTCAGTTTTCACATTTGAACTGCAGCCAGAAGATTAGTTTTCCAGTTATTATAAGTGAGGCTAGAAATTTAGCTTCCAAAACAGAGAGAATGAAGTCCTGCAACTTTTTCTTTAAATGTCTTTCTGTTGGCTTGGATTACAACATAGAACACAAACAGTTTTATTTTATTGCATAAGGTACGTACAGCAGGTGTAATATTGTACCTAAATCAATAAAATACAAAAGGAATCATAGACATCATTTTATTTTTACCTACAAAAAGGTCTAATCTTGAGTGGAAATCAGAACCTGCTGTTCAGAGGCTTTATTCTGCTTTAGATGGATTAAATTCTACCATCTGAAACAGTTTGCACTTGTTTTCTTTGTCATTGAATTAGCATTTAACTTCTTTATATAATGAGAACTTTGCCCTCAGTTGTATAACAACCTTTTCTAACAGGAACAGTTGTTTCTTTTTCTTTTTTTTTTAACAGTTTTAGTATGATGTACTGTTTAGTCTTTGTTTCCTAGTGGACAAAAAGCACTTTTAAAAAGATTAAGAGGATGTTTTCTACTTGAATCTCTTTATCCAAACATGCACAGACAGGATTTAATACACAAACATTTGTCTTGTGCCAAGTGCCTTTGTCCTATCTACACTAGGATCAAACTGTTTCCTGTCTAAAAACAGGTTTCATCTAAGGTTCAAAAACTGAAAAAATATGTAGGAACTTTGAATTTTTTCTGATTTATATCTCTTATAGCAACTTAGTTGAAATGAAATGACAATTCCAAAAGGTTGTTTTTTATTTAAGCTGTGATTTGTTTGTTTTAGGTTGGGAAGCTTTCCCCATCCCTCGATGCTGGTCTGACAGAGCGAACATGTTCGAGTTCAGCGAGAGTTTCAACAGTTACTTTGTAAGTTAAAACCTGCATATGTTCAATGAAACACTTATTTGTTACCCTTTATATAACTTTGTCTTCTGTTTTTATTTTTGTCTCTCAGCTTAATAAAGGCATGGTACCTCTGGGCAGTGTTTATTCTGAAGATGACGTGGATGAAAACTATGTTCCGATGAGCGCTGCTGCTACTGAGCCTCCGGTTGCACCGAGGTGAGTCTGAGTTGGAGCACACATTTAAAACAGACTTTACAGAAAATAACTTACTAGAAATATTCAGTTCTAACAATAAAATTCTCTTTCAATGCACCGTCTTGTATCAAAGTTGTAGCTGTTAAATTCAGGTTGCAGTATATGTAAAATGGTTTAAAGCAGTATGAGTACGCAGAAGAAACTTACAAATACTCTTACAACTTTTATAGCTGCATCAACCATTGTCATAGAGTTAGATTTTATTCTGATCCTTTTAAAAGACAGGGTGTATGTTTAATATCTTTGACAAGCTAGTTTCATTTAACAGTCACAAAAGTTCTGTCACACCTGTTCACATCTATGAATCAGCAATCAGGTTTCATGGGGAGGTAATAATTAATAATTTCAGAATGACTTTGTAAGACTGAATGGGACACTTTTATTCTGGGGTAAAATACAAAGCTACTCTGGGAAATAGGATTTAGCCATAAGCTGCATTTCCATTGACCATGAAAATGCGCAAATTAGAATTTCGAAAATAAATTTGCTCAATGGAGACAAGTCAATTTTGAAAAAAAGCTTGACAAAATGTTTTTGCGCTAGGATGAGGTGGTTTTTCGGTCATATCAAAATTAGTGTATTTCGCAAAACTGCAATGGGAACACTTTTGTCACATTACGGGAGTCATGTAATCAAGAACCGGCTGTTTCTACTGGCGAAAACAGGAAGAAAACAGGAAGTAGAAATAGTAGTAAATTCACAGAAGTTGTAAAAGAAAGTAGTAAACTCACCGACTTCAATTTCCCAAAAATGCCACATACCGCTACTAAGTATAAGGGGCTTGTCGGTCGAATGCCTCGATAAGACGCCAACTCTGATCGCTAGTGTCGTGGTAGCATGATTGTTTACATCCATTGACTTATCGCGAGAGCAAGCGTATTCACGTGTGACTTTAGCAGCATTTCTTACTTAATAGAAACACTGCAATTACGAAACTGTTTTTTCTAAGTTTTGCGCACATATTCAATGGAAACGCTGCTACAGACCCCAGCTGTTTGTGCATGATAGATTTTTATTGTTCATCAACAACTTTGTAGAAAGTCACTAAAGTTTCTATCTCCTAATTTCACCTTTCTTATTTCAGGGTCCATCCTGGTGCTCATTCAGACCCCTCAGCCCAGCATCAAGACAACTACGTCCCCATGACTCCGCTGACTTCCTCCCTCCCCGCCCACCCCAGTCCTCCCACGGGTGACCTGGCATTTCTGGGGAGGCAGGTGCCTCCACCTGCCCATATGGGTTTCCGTAACTCCACAAAGACTCCAGTCATTCCCTCCACCCCGCCGCTCCAAAGGAATGCTGCGAGCGTCAGTGGAGGTGAGGCCGACGTGGCCCCCCCTCCGATCCACCGCAACCTGAAACCACAGCGGAGAGGTATTATTGTGTTTCTTATCTCAACACTGAAAACCTTTTAAGCTTTTAGTAAAAGTTCTGAGCACAGGACCCATACAGAATATACCTAAATACTATCTGTTCTTTGATTTCAGTCATCAAACTCAGATTAAACACATATTTTTCATTAAAAAACAGATTTTTTTTGGTAAACATTTAACAGATATTCCATATAATTGTTGAAAATAAAACATAAACTGAGGATTGGTGTTTTTATTGTTTTGAACGCATCTTGATTTCCTTGTAATAAAAACCAAATCAACAAACATCTAGCCTCACCCCTAATAAGTGTTCTTTTATTTGTAAAAGCTCATTAAACCAGATGTTCCAATGCTTTTTTTTTACATTTGTTTTTGTGTCTCTTCAGGAGTTTGCACTAATCAATCTGTAGAAAGAAGCGACAGCCAGACGGCTGGAGAGCCGAGACAAAAAACAAAAGGTACAAACAGCTAACGATGGTCTCATCTCCTACAGAGTAACTTTTTGTTGTGATGATCAACTATATTTTTTCTAATTTATGAAGCTACAAAACAGCTGCAGTACAAACAAATGATTAAAAAGTGATTGATGGATTCTGAATAAAGGTTTAGGTTATATTTTTGTTTGAAAATTGGTCACAAAAAGCAACTTATTTAGCTGTGATCAAGAACATCATAAACTAAAAATATCACAAACTTAATCAAATAAATTATACTGTAGATACAAAATTCCTTCACAATGATTCCTTCTGCAGAACATGTTTGTTTATTAATAAATAAATTCTAACCCACCTCTACAGTCAGCATTTTTAAAACCACTTCATGTCTGAAGTGAGTTTGTTTCTGTTCCTGAATCAGTTTGTTGTTTCTCCTTCCTGTCTCGGTCGTTTCGTGAGCCTCTCGTTCCCTTTAGGGCACTTTTAATTTAAATTATTTGAATTATTTACTGTCTCCCACTTTACTCGACGAGACGTCAGCAGAAGGTCCTGACAGCTGCACGCATTCAAACACTTAGCAGAAAGTATGTAGCAGCAACTTAAAACTGTTGTTATATTAAATTTTAATGCAAGTTCACAGTTTCACTCAACTCTCTGTTATCACTGTTTATTTTTATTGGTGCAAAAAGCATCAAAAAACTATATTTCAGTAATAATAATTATGTATGATTTTCTAGAAGTTTTTCTTTTTAATTTGAAGAATAACTGAAGGGCGTTGTGTGAATTTGTAACACAGATTTACACAAATAATTAAAATAATAACTTATACGCCTCTAACTAATTTTCCATCATATAAATGAGCCTAGAGATTTTTTAGTATCTTGTTTCAAATTTTAGAGAGTTAAATTAATCTGTCTTTCATTTTTCCAGTGAAACCAGCTCCTCTGGACATCACTCCGGCTCCTCAGGACTGGCAGGAAGTCCCGCCCCCCGTGCGCTCGCCCGTCACACGAACTTTTACGCGAGGGTGAGTTTGATGTGAGAGGGTCAGAGCTGAGCTGCAAAGTGGTAAAGAAAAGGAAAAATTATTTAAAGGAAAAAAATTCAGAGAAGCAGCGTTTTATGTGTTGCTTTCTGTTGCCACCTCCTGGTCATAATGTGGTATTACATGTATGTACAGTAGAAGTGATGGAGACTGAAGCAGAGTCAGGAGAGAAGATGAAGAAGTTTACATTTTTTAAGTAAATCTACAAAGTTACCTGCATGAAGAGGCAAACCTCTTGAAGCAGGGTCAAAATAAAACTGATTTTTCTGATCAGGGCATAAAAATGCATCAGAATAGAAGCTTTGATCTCTAAAAGATAAAATGTTTAACTGTAATATTGTAATTGCTTTCAGTCCTTTCAGTCGTCGGTCAGTCAGGCCAATCTCTGCTCAAAGCTCCTCCCCTTCCTCTGACTCTGATGACCCTGATGACAACTACGTCACCATGACAACGTCAAACATCAGTTTTAGCGCAGAGGAGCCGGTAAAATGCTTTTCTATATTATGTTGTTGTCGTCTCATTTATATTTGTGAGATATCTTTATTTTATTTCTCTTTCTTATTTTGCCCTTTCCTTTTGGATTTTTGATTATTGTTTTTTTTTTTTGTGTGTGTGTGTGTGTGTGTGTGTGTGTGTGTGTGTGTGTGTGTGTGCAGACCCTAAGGCTTCTGCTCCATCGGGCCTCTGAGGGCAGAGTTAACAGTCCGTTGTTACAGCGAGCCAAAGCTGAAAAACAGGTGGAGTATCTCGACCTGGACCTCCACACTGGACGTTCAACACCAACCAGACAGGTACCAGCGTGTCACACACACACACACACACACACACACACACACACACACACACACACACACACACACACACACACACACACA
>JAUBOC010000170.1:1101175-1126929 GCA_032275365.1 Anablepsoides cearensis | reverse complement strand
AATTTTTTTAGATAAAAAAATGAGTGAATTTGTCATTGATCTTTTATCTGAGAGAAGTAAAAAAAATCAGTGCACAAATATTGAATGAGATAATAATGTTGTAAATAATCAGATACAAAAATGTTTTGGGGGACTTTTTGTTTGTTTGTTTGTTTCTGACAATATTGCATGATTAAAGAGTGTGGTATCTTTTTAATGGTGAATTTTTATATTTCTGGCCAGACAGTGTATTAGAATAAAGCTTCTTTTATGAAATAAAAAAATATAGTGATTTTTGATCAAAGCATGTTTTCTTAAAGTGGGTTGAAATTATTTTAGTATAATTTATTTTTATTGACACAGGGGGACACAGAATCCCCGCCCAGAATGATCCAACGTGAAACATGTCAGGCCCAAATGCTCCTGCCAACAAACCAGAAACGGACTCAGGTTTTAGTGTAAATAACTGTAAACTTCTTCGTAAATAAAACTTTCTGAAGCAATGATGTAAATATTTATAAAAACGTGATATCTTTGAGAATATAGTTAGAGATCTGATTTTCTTTTTTCTGCTCAGACTAACCAAACTAACAACACTCCAAATTGTTTCTGCTGCAGGTAAGATATTAGTTACTGAGAATACCTCCATAGAACTCCACTTTAAATGATATGAACCAAGGAAAAATACAGGAACATGTTCCCCTCTGCCTCTGCTTACTGAGTGAATGTTTTACTGATTTCTTTATTATTACACACACTTTTAGAGAACATCAATATAATTAAAAACTGATAAACAGTTTATTCACTCACCAAGAGCCCAGAGCAGCAGGTAAAGGTTCATTCCAGCCATCATCATCATCACCTCCCCCTCTTCCTCCGTCTGTGTAAATGTGAGCATTGAACCTGAGCAGCAGCAAATGAACCTGAACACAGGAACTAGCTAACCACAGTGTAATTACATATGCACTAGTTTCATTTGTACATGGAAGCTTTTTTTTCATATCTCCTCACCTTTGATTAAAAAAACATCTAAGCTATGAGAAAATTCACGACTAAACCCAGCTGCTATCAGCCGAAGGTTACTGTGAACTTTTATTCAGCCACATCTGAGCACATTTACAGGAAAATCCAGACTTTAATGTGTTGTAAAAAAAAAAAACTGTGGTGTGAAGATGGGGTGCTGGGAGCGCTGTGGTACCTCCTTTGGATGCTAAATGACATGCATGTCAAAATATGTACTTATTGACTTACTTAAATATGTGCTCTACATGTTTAAAGACACATAACATTTCAGATGTTTTAAGTCTTGTAGTTAGCATTTTGTCACTTTTAGCTTTTAGCTAACCTTTTGATACGATAAACAAGCCTCAGGCTCGACACAGACACACTTCCTACAGAGACACTTTTTTTTTTTTTTTTTTTTGGTGAAATTCGTGTGTCAAACAACCACAGAATCAATCTGGGCCAGAATTTTCCCCCACTATCTAGACTTTTTTCTTATAATTTGTATAAAAACAACAAACTAAAACCTCATTTTAGCTTTGCTGCTTGTTTTCATTCGGTTCAAACAAACTTTATAATAAACTTTTTTGCTCATAAATATTTATTCACACTTTATGTTACAGATGTATAAATTATTACACATCGTTGTTTGTGTCGACACTTTTATTCTGATTTAATTTAAAGTCACTTCAGTGGGTTTAAGGTTAGTTTAGACTCGGAGTCAGAGGCGTCTGCAGCTGCAGGAAGACAGTTCTTAGAATCAAATATGTAAAAATAAAAACACATTTACAACAAATCAGTGCAAAGATTTAGGAGAATCTAAAAGCCTGTATGCACAAAGCCCACAAATTGATAAAAAAAAAACTTTATATCCTTCAACATACTTTATAAATAAAATCACCTGGGAAAAGTTTCAAGTGCTGTCAGGAATAAAGATGAAACATTTTAACGTAATTAATTCTTCACATGTGAGAAATAATTTGGGCCGGTTCTGTTTCATAGTTCTGGTCCAGAGTCCGGTGCGATGCTGTGCTCCTGAGCCAGGGCGGCCAGCTCCTTCAGGAACTCTGCAAACAGAACGATGGCGAACACTCGGCTCTCGGCCTGAGGGGGGATCGGGGGGCAGGGGGGCGAGACGCTGAGAGGAGGCAGAGGCAGGGCATGTTTCACAAAGCCGTTGGGTACTGACGGGTCCAGGATGATGTCCCCGCTGTGAGACTGCAGGGACTCTGAGGGACACAGGAGGACAAGAAACAAAGGTGGACAATTGTTCCAATTATTTCTCACAAATAAACAATATGACAGCTGGCGATATTAGCAACAAGCAAGCTAGTAGCTAAAAGCAAAACAATGCTAGGTAAAAGCCAAATGTAGCAAGGGGATAGCTAAAAACAGCAAAAACCCTAGCTAGTAGCAAAACACTTGCTAAAAGTAGCAAAAGAAGGGCTAAAAGCAGTAAAAACCTAGCTAGCAGCAAAAGTAGCAAAACATTAGCTGAAGGTAGAAAAAGGATGCCTAAAAGTAGCAAAAACCTAGCTAGCAACAAAAGTAGCTAAACCCTAGCTAAAAGCAGCAGAAAGACAACTAAAAGCACCAAAAACTCAGCACCAAAAGTAGCAAAACATTAGCTGAAGGTAAAAAAAGGATGGCTAAAAACAGCAAAAACCTAGCTAGTAGCCATAGTAGCAAAATACTAGCTAAAAATAGCAAAAGTAGGGCTAAAAGCAGTAAAAAACTAGCTAGAAGCAAAAGTAGATAAACACTAGCTGAAATTAGCAGAATATTAGTTGAAAGCAGCAAAAATCTAGCTAGCGGCAAAAATAGAAAATATTAGCTAAAACTAGCAAAAGGATGGCTAAAAGCAGAAAAAACCTTGCTAGCAGCAAAAGAAGCTAAACACTAGCTGAAAGTAGCAAAACATTAGCTAAATGTAGCAAAATGCTACCTAAAAGGTAAAAATATCAAAATGTTAGTAAAAGATTAAAGTATCAAGTTTATAACAAAGTATGCAGATATAATTAAATTTTAAAAAGCTTAGAAAATTAAAGACAACCGCATAAATGATGACTCATGATTCCCACAAGAAAGAAATATAGTGTGCTTTTTATTAAACATGAGCAGCAGCTTTCATTAGCTGATAAGAATCAAGAATCTGTGGTTTTTAACTCTCTTTATGGGTTTATTAATGTGTGACAATATTTAACCTCTGAATTTTCCATCTTGGTCTTTAGCCAACAAAAACCTCCAGGCCCGAGTGATCAGGGACGGGTAGTCCGGTCTGTCGGCCACGTAGCGCTCGATCTGAGCGTGCACCGAGACCAGAACCTGCAGACACAGTCCACACATCAGGACCATGAAGAAGCCTAAAGCCGAACAAGACTGGAGTCAAACGACCCAGGTGAGTTACCTGGTGTAATG
The DNA here is from genome assembly GCA_032275365.1 of Anablepsoides cearensis. NCBI lineage: Eukaryota > Metazoa > Chordata > Actinopteri > Cyprinodontiformes > Rivulidae > Anablepsoides > Anablepsoides cearensis. Next base: position 1,123,530 of record JAUBOC010000170.1, on the reverse strand, counting down.
TTGGTATGCTCGGCTGGGTGCTTGTTTCTGTGCCGAGCAGGAAGGATCTCAGCAGAGGTTGAGGGTACGACGCCAGCTGAGCTAGGATGCCTGTCACCAGCAGGTTAACAGCGATGGAGTTCTCCAGAAGGTTTTCCAGTCGAGATAACAGGACGCTGATGAAGGGACCTGATGCAGCATGAGAGAACGAAGGAGAAGTCTGGTATTTCTGTTAAAATTATTTATTTCCTAGTTTTTTACTTTACTTTCTTCCTCACCTGTAAAGGTAACTTCCTGTCTCTTGCTCCCTCTCTCAGAGCTGTTCTTCTCATCTTCCTCTTCCTCCCCTTCCTCCTCCGTGTCTTCCCACGAGGAGCCATAACCAAAATCAGCCATGAGCTCCTCCTCCTTTTGCAGTTTTTGCCGCAGCGCTCGGACACGCCCCCTGAATGTGCTGCCGTCATCCGTGATGTCATCGCAGTCAGGCTCCACCCCTAACGACAGCATCAGTTCACAGTATTGCGACACAAATTTGTTGGTGGTTTTGTTATCAGGCTGAGCTTCGAGCTGGACGTTTGTTGCAGTCGCACAAATTCCCCGAGGTTCAGGTTCCAAATGTCCGTTTGGTAAAGAGTTTATCTCTAAATGTGGAATGTCAGGCGTGTTGGGATGTATCTGTTTCAAACCGATGCAAGATGTGACGTCATTTTGATTGTAATCCTGCCTAAACGGCTCAGTTTCTTCATCTATATCATCATGTTTGCCGATGATGTGATTCTTTCCGTCGAAGCTGTTGGTGACGACGTGTTCGGTTGTTTCTTCTCCTTCTTCCTGCATTCTGCCCAAATCCTTCCCAAATCCCTCACTTCTCCTTCTTCCTTCCTTACAGTCTTCGCTCTTCCTTCTCTCCTCCTTCCCTCCATCCTCGCTCCTCCTCCGGGACGACATGATGCTGTTGACCGTTTCCATCACCGTCCGTCCCGTCGCTGTTAACATCGCTGAAACTTGTTGGCCTCGGCTTTCGCGAGACTGTCGATTTGCCGCCTTGATCCGCTCAAACGTGGCCGCTTTTGCATCATTTTGGGCGACGAGGTCGTAGACCATGACGTCGTCCTGAAACTCCGACTCCTCCACGTACGAACCGTGCACCAGCCTGGTCGCGGTACGCCGCATTTCCTGGATGTACTGAGGAGGAAGCTGCGGAGGCGCGGGTGAAGAAGCGCACCTGTCTGTTTCCACGTAGCCATTTGCTACGCTACAAACAGCAGGCGAGGACGTTTCCTCGTCGCCAAAGATGTCGTCCCACTCCAGCTCCATGGCAGAGCTGAGCCGTCCTGCCTGATTGCTCGTGGAGACGGTGTCTGAGGAGGACGGCGTTGGGGAGAGCGCTGATATGGGAGGAAATATAACCAAAGAGCAGACCGAGTCGCTCTTCAGTCTTTCTATGAGCTCGTCTTCATCCTCCATGTCGTCCCCTGGCGTGTCCGAGCGACTCTCCTGAGGGGGGTCGATGCCATCGTAAGGAGCCGACCAGAATCGACAAGCTCTGCAGACAAAACCACAGTGATCCTTACTAAAGATGTTAGCACAGTTTAAACTACAGAGGGTTTTAATACACACACCCCTTTTTTAATGAAATTCAAAATCAAATTATCATGACCCTCGTATGCAAAAACTTAGCAGTAATGTAGATGTGGCGGTTTTACAATAGACCCCACATTTGGGGAGGGGGCTCCATTTGAAAAGGGGGTGTTTGAACATAAATGCTTATAACTCAAAAACTATCCAACATAGGAAATTTAAATTTATTTTGTTGTTTAGCTCTGATGTAGGGCTATCCATCCGGCCCACAAATGCCCGCCCCCCCCCCCCCCCTCGACCTTCACAGAAAACAATAGATCTGTTCAGATGAGTTCTGGTGCATTGGTGCTTTGTGTACATGTGGGGGGTCACATATGCTACCACTATGCTGTATCTAGTTTGCGCAAACTTTGTCCGCTAAAGAATCCGACTTGTTCATGTGAAAGGTACACTGTAGGTCGTAGTACTATTACTCGTATTTTTAAATAGAACAATGTGGTGAGATATATATCAATGTACTGATAACAGCAAATGGTGCCACAAACAAATATGATGCAAGAAAAACCACAACCACCACTTCTTTCACTGCTTCATTGTGAGGTTAATGTAAGACATGTTATTTTAAAACCATTTAACCGCTTTTAGTTTTATTATCACAGGCCTAATGAAGGGTGGAAGTGAGTGGAAGGCATCATCATGTTTCACGTTAATAATAATAATAATTTTTATCTAAAACTCACAGATCAGTTATAGTTTAGAAGCAGTATTCAGCACAGATACAAAGTCAGATCCACAAACCTGTGTGAGGTGATGATGGCCTGGCGGGCGTCCAGGAGGTACTGGAAGTAGTTAACGTCCATCAGGAAGTCCAAACCCCGACAGTAACCAACACTGTCTGATACTGACAGATCTGTCACACACAGTTAAAGTCAGTATGTGTTTAATATAATGTTTTTTATTACATCATGTACTGACCTGCTCCTTTGGGCCAGTGGATGTGCTCTGAGTGTGTGTTTGTGTTGTGGAGGTACACCGGGCACCAGGAGGGCATGAGGAGCAGGAAGGAGGCGGCGCTGGAGGAGTAACAGTCCCTCTGTTTTAGGGAGCGGCGCTGCTTCCTGCTCAAGTGGCTGCAGGGAATCAGATACCTGAGAAGACAAAAAAACTGATCGGTTCATTACTGCCACCGTGTGGCCGATGAGGGGAAAACACCCACTGCATAAAACTGAAAACCTACGTTCATCATCAAGTTATTAATTATATTATCGATTTTCTCACAGCCATCAGACTGACCTGAACACCAGCTGCAGCATGACATCTTCACAGAAGAGACCGATAAGAGTCCTGAACAGAGCCAGGGACACCGTGCCCAGCTGCAAGCCGGGAAACAGCTCAAAGTTAATCACTTACAGAGCATCAAACAGCTGCTTTACAACTGAACGCGCTCTACCTGGAACGGCGTGTTGACCCGGCTGACCAGCGTGTCCAGGACGTGCACGTTGTCGTGCCGGTGCATCAGGATGAAGGACAGGAAGGTGTGGAGGAGAGCGGGCTCAGAGACGGAGCGCAGGAACAGGTCCAGGTAGGCGGTGGTGGTCATCACCTCCTCCACTGTCAGCTACGCACACACACAAGAAAGAAAACAACACATAAAATAATACATGAACAAAGAGCAGGAAGAGAAGAGGTGTTGGTTCATAATATCCTCCGACAGTGAGTCTGTTACCTTGTGCAGAGCAGGAGCGAGAACAGGAACCAGGAAGCCGTTGTAGATGTAACTCAGTAGCTGAGAGCGGATGGAGGGATGAGCAACCTGAGATAAAAGAGTGAAAACATTTAAAACCCAACATGTTTACACCATTTTGATCGGCCACTACATTTTATAAAACATATGAAGGCATGTTTGGTGCATAAACCTCATTTTTAATTAAAGTTTGTTGTTTTACCTTGATAACAGCGCCACAGAAGTCCAGAGAGTACAGGAAATGGACGAGAGCTGGAACCTGTCGACGCCAGATAAATGTCATTAATGTGAGTTTAATTAGGGTCTCAGTTAGTGAGTGGACCACCATGAAATCATCAGCCTCAGAGGAGCAGTAGATAACTTTGCACCTTATATACCCAGGGTGGAAGGAGCCATCAAGGGGCCACAATACTCATAGAGGGGCCAAGTATTTGTTCCACATCTTTGCACACAAATCCAGTTTTAATAAGGTAACACTTGTTATTTTTAAAATATTGCATGTAAATTCTCCTTCACAGTTTTATGTGCATTTTTAATGTACATAGATAGATTTAATGTACATGTGAGAAAATCCAGTCATTTTCTTAAAGACTTCCTGCAGGATTGTTCAAGAAGAGAAGCAGACCTGTCTAAGCTTGATTCATGCTGGATTTTCCTGTTTGACTCATTAGCGCCTCTAGTGTTTGAACATGAAACTGCACCTAGCATCATTACTCGAGCACAGGACAGATGAGTTACAGGACAATCAGATTTTAGCTGGAGCCAATGCACCTGTGGCCCCGCCCCCTAGAACCGCATTGTTACCTGCTGCCAGTCCGCTGGCTCCAGACAGTGCCAGTCCTCACTGTAAACCTGCAGCTTGGCTGGAAGAGACGAGTACAGACCGGACAGACCCGTGGCCAGAACCTGGAAACACATATATACAAATATAAATACACATATTTGAATATAAATACACATATTTGAATATAAATACACATATATATAAATACACATATACACAAATAATTACACATATACACAAATTAATACACATATAAAAATATAAATACATATATAAATATAAATACACATATACATAAATATAAATACACATATATAGAGTATAAAAACACATACAGTATAAATACATGTATATACAGTATAAAAACACACACAGTATAAATATACTTATTTATGTATGTGACTTAAAGTCACATACATAAATATATAAAAACGCATCATGTGACCCCAGTTAGCTTCAGAAACTGGCTTCAAACAGACAAACTGTCAGCCTTTATCTAATTAAATCAGTTCTAAAAAGTACAAAAAAGACTTTATCAAAAGAAATTTGTTTCCATTTTATTATTTAGACGTTTTAAGTTTCATCCTGAGTAAAATCACAGTCAGTATTTTTGTAATTCTGCAAGATTTCACCTTATTCTCATGTGAACTCACAGTTTTAGCTGCATCCAGATGTTCACATCCAATCATCAGAAACATGACTATTATAATCGTTTCATAACTTTATTTATTTAAAAAAATAAAAATAGGTGAATTTATTGGGGATTTTCTCTAATTTAATTGTAGAATCTGTTCTGTCTCCTAATCTTTTATAACTCTAGTTTTATATTCTTTGTTTTAATGATGGTTTATTTCCTCAACTAACAGAAGATTTAAATAAAATATACTTAATTTTGTTTTTTATTTTTAATGTAAAAAGAGATGGAAGAGCTGAATGAATCAGGTCAACAGCTGCATTCTAAGGTCTCATTAACGATCAGGCAGCCGTCCAATCACATGCAGCCTTTGATAATCTCTGTGCACCGGCCAATCCCACGCAGAGTTCCTAATCTGCTCTGGACATGAAGATTGAGGTCAGAGTGGTCACATGGGATTAAAGCTGGAACACAGGTGGCACGTGTTGAACTGCCTTTCATACGGATTTTTTCAGCAAAACATCCATTAAAAAAAAAAAAAAAAAAAAAAACAGAAAAACAGAATCTGATTAATATATCCAACATGGCCGACACTAAAACAACTGAAGAAAACAAAAAAGTTTTGATTTTTAGAAACAATAAAGAGCTTTTTGTTTATTTTAGAAATATTGTTTCTAATTTTATCTGTTTTTCTCAGGAAGTTTAAATAAATAATTTGGTTCAGTTGCAGGTTTCAGTGTTTTTATTCAATATTTAAGTGTTTCCCCTCCATATATTCGTTTATTCTCATTAAGCTCCTCCCACTTTTTTTCATCAGCCTTAAATTACACCTGCAGAAAAAAGGGTTTTCATTCCTTTAAGCAGCTTTCTGATTGATTAAAACCTGCTGAGAACTCTCCTCTGCTGCCCTGGGTTTACTCCTCCAGGTTTAAATGATGTTTGATGTTTTTGTTTTGGGGGTCTCACCGGACAGAAGTAGGTGTTCTCAGCGATGTGCTGAGCCACTCGAGGCTCGGAGGCCGACAGAGACATGATGAGCAGCAGAGCGTCTCGGGCCTGCTGGCCCACCAAACCCTGCCTGAGACAAACACAAACATTCAATAAGAACTGTACCGACAGCATTGAGCTGTTTGTTTGTTTGTTTGTTTGTTTGTTTACCTGTGGGTGTACGGGATGAGCAGGGAGAAGAGCAGGAAGTTGGCAGCTCCCTGGTCCTGACTGGTGTGGAAGAACAGCTCCAGGACCGACGGATCCTTGACCAGAGCCACGCAGACCTGGTTCAGGAGTTGGACCAGCTCCGCCTCCACGACACCACCGCCGTCTGCTGGACAGAACGTCAGCAGAGTAAATATCTTACCTGCAGCACATCCAACTTAATAAACAAGCTGCTAAAGTTTCATTAGATGAGGAAACTTTTCTTCTCTGCAGGCCTCTCTGCTGGGTTTGTTTGTGTCTAAATATGACATTATTATAAAAAAAACTAATAGTGTCTTTAATTCTGCTGCAGGACATTTGTAGAGCAGCTGAAAATAAAACTGTTTTAGTGTGGAGCTACATAAATCTGTTTGGTTATTTATTTTTGTCGTCAGTATATTAAGTTAAACTGAACCTCAAATTTCTTTAACTTTTTTTGCTAATGTTGAACAATTCTGTTTTAAATGAGCATTTATAGTTTCACAGTGGTCTTAAAGAGGCACCTATAAACAGTTTATATAAAAACAAAGGTTTATCATCTAAATAACCACAAGAAATGACAAAAATAAAATATCAAATGATGAATGTTTTTTTACTGAATTTGTACTTTTTTAAACTTCAATGCCTTTTGAATTAAAACATTTTACTTTGAAAAGATACTTTACTATAGCTTTACAGAAGAAAGTCCATTCAAATAAAACAACATAAAGTTTTGTTTTAATTAATAAGTTAATGATCTTTAAATCAATAAAAACACTCCATTTATAAAACCAATCCAACAGGCAGATTAGGTTTAATAAAATTGAATAAAGTTAAATAAGGTTTAATAAAGCTGAATAAAGTTAAATAAGGTTTAATAAAGTTGAATAAAGCTGAATAAATTTAAAGTTAAATAAAGTATAATACAGCTGAATAAAGTATAATAAAGTTGAATAAAGTTAAAGTTGAATAAAGCTGAATAAAGCTAAATAAAGTATAATAAAGCTGAATAAAGTTAAAGTTAATTAAACTATAATAAAATATACTTAAGTTAAAATTTTGTAAAGCTGAATAAACTTGAATAAAGTTAAAGTTGAACAAAGCTAAATAAAGTATTTTAAAGTTGAATAAAGTTAAAATTGAATAAAGTATAATAAAGTTGAATGAAGTTGAATAAAGTTAAAGTTGAATAAACCTGAATAATATATAATAAAGTTGAGTACATTTGAATAAATTTGAATAAAGTTGAATAAAGTTAAAGTTAATTAAATTATAATAAAGTATAATTAAATTAAGGTTGAATAAAGCTGAAAAAAGTTAAATAAAGTTAAAGTTGACTAAAGCTGAATAAAGTTGAATAAAGTTAAAGTTAAATAAATTATAATAAAGTATAATAAAGTTAAAGTGGAATAAAGCTTAATAAAGTTGAATAAAGTTAAAGTTAATTAAATTATAATAAAGTATGATTAAGTTAAAGTTGAATAAAGTTGAATAAAGGTAAAGTTGAATAAAGTTGACTAAAGTTAAAGTTAATTAAATTATAAAAAAAAGTATAATTAAATTAAATTGGAATAAATCTGAATAAAGTTGAATGAAGTTAAAGTTAATTAAATTATAATAAAGTATAATTAAATTAAGGTTGAATAAAGCTGAATAAAGTTGAATAAAGTTAAAGTTAATTAAATTATAATAAAGTATAATAAAGTTAAAGTGGAATAAAGCTTAATAAAGTTGAATAAAGTTAAAGTTAAATAAAGTTAAAGTTAATTAAATTATAATAAAGTATAATAAAGTTAAAGTGGAATAAAGCTTAATAAAGTTGAATAAAGTTAAAGTTAAATAAAGTTAAAATTAATTAAATTATAATAAAGTATAATTAAGTTAAAGTTGAATAAAGCTGAATAAAGTTAAAGTTAAATAAAGTTAAAGTTAATTAAATTATAATAAAGTATAATTAAGTTAAAGTTGAATAAAGCTGAATAAAGTTGACTAAAGTTAAAGGTAATTAAATTATAATAAAGTATAATTAAGTTAAAGTTGAATAAAGCTGAATAAAGTTGAATAAAGTTAAAGTTAAATAAATTATAATAAAGTATAATTAAGTTAAAGTGGAATGAAGCTGAATAAAGTTGAATAAAGTTAAAGTTAAATAAAGTTAAAATTAATTAAGTTATAATAAAGTATAATTAAGTTAAAGTGGAATAAAGCTGTATAATAAGATCTGCTCACCGGCTGCAGCTCCAGCACACGAGGTCAGCAGCATCATGAGGGGCCGCAGGACGGGCTTGTGGTGCAGCAGGGGCTGTTTGGCCTGGGACAGGAGCATCTGGTACATCCTGAGCTGCTCCAGCTTCATGTCCTCAGTGAACTGCCTCCTCAGGCTCCACAGGAACAGCCTCTCCATCACGCCCTCCAGGACCACAAACTCCAGGATGGGCCCCATCGATCCACCTGGAGCCGGGACACCGACAGTCAGGAGGGGGGACGTTTACAAACCCAGCAGGACGAGGGTCTCCAGCTCTCACCTCGACCCGCCTCCTCCTCCATCAGCAGGAACAGCATGTGCTCCACGTAGTTCTGCACGGCGCTGGCCTCGTCTGCCGGGATGGGACCGAGCCGGACCGGGCCGGATCCGCTGCTGCTGCTGTGGTGACCTGAGAGGAAACTCAGAGCTCTGGAGGAGCTGCGGCCCGGCTCGTGTTTCTCCAGAATCTTCACCACCTTCAGAGAAAAACATCTGAATTAAAGCTTTCAGCCGTACAGATGTGGAGAGAACAACACCTGGTTCCTCACCTGGACCCAGTGGTTCTTAAACACAATCATGCAGGTCTCCGGGTCCACCCCTCTCAGTGTGAGGGACTTCTTCCGGTTGCCCCCTACAACCACCGAGGCCATCATTTTGACTGGCTGCCAGGCGGCTAAAGCATGACCGGGTTCAGCTGTGGGACATTTACAGACCTCTGGTTCTGTCACTCCTCCTGGTTCTGTCCTCTTTTCTTCTCAAAGGATTGATTTCTGAGATTTACACAAGGAAGTTGATTAATCCAGAGTAAATAAATCTCTCAGCGTGACTTTCTACTTCTAAAACAGGAAGTGAGGGTCGTCAGCGGCGACAAACAAACAGGAAGAAGTGACAACGTGTCCGAGTCCCACCCTGGGCGTTCCAGGAAATTCCAGGAATTCCCACGGTGGTCTGTGAGGCGTGACGGGTCCTACCTCTGTGCTGCTGCTGGAGGGGGCATGGAGCAGCCTGGAATCCTGGAGCAGCCGAAGGCCTGGAATCCTGGAGCAGCCGAAGGCCTGGAATCCTGGAGCAGCTGAAGGTTTGGAGTCCTGGAGCAGCTGAAGGTCTGGAGTCCTGGAGGAGCTGAAGGTCTTGAGTCCTGGAGGAGCTGAAGGTCTGGAGTCCTGGAGGAGCTGAAGGTCTGGAGTCCTGGAGGAGCTGAAGGTCTTGAGTCCTGGAGGAGCTGAAGGTCTGGAGTCCTGGAGCAGCTGAAGGCCCGGACAAACAGCTGATTCTTCACTTTTTTGCAGCTTTGAAGCTTCTGACAATAAAGGAAAAGTTCAGATATTTTAAAATGTGGATGATTAAAAGAATTGTCTTCACTTTTCACTAATGTTCTTCTAATTTGTTTATAGCTTCTGTTCTGCTAATTATAGCTTTCAGATATTGTTCTGCTGGTATTAGCTTTTATCTCCTGTTTGCTACTTTGAGCTTTTTGCTGTTGTCTAGTAATTTTAGCTTTTAGCTACTCTACTTGTTTTAAATTTAAGCTACTTATTTTAGGTTTTAGCTGTTGATTTGCTGTTTTTTCACTTTACTGTTTTGCTTATTTTAGCATTTAGCTAGCGGTTTGCTAATTTAATCTTTAGCTATCATTTTGTTGAATTAGCTTTTAGCTACTGTTTTGCTAGTTTTAACTTTTAGTTTTTGTTAATTTCAGCTTTTAGCTACTTGTTTTATTGTTTTTAGTTAGTTTAAAATGCCATGTCCAACAGGTAAGATACTAACTGTTGATTGGTTGTCCACAGCTTTATAACGTCTTTAACCTGCTTGCAGTAAATGTGTGGGTTTTCTGTTGAAGAACACAAACAGACACGGCTGCATTCCTGCCTGATCAAACACCTTCACATTCTCAAGACAACAATGTCGTCCACTCGGCTGCAGCTTTTAACTTCAGCAGCTATTTGAAAAATGTGCCCGTCAGGTTCCACCTCACACTCAGATTCTATCACGATGCAGAAACATGTCGGCCTCTTTTCTAATCTTATTCCCAGATTAAAATAAATAGATTGATCTGATTGATGGAGGTCAGGAGCAGTTTGAGGGTCCTGCAGGGGTCAGAATCAATCCTCAGACAGAACAACCTGTGTGTTTCAGACAGAGACGGGGTTACACAGAGGTAATCTGAGATGAGACGGTGATGTTTAATCCCAAACTGTGTGTTTGTGTCTGCGGCCATCAGACCGTCAGGGATTAAAAACTCAAACTCTGACCTGAAGTCTCTTCTGACCTGTTTTATCTCCCAAACTTTTAGCTTTTCATTCGTTTTTAAATCTTTTCGGTAATGTTTTAATCAGATTACTCAGATTATTAAGAGAATAATCAGATATTTTTGTATATTTGTTAAATAAAATCACTGATTTAATTGTTATTTGTTCAGTTTTATTTGTTTTAAAGACATTTTTGGTTTGATTTTTATTCTTCTAATACACATTTTGAAACTTAGTTTTCATTTTTTTAAGAAAACATTTCTCTCAAAACAGTTAAAACATGATAAATAACTTGCATTATTACATCTTAGTTAACATCACAGTCTTCAGTTCTTACAACTAATCTGAGCCAACAGGCGTGTCTTACCTTGGAAGTCTCTGAATGTGTGGTAGGAGAAATAAAAAGAATAAATTAAAACATAAAAATAACCTCTCAGATCTCTGTAACGATCACACAGTGTGAATAAATCCTGAGGTTTGTTGTTTCAGAGCCAGCAGATTGGTTTTAATCTGAGCTGTGTGGTTTCTGAGGCTTTAAGGGGCTCAGATTGCGCTCTGCTCCTGTCAGAGAGGTAACCCATAAGCCCCGCCCACATAAAGTTCAGGTCACGCCTACTCGGTCCGCCCCCAAAACAACAAGTGAGAGAGTATAAACAGCTTTTGTTTTGGTCTATAAACATGATTGTTGTTGTTGTTGTTATTATTCTTTATATGTATTATTTTAAACTCTTGAAGCAGAGATGAAGAAACAATAAATAATTTTCTATGATCTGTCAAGTTTAATCCTTAAATGATGCAACGATTCTAAAGAAATGTGTCAAACTTTTGCAATGTTTACCATAGTTACATGGAAATAACTAAATAAATTTAAATAATAATAATAATAATAATAATAATAATAATAATAATAATAATAATAATAATAATAGAGCAAATCAAATATTTATTAGAACAAAAAATCTTAGATGTGGATTTCATTCATTTTTCATCATCAGATTCAAAACGTGACCTTGTTAAATGCACAATAATTGATATTTAAAACCTATTTTGTTCATATATCATTTTTTCTCTAATTGATCTTTACTTAGCATAACTCAATGCTTTCGTATAAAGGTTGAAATAATGTCCGTAATAAATGCAGTTTGTCTCTTTTATGGTGCTCTGCTGTTTGAGTTATGAAGAAAAATACTTTATACCCTTATTTTCTTTATTATTATTTTACACAAATAAGTGTATGCCCTGAATAAAAGATTCAGATAAAAAAAAACCTGTTGCGTTTCAAAGAAAAATAGTTTTTTTACTGGTTAACACTGCCCTCTACTGGCACAATTCTGAAACTACAAAAGATAGTTAACAGTCAAGGGATGCAATGTCACCTTTTTGTATTCATGAGTGAGGATTTCTGAGCGTTATTTTTCTTTACTGCATGGACATGTGGTAAATGACCTGAATATTTAACATGTTTATGTATTTATTTACCTGCTTATGTTCATAAATTCAGGCACAAGTAGAGCTGTGATTTAGTCTTCATTTCAACAATACAAAGTTGTTTGTTAACCTTTAAGGTTTCCATAAAGGAAGTTCCTGACTTTTAGAATATTAAACACAATGTGAGTTTTAAGAGTTAAAATTTAAATAGGAAGTAAAACAGACATTACAGTTCTCTAAAATATTCTTAGCGTTTTGAAGTTGTCATTGAAAAGCTTTAATATATTTACATTTTTAATAATTATAATTTACTTGACTGTTTGTGGAGTTTTATCTCCGTTATTTATGTTTTTATGTGTTTTATTGGAATTAAATAGGCTTATTTAGCTCCATAGTTTTTCCTGTGTTGGTGACGTCACTGCGCAGGAGCTCGGCTCGGCTCGGCTCGCGACCGGAGGAAGCTCGGAGAAATCCGTCCGTCCGTCCGAGCCGAAACTGAAAACTGCGGGTTTTAACCGAATTATAAGTGGGTTTTTAAACATTTTCCCGGCTGGACGGCTGTGTGGGGACGGAGCCAGGAGGCTGACCTCACTCCGGAAGTGGTTTCGAGCCCTGAAAGTTGTCGGTGGTTCGGGGTGAACTTGTCCCGGTTCGTTGTTTGTTGTTAGCGCAGGAGCGAAGGAGGAGGAAAACGGGAGTGAGGAGGATCATGTCCTGACTCAGCTCCCTCTCCAGACACACGGGAGGTGAACAGCGACACGAAGTTTTAGGAGATAAAAGTTGATAAAATATAAAAAATGGCAGAAGCTCGGGCTGAAGAGGAGGAGGACGGCCTGAGGAGGAGAGACGGTGGTCGGGAGCAAGTGGTCCGACGGCAGCCGAACAGTTCCGGAGGTAAAAAATCAGCATTTAAACACCTGCTGTTTTTCTTTTATACTGTTTTCTGATGGGAAAATGACCTGCCACAAACATATTATACTATTAATACTCAGGAAATAAACTTTAAACGACCTCAACATCATATTCATGCCGAAGATGAAAATTTACATTTATTCTGTGTTTATATGTGTTTAAAGTCGTAGTAAGGGCCTGTAAACTCTGTGGTATTTGGAGTTTTCCTGTGAAATCTCCCACTGGTTTGATAAAACCGCCTCTATTTTCACCTCTGCTCCTTTATCCTGATAAATTAAACAAACCACAAAACAAACCTGAAGCTCTTTAAGTGTTTTATTTCTAAACTCGTGACATGTTGGAGCAAAGAAAAATACCAAATCTTGTCTAATTAAAAACCACATTTATGAAATTTAATATGAATTATGTGAACATGTGTTGTTAAATTCACGTTTTTATCCTAAAATAAGGAACCAAACAAACCAATGTAATGACCAAATGAAGGCAAAAATCATTTATTTGAGTTTTTATTTACTTTTCATAATACTTTCAAATGCACTTATATTTATTTTGTATAACATCTTTCAATTTAGTATAATAATCTGGGATGTTTTTGCACAATGACACTTTGTTTTTTCCTCACAAATGTGTTAAAAAGCTTGTTTTCTGGTGAATTTCAGAGAATGAAGTAGCTAACAAGCTAGAATAATAATTTTAGTCACAGGTTTGCATTAGTTGGAAAATTAAACTAGTAAAATCAAATTTGTGGTGTCAGAACAGTAGTTTGCAGCTTTAGGATAAATATCAACCACGAAATGCAAAGAGAAAGTAAATCAAAGTACTCTATGTAGTATTAGAAAAAAGAAAACCCATCCTTTTTTTAATTCTAGAGACCTGAAGTAAACAGCCGAACAGATTTCATCATGTCGTTATTTATTAAACAAAAACAAAAGCCTGTCGCGTCCTGTCGAGCTTCTACCACAGGATTAAGAGGGAAAGTCTCAGCCAGGTGCTGCTGATTAAATGCATTTAATGACGGGTTTGCTGTTTCTCATGGGCACTTAAATCTAGAGTAGGAACCACAAATCTCTTATAAAAAGTTAAAGTTTGAGTATATTTAAATAAAAAGCGTTTGGCACACAGGGACTGACAGATAAGTTTGAGTTGAGGCAAACCATGTGGTTTTAATGTGGGTGTAGACTCCTTAAACCAAAAGTCATAAATCCTTAAACCAACATGGGAGATCACGGCTCGGGTCAAAGTTCACACACACACACACACACACACACACACACACACACACACACACACGCAGATCCCGTCAGTAACGGTTCAGTGGGCGGTGACCAGACTAACTCTTATTAGATTAATATAAACATTCTTCTTGACTTCAGTCAGCCCGTCTAAAGTTACAAATTAACACGTTTTAACTCTTCATCAGCTGAGTAAGATGACTTTAATTACACATACTGCACCTTTAGTTTTGTCCTGAGGTGAGATGACGACATACTGTCACAGCTAAACACCTTTTTAAGCAATTTTGCTGCACAATAATACCAATTTTATGTCTTAGTAATTGCAAAACAACCAAAAAGGGAAGAAAAACAAAGCTCTTTTATAAAGTAATATTACCTAAAAGTTTATTTTAAGCATTTATTTTAGCAACAGCTCTATAACTGTAGAAGAAAGTCAATTAAATCAGTAATTTAATAATAATAATAAAACATTTTATTTGAAGGTGCCTTTCATGGCACTCAGTGACACCGTACAGTTAAAATACAGTTTATAATGCTGTAAAACACAAAATGAATGAAACAACAAATCAAAATAACAATAAAAACATGAAGTCGAGGAGCAGGATTTTATAGTAAAAGCAAAATTTGATGTGGAGCCAGTGAAGATGCTGTAGAACAGGTGTTAAATGACTGGAGGTGTTCTGGAAATGATACAAAGCAGCTGAGTTTTGGACCAGTTGGAGACTATGGGTGGGTTTTCCTGGTAAAACGAAAAGAAGGGAGTTGAAATAATCCAGACTTGATGTAAACCAGAATAGCAGAACTGCTGGGTGAGAGGGATGGACGAATACGAGCGATGTTACAGAGGTGAAAGTAGGCTCCAGACTCCTAACCTGAGGTGCTGTTGATTAAAAGAGAAGTTGCTGGTTTTTGCAAGAGTTGATTTAGGTCCAATGAGATGAAATTCCATTTTGTTGCTGTTTAGTTTGAGGAAGTTGTTGTCAACCAGGACCTGATAGACAGTGAGGTGGGTGAGAGGGTGACACAAGGTGTGGTGGACAGATAGAGCTGGGTGTCATCGGCGTAACAGTGAAATTGGATATTGTGTTTTTGAAAGATACTTCCGAGTGGAAGGAGGTAAATGATGAAAAGGAAAGGACCGAGGACAGAACCTTGTGGAACACCAGAACAGAGAGGGGATGAATGGGAGGATAAGGATTTTAATTGAACCGTGTACGGCCAGAAAGATATGAAATAAATCAATTAACGTGTGTCTAAAATACCCATACGTGATAGACTGTCAATGAGGATGGTGTGAAATCGTATCAAAGGTGGTGCTTAAATAAAAGAGGATGAGGATGGAGAGCAGTCCAGAGTCTGCAACAGTCTTCATTCTCTTTAAAAAATCAGTTCATGGATTTTGTCAATGTTTAAACTTAATAAATACTGTTTACAGGAAAGTTGTCAGAAAGTAAGTTAAATATGGAAAAACAATAATAAAAAATTATCTGATAAGAATATTCAGAGTAATTTGATAAACAAATCAGCTAAAACAAGAACAGTAAGAAGTTAAATGGAATTAGACTTTTCTTTGATGCTGAAAGGTGCAGTTAGATTGTTTAAATTAATCTAAAACAAAAGTCACCAACAAGACCAGGTGAAACTGTTCATCTGCCACATTAAAACAAAAACACAGTGTTGTGACTAACCAGCCTAGTCCAGTAATAACACTGTTTTACAGGTGAGGGTGAAACACATGAGCTCATTGAGCCTACATTTAGGGACGGCAACAATGTTACATAAGAGCTTCATGAATAAACCAAACCCAGAGTCTGTCCCGCATCACTGAAAGGTACGCTGACCCAAACAAAGAAGACAGCTATCAGTTCCTGCTGTTTGATGAACTGCAGCCTCTGTCTGGAGCTGCTGCTCGGCCCGAGTTCATTCAACTTTCCACCAAAACACTTCACAGGGCTGCTTCAGAGCTAAAACCTGTTCTTCCTGTTTTTAACAGCTGAAGTATCACTCAGGGACAGGAAGACTAGTGTTTAAATGGTTCAGATCCACAGCAAAGAGTCACAAAAACCTTTTTTGTTTGTTTAGTAGGAGTGTAAAAAATATTGATACATTGAAGTATCGTGATATTTTGTTTCCTGATATCGATTCTTAAAAGCACAGCATTTAATTCAGGCCTAATAGATGGATGTTTTAAGAAAAAATGTGAAATATAAATCCAGTTCTCACTATTGTTCAGTGTTCTCCCAAAAATAAACAGAATTAAATCCGAGTTTATGTAATAAATGTTGTGCGATATATAGCCTTGTTTACAGTATCGCGATACCACAACGTGTGGTGATCAGGGGTGCAACAATACAAGTATCTGTATCAAATCGTCACACTATGTATGGAACCAGAGAGGTTTTTAAATTTTATTTTATCAGCTTGTCTTCTGAAGATGCTCTGTGTTGAAGGTTTAGTGGATTTGTGTTCAACTACTCTACCTAGGCTGCATTGTCAAGCGCAGATCCACTGAGAAACTTGCTGTTTCAGCAACACTTAATTTTAAAACTGTACTTTTGATGTTAAAAACTTGTTGTTCCTAATTAATTTAAATAAAAAAGTTAAGAGGGCATTGATAGTTCTCTTTTTTGTATCAAAAAATATGGACTAGTGAGACTAAAGTATCGAACTGTATCGTGTTGCACCCCGAATCGATACATTGAAGTATCGCAATATTTTATTTTCTGATATCAATTCTCAAAATCACAAGATTTACTTCAGGCTTAATGGATGAATGTTTTAAGAAGAAATGTTAATTACAAATCCAGTTCTCACTGTTCAATTCTTCCAATTGCATAAAAATAAATTAGATATATAATGTCACCAAATTCCTACCAATACACAGCCCTGTTGTTGTGATCTGATTGTGTAAAGTGCTTTTAACGTTAGATGTTTTATTATCAGCAGCTTATATTTTTAGAATCTTCTCAAAGTCGTGTTTAAATCACATTATCTGGAGCATTCACAAACATTCTGTTTTTTATATAAAATATAAACTTAACGTGATGTCAGGATGTTGGTTTGCAGGGAAACATGAAAGTAAAAGTCTTTTATCTCAGTAGTGTCTTTCTGGTAGGGATGCATCAATATGAAAACTGAAGCCGATAACCGATATTTACTGATATCACACACACACAAATATTATATATAGTTATTCCTTGCTGCGAAGCATTGGTATCATGATCAGACCCCACTCAACCAACCATTTCCCCTCCCAAAACAGAAACACAAAGCTAAAAAGTGGGAGATCAATATCAAACGTTAATACTGAACCGATACTGATGTTCTAAAATATTACCAACATCAGCCAATGCTGATGGTCCGTCCCTAATTTCTGGGATAACTCTGCAGCTTTTAGCGTAGCGTCAGTGTTTTAGTGGTGGGTCTTATTAACCCTTCTCCCAGCTGTTAATGTTGGTGACTGTTAGCGAACGTCGGACTGATCAAGCAGCAGTTTTCCTGACTGATTGTCGTTACTTTAACTGTCAAAACAACATAACCTGGTCAAATTAAAGCTCTGAAGCAGCCCTGGAATCCCTGAAATGTTGTTATACAGTTTCCAAACGATTGTCTGTTTTTTTGTTTTTTTTTTTTGTTACCTGGATAAAACTGCAACAGTTTAATAAATGACCAAAAGTCTTTTGGTCCTAAGTGTTTTATATGTTGGACATTTGAACACGCTGATCTATGAGAAAGTGTTTCTCAGTCTGACTCAGACGTTGAGCAATGAAACCCAAACGTTTAACTGTTTGCAGCTTGCACTCATTTTTGATCAGATTTGTTTTATTTATCTGACTCTAATTTCTTCTAACTTAATAGTATCCTGAATATTTGGTAATGCAACAAAAGATGTTTCTGATATTTTCTTACATATGTAACATTAATTCATACATGTGTGAGTGTTTACATGGAGGGTTGTGGATCTGTGGTTCTGCTCTCAGAGGACTCACATCTGTCTGGTTTTAATTTCTCTGGCATTCACAATTTGTTTTTCAGAGGAGAGGATCTCGTTAGCTCCATGAAAACATTTTTAAATCCACCATTTCAAGTTGAACTGCAGCTTCATTTTGTCTTTATCCAACAGAAGATTAGCATCGATGCTAACAGAAACATGACAAAACTAAATATTAAAGCTAAACGTGAAGGCGTAATGTTGAGCCAGTTTGTGTCGGAAACATCTAAAGTGTGTTACCTGGTTAATGACCAACTCAACAGGCTTAGGTGGACTTAATGTGACCCATCATATTGAAACGAGGATGAAATCTGAAAGTGGAGAAATGAGTAGATATAGGGTTTTGATTAAAACGTTTGCAAAACTTGCATTTTGTCAAAAAACAACAAATGAATGTCTTGTCAGTGTATCATTGTCTGAAATATAATACTAAAACAAATTTAAAGCATTTTTTTAACATTAGCAACAAAAAACCTGATTTTGAGGAAAAATGGCTTCATTTTCATGTTCGACAAAAGTTTTAATACATGTTTAAAAACCAGATGGACACAGATGTTATTTAGAGGATGGTTGTGTGACATCAGGGAGTTCCTGGGACATGCGACAGCAGACGACCTGTTGCTGATAGCACTGCTCTTCCTACACATAAGGAAATACTGACCTATATACAATTACTTTTTATTTAACCCTAAATTCAAGACAAAAAGTGTTTTCATTATTAAGGCAAAGTAACTATGTATCCAGTACCTGTAATAATAGGTTGAAGCGGTTGCTGCTACAGTTGCAGCTTGAAGTCGTGTTGGTATTAAAAAGCATTGAGATGGTATTAAAAAGGTATTAAAAATGTATTAAAAAGGTATTAAATTTAACTAAAGAATTCCTGTACTGAGATAGCATCTCACAGAATCATTCCTTAAACTCAGCGGGTGATACACAAACTTCAACTTTAAGATTTCTCCTCATTCTTTTTAATTTGAAAACATTTTGTATATTTTATTGCTTTTTCTTGTTATTTTTAACCATTTTGCTTGACTAAATTAAAAACCCCTTTATTCTGCTTTTTAAGAAATCCTATTCTTATCAGTATGTTTTCCATTGCAACTTAAATGTCATTAATTAGAATTTTTTATCCTAATCCTAATTTTTAAGTTGTTTCACTACTAATGTATCTGGATGCTTCTGAATGTTTAAAATGTACTTAAAGAAAAAAAGCTTTTAGCAAATTCATTGCATTTCTAGTTGATTTTATTGACATTTTCTTGAGAAAGGTATAATTATTTATGGATTTGTCTGAACCAGCCCTCTCACTCCTGACCTCTGAGCTCCTGGTTCCAAAAAGGAAACCCTACGGATGACGAGCTCTGCGTAAAATATGCTGCGTCGTGGTTTATCCGCGCAGCTCCAGCTCATTTTTTCGAACAAACATCTGGAAGTGGTCAAACCCTGATGACTCCAGCAGAATCCCACACCAGCCAATCACAGCCCCACTTCCTGGATGCTCTCTGCCAATCAGGAAGCTGGTCTGTGGGGGCGGGCGGTCCGGAGTGTCAGAGAGAGTAGAGGAAAAGAAGAAAGGAGACAGAAAAGTGAAGAAAATAACTTTCAGGTTTTAGAAAAGCAGGAAAAGACGAGAGAGAAGTTTGATTTTCTGACATTTAGTTTGATTCAGAGTGAATCCGTCTGACCTGGTTGATTGTTTGGACTTTTGAAGAGGAGAGACAAGAAGGTAAGGAATGGAAAAATCCATCTTTACTAAGGAAAAAGTCATTTTAATTTTCTTTTTCTCTTGCTTCATTTTCTTTAGTTTATTTTGAAAGTGTGAGACAGGAAGTTAATGGATCTATAAACCCATCAGTTTGTTGGTTTCTGTCATCTTGTTTCTTTTTGCTACATGTTGGATATAAACGCTTCTAACATTCACCTTCAGTCATTGTTTACATGTACTTTCTGTTCATGCTGCTTCTTTTGTCTCCCCGTTCTACAGAAAAGTGTTTAAATTTGTCTAAAGCTGAGGTAAACGTAGCAGCAGAGGGATGAGCTGGCAGATCCCCGCAGTGATTCATCACTTCCATGTGTTTGTGTTCCCTTTAGAGAGAAACTAAAATAATTACTGCACACGGTTTATAAACACATGTTCATAATAAACTGATTAAAAAAAAGAAAAAAATTAGAACAATGGGTTTTTGATTCTAGCAGAACAAAGTTAATATTTTTAATCTCAAAACACTCATTTTTTTTAACTTGGTAAAATAAATTTTAAAATAAAGTTTTTTGTTTGTTTTTGGTTCTGACTGACATGTTTTTAATGTCAAAATAAGAAAGAAATCAAATAAGAAAGAAGTACCCATAAATAACGTAACATTAAGTTAGCATTAATGTTAGCTTCTGTTAGCTTAGCATCAATCAAACTCTCTTTTTTTCAGCTTTTATCTGAATTGATCTAAATTAGACTTAGTTTAAACAGCTGGATTCTTCATGTTTGTTAATGCCTGTTGAGTATTACTCTCAGCTACTACCACAACCTCATTTTCAGTCAAATTGACTTTAAGCTTTAAATGTGCATCAATGGTTATTGTTTCCTGTTGTTTTTGAGATATTTTACTGACAGATTTTGCTCGTAGCCATGAAAGGTGAACAAGACAAACATGCAGGATAGAAGTGTTTTATTCTGCTGAGTCATGATAGTTCTGATGTTTATGAAGGGTTCTTATATGAAAAAAGTTACTTTTTCTTTTATTAGTTCATGTTTTTTTTGTTCCACTCTATCGCCTCTCTGCTTTTATAATCTGATAACAAGAAATAAAAGTAGATTTTTTGCAGCTTAGAGTTTTGATGATTAAAGTCTTTTTCTTCTTCCTCTCAGGTCGGCCTGACAGACGTAAACCAGAGCACCGCCACAGGTAGGACGTCCTCCTCTTCATCATTTCTAATGAAGCGATGCGTAGCAGGAAGTGTGTTTGATTATTCCCACGTGTAGAAAACGGTTTGATGTTCAGTCCAGGTGGAAGGACGAGTCGTTCTCATCTCAAACACGTATATTTACAGTTTTTAAAGCATCACAGATATAAAAAAAACAGGAAACCTCTTTATAAAGTTAAGCTCATGCTGCTGTTTCCTCAGACATGCAGGGTCTAGTCTTTGGTTCTTACACTCTCCTGAAAGTATGTTGTCTGTTGGCCGGTTGGCATGGGGACCAGTGTGTGTGTGTGTGTGTGTGTGTGTGTGTTCGTTTAAACTGTGGAAAAATGAGGAAAGTTTAGAAAACTCCCCTCGCCAACATTCGTTTTTTTCCGTGATATAATTTATTTTCATTTTATTGTCTTCAGTAATCTGTTTCAGATTTTAACCCTCAGCTAAAAAAACATGTTTTAAAACCCGCAGAACCTCCACAGATGGTCTTTTTCTTCACTTATTTAAACTCTAGTCTCCGGTGTTTTCAGGTTAAAGAGATTAAAGCAGAGAGCCGGTGACAGGGTTGAGCAATAAAAACCGTTTTAACAGCGACTCGTTCAGGTGGTGCACGTCTGACTTTGACTCATATTTCATGAGAAGGTGCAGCAGGCAGTTTTTACATGTCTGCCTTCTGCTTTGTCGCGTTAAATAAACACGCTGCCAACACCACGGGTAGTTGCATGACCTCGGGTGTGAGCACGAGGCCAGCAGGTAAACCTCCAGCAACATGACGACTAATTAGTTTAAAACTCAAACTGAAAAAACAGATAAAACTCTATTATTTTACAGATATTAAGCTCAAGTTTGGTGTGGTCAGAGTTGTAAAGTAACTAAGTACAAATACTTTGTTACTGTACTTAAGTAGTATTTTTGGGTATTTGTACTTGAGTAATTATTTTTCAGCCTACTTTTTACTTCTACTTACATAATTATCTGTACCTTTTACTTACTTACATTTTTAAAAATGACAAGAAGTAAAAAGTTGTTACTTTTATTTCATTTTTGCTTGTTTTCATTCCAGCTTATTATTGTAAAAAATAAATACTATCATATAAATTGTTCCTCCTATAGAGTGAATTTAACTGTGGTTTAATGAGAAGTATAAATATATAAAACTCTGATACTGTATTAGTTTGTACATAAACACATCATGTCACACTCCAGCAGGACATAATTATTAAAATAAAAGTACTGTACTTAAGAAGTATTTGTATTTTATGAATTATATTATTGCATTTGGCTGCAGCCCTCAGATAAATAAGGTTTGGGCGGCATTGATATCAGAAAAAGTATTCACATTCATTACTCAGGTAAAAGTATAGATTCTAACGTTTAAAAATGTTTTTTTCAATTCAATTTTTTTTTTCAATTCAAAAAATTTATTCATTTCATTAAAAACAAAATAACTATATACAATAGAAACAAAGAAAATACACAAATTTAAAAAA
>JAUBOC010000170.1:1073091-1086363 GCA_032275365.1 Anablepsoides cearensis | reverse complement strand
TATATATATTTTTTTTTTTATCCAACCACAATTAAATTGACTCTATCCTGGAGGAACAGTTTATCAGTATAGTATTTCTTTAATAATAATGAGCCTAAACGGAACAGGAGTAACAACTTTCTACTTCTTACCTTTTTTAAAAAGGTAAAACCTTGGTTCGTAACTGTTTTTATATAAGAAATGTTTCAAAGCTGAGATCTTTTGTGTCACAGGAGGAGCTAGAGATGTTGGTTCACCCTCACATTACTCCTGTTCTGGCCTCTCTGCTCATTATATTTATGCCCTCTTTTAAGCTTTAGTTATTTTGTTAAGCACTTTGTGAAGTTCGTGTCGGTGAAAGGTGCAATAGAAATGAAGCTGGGAGTTCTTCAAAACACAGCTTTTGCAGAAGTTTTATTTCACAGTTCAGTTCCTGTTTTCTCAACACAAATCAGAGTTTCATCTTCACCCAGATCCCAGCAAACACACCAGTTTCAAACCAACACAAAGCCTGACAGATCAGTTTGAACATTAAAAACATCTTTCAGTCGCGTCTGGACCAGTTTTCCTAAAATCGCCTCGAGTGAAGATGAGTTCCATGAAGGTTTTGTTTAAGTTTTTAGAAAATAAATAATGAAGAACTTTAAGTTGTTTTGAAATGATTAGTTATCAGTATGTTCAAACATCGAGGTTTATTTCAGGAAAACCAGACCAGTTTGCTTCAGACGTCTGCTTTTATCTGCTGCCTTCACAAAGAGGCTCCATGTGAAATGTTCCCACATGCATACTGCATCACATCAAATCAAATAAAACAGACACGAGCACAGCCACCTGAGTCAAACTCTTCTGATTCAGCTGCTTCTTATCTGTGAACTCTGTCCAACATTCAACAGCTTCACCTAAAGCAGCAATCCAAAACACATCATGTGGTTTAAATGCTTAAGTTCCAGTTAAAACTGAAACCTTAGTGTTTTATTTGACTTATTAAAGCAGCAAAACACTCATACAAACACTGACTTTCAAACATGTTGAAGTTGTTGCACACAAATCACAGTAAAGTTCAGAAACTGGTCAATTAAATGTATTTCAGTGGAATGTTTGGGATAAAAACGTGGGCAGACGAGCCTTTAGCAAATAAAAGTAAGCAAACTTGACTGAAACTGACCAGACTGGAGCTGTTTGTTTGACCCAGGCGGCTGCAGGAACAACAGTAACAACAGAAGGCTCCTCTTGGTTTGGTTTAAAGCAAAGAGAAAAGAATTAAGACCACTGGGTTCAGAGCAGGCAAGAAGGTCGGAGGCTGAGCCGCTGGTTCAGAGTTTGACCCTCGTTTTAAATCTAACCATGGTTGAAGCTCAAATATAACCCTGATGTAAAAAATTAGTTAAGGAACGAAGGAACAATTCAAGATCTTTGGGTCAAAGATAACGTTTGGACATCATCGAGACTGTTAAATCACCAATAATGGACAGAAGTTTGTAGTATTTTCTGTAGTTCATTCTAGTTTTAGTCAATAAGTATGATCCAAACCAATCTAATCCAGTTTATCTAATCCAGTTTAGTCCATTAGTTTTTGTAAAATGCCCATTTGGGGAAGGTTGTCTAAAGAAAACCAGTAAATGAATAATCTCCACTTTGATTCAGTTTGATTGAAGAACAAAATGTTCATTGATCTAAGTGTGATTAGTTTATTTGTTGTATTGTTATAAAAATTAGGTTTTCCTTCTTTGAGTTTCCTGGTTTGTGTCAGTTCAGTTTCTTGGGTCTGTTCAGTCTGGTGGGTTTGTTGCGGTATTTGTTGCTGGTGGGTCTGTTGGATCTGGTGGGTTTATTGGATTTGGTGGGTTTATTGAGTTTGGTGGGTCTGTTGGGACTGGTGAGTCTGGTGCATGTGGTGGGTTTGCTGTGTTATTTGGTGCTGGTGAGTCTGGTGGGTTTGTTGAGTTTCTTGGGTCTGTTGGTCTGGTGGGTTTATTGAGTTTGGTGGGTCTGTTGGGACTGGTGAGTCTGGTGCATGTGGTGGGTTTGTTGCGGTATTTGGAGCTGGTGAGTCTGGGGGGTTTGAGTTTGGTGGGTTTGTTGTGTTATTTGGTGCTGGTGAGTCTGGTGGATTTGTTGAATTTAAGTTTGGTTGGTTTATTGAGTTTGGTGGGTCTGTTGGGTCTGTTGAATCTGGTGGGTTTGTTGCGTTATTTGGTGCTGGTGAGTCTGGTGGGTTTGTTGAGTTTCTTGGGTCTGTTGGTCTGGTGGGTTTATTGAGTTTGGTGAGTCTAATAGGTTTGTTGAATTTAAGTTTGGTTGGTTTATTGAGTTTGGTGGGTCTGTTGGGACTGGTGAGTCTGGTGCATGTGGTGGGTTTGTTGCGTTATTTGGTGCTGGTGAGTCTGGTGGGTTTAAGTTTCTTGGGTCTGGTGGGTAAACTTGGTCTTCTTGGTTTTATTCTTTGTATCCCTTTTTGAGTAAAGTTATATTTTGTTCACCTCTTTTCTGTGTCCATTATTGTAACTATATTTTGATGTTTGTAGCTTTTTTCCAAACAATTTTTTTAAGACTTGAAGATTTTTTTGCTTGGTCCTTCCCTTCACACTAACGTAAACTGGTCTGAAAAATGTTTCTGATTGTGAATGCTAAACACTATTGATGTTTGGTCTATTTGTCGTTTAATGTGACATAATTTAGTTCTCCAGAGCAGCACTGTGTGTCAAACTCTGAACCAGCAGCTCCAGCCAAAGGTCAAGGCCATGGAGAGGTTGCATCAGGTAATCCAGACCACATCTTCAAGTTTTACAGACAGGAACATCCTTCACTTGATGCAGACAAATAAATTCTTCTTCTTCACAAATTCAAACATCTTTCCTTCATTCTAACAACCAGTAAAAGTGACAAACAGTATAAAAGATGTGAAACAGAGCGACATGTTGGATATTTTACAGACACATGATGCTTTAAAGAAAGAACTAAGTTTGCTACCAGATCTGTCCAGACTTCATTACAGATCATCAACACCCTTCTTGAATCCCTATGATTTCCCTGTTTTAATTGAATAACCTACCTAAAATACATTTGAAAATGTCAAAACGCGTCAACGTGGAAAAAGCTTTCCTTCATTTAAGAAAAGTCTTTGGGTAGATTTCTTTTTCCGGAGTATTGACACGTGTCCATGATGAGATTGTTGAAGGTTCTCTTTAACTGCTACTGTTTCTCTACTTCACAACCGACTCACACAGACACAGACGCAGGGATATTTACAGTATTTACAGTTTTAACTTGTGTAAAGTGATGTAAACTCAGGAGAGGCGAGACAACTCAATGTTTGGACTGGAGTGAGTCTTTAAGTTCAGACATACTGCAGGCAGAAAGCTCAGTGTGTTAAAATGATTTCTTAAGTTTACAGTGAAAAGTTTATAAGGAGGGTCAGATAAATGTTGGACCAGAAGAGAACACTAAGGTCAAATCTCAGTAGCTGCGTTTCCATTGACCATAAACATGTGCAAATTAGAGTTTTGAAAAAAAAAGTGCTTAATGGAAACACGTCAATTAAAAAAAACGACGAAATAGTTTTACACTAAGATGAGGTGGTTTTTCGGCCGTATCGAAATTGGTGTATTTCGCAGAACTGCAATGGAAACCCTTTTTTCGCATTACAGTAGTCACGTGATCAACAACTGGATGTTTCTACTGGCAAAAAAGACGACAAAGAAAAGACAACAGGAAGTAGAAGAAGTAGTAAAATCACGACTACAATTCCCCAAAAACGCTGCATACATAGCCGCTTAGCTGACTTATCGCGAGAACTATCGTATTCACGCGTGACTTTAATAGCATTTCTTACTTAAAGGAAACGCCGCAATTGCAAAACTGTTTTTCAACATTAACAGAATAACGACAAAGTTTTGCGCACATTTGCAATGGAAACACAGCTGTGTTACTTAGATTACCCCAAGTCTCCTTGACTCGTAATTTAAATCACAACAAGATGTTCAGCTTAAAATATTTACCCAAAAACTGGAAACCTCTTCAAAGAAGCCAATACATTGTCTATAATTACAAAAAAAAAAATAACATAAACCCAATTTTTCTAGAGTTGGCACTTTGAATTTGTCATAAAAAAGAGAAATATAAATTAAAGATTGGGAATACTTGTGAGTTTTTTTCTGGTAACTGTACGAACAAATTTTCCCGTTAGCTAAATGCTAATTAGCATGTTTGGTCTTAAATTCTTGCAGCTACTTTTAAGACTTTAAATTATTCCTTTGGGGAAAAAACACATTGTCTGTTTGTTATGGGATTTGGGACACCCCTACCCCTTATACCCCTTAAAGCCTGGTCCTTGATGACCATTGTCCTGCAGGTTTTAGATGAAGACCTGTTCGAGGAGCAGGGAAATGATTAAAACATGCTGGATGGTGGTCCTCGAGGACCAGGACCTGGCTCCGTGCCTTAGAGTAAACACCTGAAAACCAGGGCTAAGACGTAAAACTGGGATTAGACTTTAGTGTTACTCTTCCAAAGACTGTTTGAAGTTAATTTTCTCAGTTCAAACTTGAACCTTTTTAATGATTAATCTGATCCAGACTCTGTGTTTGGTTCCAGTCCTCCACTGAGCTCAGACCTCGTACATGTACAGACATGGGAATGTTGTAGCTTTTCTTCTCCAACTCTGGGTGTTAATATATCCCAAGATGTGTTTTTTTTATTTTATAAAGTAAAGTATGTTTTGGCTAAAGAGCAGTGAGAACCAGAAACAGCTGACTCTAAGGGTCTGAGTGGTCCAGCCTGGAGGACGAGGGGCTCAGGATGAATCAGCAGCGTAAACAGGCACAGTGCTCACAGCTCTCAGTCAGTGGACGATAGGCAGAAAAACTCAGGAATGTCTTCAGAGACGGCACGAGGAGAGACAGAAATTGGACATTTTTTCTTTTTAAATAAATGGAAGACGTCCCGGTTAACCTGATGGCAGGGATTAGAAAAGATAATCCCTATATCAGCGCATGTCTGAATGAGTCATCTGTTCAGATTTATAGATGAGATTATAGAAGTTTCAGATCAGAGGTTCAGTAAGAGCCGCTCTGATCAAACCTCAGTCCAATTCAACAAAACCCTCAAGTCCAAAACTGTCCTCAAAGTGTTCCTGTCTTCACATTTACGTCCTTCAAGCAGCAACAGGTTGACTTCAGTAGAGTCTCACAAAAAAAAAAAAACAAAGTCCGTGGTGGATTTAATGGAGCTTATAAAGAGGCAGGCCTTGTGCAAAGTCTGCAAAATTGGCACAACGCTCTGGAGCAGAAATGTTGATCAGCTGGGTTTAATACTGCAGAACCGGATCTGGTGTCGGGACGGGTTTTCAGAACCAGTTTCTGGTAGATAAAACCCTACATGTGGTAGAACCCGGGTCAGGAAAACAAAAAATAAAGGTTTGTCTTTAAATAAAGTGGAGGAAAAATAAATAAAAGAACAAAATCTGGACTGAAGCCGACTTAGTTTGGTTTCTAGAAAACAGGATGTTTATAAGAATGGTTGTCTAAATGCATCATAAAATCAACCAAATTTCAGGCTAATATGTAATAAATTGAGATGTTTCCAGTGATGGAAACAGGAACAAGCTTGAATCTTTTCTAGATCAGAGGTCCTGTTTTGTTTTCAGCACCAAATATTTAGATGAATAGATATGCAATAATGTTCTTTGTGGTAAAAACTGCATGAGTTCTGGATCAAACCTGACATTTCTGTCACCAGTTTGGTTTGTTGAGTTTCTAGATTAGATTAAACATTAAAGTGCCTGTGACATGCCTATCCTTCAAATACAAAAAGTTAAAGAAAACATCTTTATACTTAAGAAAAATGGCATAGTACACATGATTCTACCCATTTTGTCACATAACTGTCCTACTTTCTTTTAAATTTGTCTCAGCCAAAGTGAAACAGGAAGTGACATCAAAGGGGAACTCATTAATAAAATAAAGTCTCTGATTTTTGTTTTTTAAAACTAAATTATTTAAACTTTAACTTGTCTTCGTCTCTTTGATAGTCACTAAAAATAATGTAAAGAAACATCAGATTCTTCTCTACAGTCTGTTTTGTTAGCTTTTGTAACAACGCTCTGTTTACATGCAGACATTCCCCTTTGACATCACTTCCTGTTTCTTCACATGCAAATATCTCAACAACCGTTCATCTGAATGATGTGAAATTTGTTTTGCAACATGTTAAAAATGTTATCTTACCAATAAATGCATTCATGTTTATTACAAACATTTTATATGACAGGAACTTTAATGTTTCCAAAGGATTTAATGGGGTTTGCTCCAGAACTACATGGTTTAATTAGACCCAACTGGTTCCAATTCAAGTAATTCCTCTCATGGACTGGATCATGTTGGTCTCCATAAATACGACCCAATAATATAAAAAAAAATAAAAACTTTGACCCATTTGAAGGGAGCTGGACTGGACTTGTGGAAACCTTTGACCCAGTAGGGTTGAGTTTCCGGTTGATGGAGGGCGACGAGCTCTAAACCAGGGGGGAGGGAACTTGTTTGGTCTCCAGAAGAGGAGAGTCCTGATCCGACTCCAGAGCTTCTTCATCAGCGTGGTCCTCGGCGCTGCTCACAGTGTTGGACTCTAGCGGAGCCTCGTCCTGGAAAAGAAGCACCCGGCCGCTCATCAAACCGGTGTGTGCTCTGTGTGTTTCTCCTCGCGTGTGCGTGTGTGTGTGGACTCACCGTCACCCAGGAGTGGGAGAGGACCTCCTCGGCGGTGAAACGAGCGTCCACGTTCACCTGCAGCATTTGACTGATCAGCATCTGAGGAGCAGGCGGTGTGAGCGTTAGCCGTCGGCAGGTAAAGAGGTGAGAACCAGTGAGAGAACCAGGGCGTCGTACCTTCGCTGGTAGACTGACGGTGTCCCAGTCTGGAGACGGGAACTCCAGCTTCCCTCTGAGGATCTGGTCAAACAGCTCCTCCTGGACGTTGTTCTCACTGAGGAGGAGAAACGCTTTTTATCCTCTCAGTTCTTGTTTGGGTTTTTACATCAAACTGATCCAAAAGAAACGAGCTGTAAAAAACTTTAGTCTATAAAACTTTAAGTTTGTTTGTTTTCAGAAGCAAAAATGTACTTTTCTGCTCTGAAAACCAGTTTATTCATCAGCAGAGTTCTATAAAGTACCACAAAGTGATACTTGAGTAAAAGTACAAGTATCTTACTAAAAAACTACTTTGGTAAAAGTTAGTCTCCTTTAGGAATATTACTCAAGTAAAAGTCTTAAAGTATCTGATATTTTTTGTACTTAAGTATTAAAAGTAAAAGTATTGATTTAAAATGATCAGTTAGATTTTCTGTAATGACATTTATTAGGAGGTTTCCTCCACAAAACAATACAGAAATGACTTTATTGTATTAAAATAATTAATGTTAAATTTAGGATGCACTAGTCCAGCTGTTTCAGTTTATATACATATATCATGGCTGAACAAATTCAATCTCGTTCAACCACAGTTAAATTCACTCTATCTAGGAGGCACAATTTATATAATAGTATTTATTTTTTTGAAAATATAAACAAGCAACAATGAAATAAAAGTAACAACTTTCTATTTCTTTTTTTAATGTAAGAAGTAGAAGTAAAAAGTAGGCTGAAAAATAATTACTCAAGTAAAATACAGATGCCCAAATATTCTGCTTATGTACAGTAACAAAGTATTTGTACTTTACAACTCTGTTCATCAGCAGCTCTATAAACAAAGCAGCTAAAATAAAACATTTATTGTTAATTTAATGACTGAAATAAAACTGTAGACAGAACAGAACAAATAAAAATGAGAGATTAGAGGAAAATGCTGCCTTCACTGACCTTCTGAAAGGAGGAAATCCACACAGCAGGATGTAGGTGATGACTCCTGCTGCCCAGATGTCCACCTTTAGACCATAACTGCAAACAAAAAAACAAATGAATCAAAAATACAAGTTAAAGTACAAAGTTAACATTTTATTGTTCAATAAAACAGGTTTGACTCATTTGTCTGTAGATATAAAACTGTTGGGATGTAAATAAAAACAGAAACTCTGTTTCTCTCCTGACCCGGTCTCGGCGATGATCTCGGGGGCGACGTACGTCGGCGTGCCGCACACGGTGTAGAGAGGCCCCTCCACCACCGTCGCCAAGCCAAAGTCCCCCAGCTTCAGAGACTTGGTGCCGTCTGGATACTCACACACCTGAACAACACAACGGTTTAAATACTACAAAGAGAAACACAAGATTTACACGTCAACTGCCTCCAACGACACAACATGATGAGTGTGATCATAAAACTGCTGTTTATACATTAAAACGTATCAAAAATAAATATAATAATACAACATGTACCAGGTGTTTCAGGTCACATAAAAACTAAAATATTTTGTCCTCAATAACCAGTTTATACCAGCAGGTGGCGCAGTTTAAAAAACAACCTGTACTATATAATACTAATATATACTTTTATACAATAAACTATAAAAATATCTTCTGCAACAGACTGATTTTAGTTTAAAATACTAAACTAAATTTAAATTTCTGACTGAAAAACATTTTAAAGCTCAGCTTTCTTTATTAATATGAATAATATTCTGCATTAAATAAAAACTTTTAAAACTAGAGAATCAGTATTTCTTGTGAAAATGACATGAATACTTAAGACTGAAAGATTAGAAAAAACATTAGCTGAAAATACTAAAAATGAGCTAAAAACACAAAAAACAGCAGACATTATCTAAATTTAGCTGAAAGACGCTTAAATTAGCAGAAAAAAAAGCCAATAGAAGCACAAAAAGTTAAAATTAGAAAAAGAATAAGAGGTCAAAATAATAGTTAAAAAGCTAAAATCAGCTAAATAGAAAGCAATAAAAGCTGAAATTAGCAAAAAAATAGCTGAAAGAAGCTGAAACTAGCAAAAGGAAGCTGAAATTAACAGAAAAAAAGCCAAAATAAGCACAAAAAAATTTAAATTAGCAAAAGAACAGGTCAAAATTATAGCTTAAAAAGAATAAAAAAGCTAAATAGATGAGACGATGATAAAAAAATGCTAAAAAAAAGAAAAGAATAAAGATATTCTGTAAAGATTTATGAACATTTTGAAGTTTTTAAATATGTTGAACACAGCTCCACTCATTTTCAATCATAAGTAATGGCTGTAAAATTTAAATATCTCAAAGTAAAAATAGCTAAAATACCAAACTACTGAAGGACCTGAAGGAGCAGAATGTTTTGATATATTAATTCTTGAAATAGCATAAAAATTGCAGAGCGACACACGTGATGAGAAACATGCAGAAGAAAAAAAAAAAAAACAATCTAAATAATGAGAATGATGAGTGTTCACACAGTAAAAAATGCTGAAACAGCGTTTTAAAAGAACTGAGTGAAGCTGGGTGTTGAAACCACAAAGCATCATGGGATTAAAGAACAGCAGGAAGACTGTTTTAACTCATCGTCCTCGAGTTCAGGCCGGGATAATAAACCTGAACATCCGTCTAGTCTCCTCAGCCTAACCAGGCCCCAACGGGTCCAGGAGGGAAACCCGGACCTCCCTCTCTGCTCCTCCTGCTCCTCCCAAAGGGTTCAAAGCAGACGTGTCGTCTCTACAGAAAGTCTGAGCTCTTCTCCCACATGATGTGTTTATAAAACCTCCAGACAAAGACATCCAGCAGGTGTTCTAATCCTAACGAACTCCTCACCCTCACAGATTATTTCAGCTGCTTGTTTCCAGGTTCTTTCTCTCCAGACTCCAGGTGGAACCAAGTCGAGACAAACAGAATAAATCAAGTCTGTGTCCGTACCAGCAGGTTCTCAGGTTTGATGTCTCTGTGGACGATGTTCATGCGGTGCAGGTACTTGATGGCTCCGGCCAGGTTGAACACCATGGCGCTGGCGTCGCGCTCGCTGTACTTAGTGGAGGAAGTGATGGCGTCGAACAGGTCGCCGCCCTGCAGGGAGCAGACACGTAAAAACTGAATTTATATCAGGTTCTATATATGTTTATATTAGATTATTCATTATGTTTTAGCTGCTGTTTGACTGTCTGTGGTTCACAGGGGAGACCAAGTCATTGTTTTACAAGTCTCAAGTCTTTATCCTCAAGTACAGAGTCAAGTCTCAAGTCTTTATCCTCAAGTCAGAGTCAAGTCTCAAGTCTTTATATTTATTGAAATTAAGTACCAAGTCATTGGTGTAAAAGTCTAAGTCAAGTCCCAAGTCATTAGTGTAAAATTTCAAGTCAAATCCCAAGTCATTGGTGTAAAAGTCCAGTCATTGGCATAAAAGTCCAAGTCATGTCCCAAGTCATTAGTGTAAAATTTCAAGTCAAATCCCAAGTCATTGGTGTAAAAGTCTAAGTTAAGTCTCCAGTCATTGGTATAAAAGTACAAGTCAAGTTCCAAGTCATTAGTGTAAAATTTCAAGTAAAGTCTCATGTCATTGGTGTAAAAGTCCAGTCATTGGCATTAAAAGTCCAAGTCATGCCCCACGTCATTAGTGTAAAATTTCAAGTAAAGTCTCAAGTCATTGACATAAAAGTCCAAATCATGTCCCAAGTCATTAGTGTAAAATTTCAAGTAAAGTCTCAAGTCATTGACATAAAAGTCCAAGTCATGTCCCAAGTCATTAGTGTAAAATAAAATTTCAAGTCAAGTCCCAAGTCGTTGGTGTAAATGTGCAAGTCAAATCCCAAGTCATTGGTGTAAAGGTCTAAGTTAAGTCTCTAGTCATTGGTATAAAAGTACAAGTCAAGTTCCAAGTCATTAGTGTAAAATTTCAACTCAAGTCCCAAGTCACTGGTTGAAAAATTGAAGTCAAGTACCAAGTCTTTGTTGTAAAAGTCTCCAGTCATTAGTATAAAAGTCCAAGTCACGTCCCCTGTCATTAGTGTAAAATTTCAAGTCAAGTCCCAAGTCATTGATGTAAAAGTCCAAGTCAACTCTCAAGTCATTGGTGTAAATGTGCAAGTCAAGTCCCATATCTCTGAACGTTTTTCAAGTCAAGTCTAAAGTCATAATATTAATGACTTAGGTCTGACTTGATTCCAAGTCATGTGACTCGAGTCCTCAGCTCTGCTGTGGTTAATAAAAATATTCAGAATGTTGGAACACAGGTCTAAAACGGCAGTAATGATTTGAGGATGTTTTTCTTGTCTCCAGGTTGAAAGAAGAGGAGAAACCTTAACGAGCTCCATGACCAGGAAGAGCTGCGTGGGCGTTTCGTCCACCTCGATCAGCTGGATGATGCTCGGATGGTGAACCCTCCTCAGGACCGCCACCTCGTTTTCTATCAAGTGTTCCTGTCAAAACACAGAAACACTCAAGTTTAATCATTTCTCAGGATAAATTAACATTTTAACACTGATTTTCTTAATTTGTGTAAAAAGAACTCATTGTATGTCCTCATGTTGAAAGCTACCAGGTTTTTGTAGCTGTTTGATCAAACTAATGAGTCCAGAACGCGGCCGACAACAGAACTGTCCAAACATATTGATCCAGACTTTACTTATATTTAGTCTCCAGGCCGACTTGTAATCTGTTAAAGTGCTCGTAATCCATCATTTCTCATGTTTTCCTTCAGATACATTCAGAACTCCCATGGCTTCTGTTTTATTTAATATTTTGTGTGAACATTGACGCTAACAAACGCCCAGTTTATTTTTATTTTTTAATAAACTTAACGAGGACCCGCAGTAGAAAACAAGCTGAACAGGTGATGAGTTCAGAATAAACAGGTTTATAATTACCTTCCCACAGCAGCGAGCTTTATCGATGATCTTCAGAGCGTACTCCTGTCCCGTCGACCTGCAGACACAAACACAAAGTTACAAAATCTGTAGATTAAGTTTCTTTATAACCATATAAACAGACAACAAAAAGGTTCATTTTACAAACACAGGATTAGTTACCATGAAACTACACATCCTTCAGGAAAGATGCTTTAGCTGCTGATAATTCAGATTATTTTTTAATGAAATTGTGAAAACATCACTCAACTGAAACAGCCACCTGTTTTTCCTTTGAGAATATCAAAAAATTACTGGACAGGCAATGTTGTGTTGGAGCTTTTGACACAATCATGACGTTCTGTTAGCAAAGCTCTCTGGTTGTACTCTTATCAACATCTGCTGGATGAAATCAGATCTTTTTAACAGAGTTCAGGCTGTACAGATCTTAACAGCGTAGCTGGTGTCCCACAAGGCTCTATATTAGGACCCATTCTTTTTAGTTTCTGTTAATGTCTTACCTAACGTATGTTCAAGCGTCAAAGTTAAGCTGTATGCAGACGATACGGTGTTGTAGAAAGCTGCTGTTTTATGGTACTGATACACAACTGCCTTCAAGATTCATGCTTGCATCTTAACACAAAAATAAGTATTTATTTTACGTCAGAAAGCAGACAGCCCAAAACCAAGTGTCTGATGTGATGGATCAGTTCAAGTACCTTACAAATCTTACTTTTAAGTCACATATTAATAAAACTACTAATGTAATAAATTCAACTTCAATTTGTCATATTAGATCTTTTCTCACCACACAGGCAGCTAAAATCTATATGCCTTTTGTTTTACAACAACTTACAACAGCAAATGTGTTAAAACTCATCAAGTCTGTCTTCAAATAGACTAAGTTTTAGACAGACAACCTTTTGTTCAAGTACAAAGATTCATTTAAGTCTTGTTTTTAGGGTTTTAAATCTACATCCAGAATGAAAAGATCTCAAACTAGTTGGAGAACAGAGTTTGGAATGAAGGGTGACGTCCATCAAAGGAACTCTACTAGAAAATATCAAATAAATAAATAAGATGAAATTGTTATAAAATGGCCGTTACCTCTCCACACACTCCTTCACCACAGCGAAGTTTCCATCTCCGATCACTTTTCCTACTTTGTATTTGTCGTTGATGATGGAGGAAGAAACGGATCGGTTTCCGTTCACTGAGGGAACAGAACATTTTTAGTTTTTACATCTTTACAAACTTCATTTCTCTTTTAAAACTTTGATTTGCTGCAACGCCTCAGGCTTAAATCTCAAACCTTCTTCTGCATCGTCCGTCTGCTCGGCTTCTCCGTTGACGTC
This sequence comes from Anablepsoides cearensis, assembly GCA_032275365.1. Lineage (NCBI taxonomy): Eukaryota > Metazoa > Chordata > Actinopteri > Cyprinodontiformes > Rivulidae > Anablepsoides > Anablepsoides cearensis. Next base: position 1,073,293 of record JAUBOC010000170.1, on the reverse strand, counting down.
GGTGGAGGAGGAGCGGCGAGGAGAAACCTGCTCCCAAAGTCACAAACAGGAAGATTAAAACAGTTTAACTCAGAGGATCCATCTGTGTCTACTGTAGGGCTGCCACGATTAGTCGATTAATCGACGACTAATCGATTATTAAAATAGTCGACAACTAATTTGATAATCGATTAATCGTTTTTTTGTTTTTTTTACTTTGTTT
>JAUBOC010000170.1:932936-947697 GCA_032275365.1 Anablepsoides cearensis | reverse complement strand
AAACATAAATCTGTGGATCTGTGTTTGATTACTCTGGCTGGTTTTCTCAAAGACCAGGATGTGTGACACAAAAATCTAAATTATAGAACTGAAAGTGAAAGTATTCAAACTGAATTTTGAATTAACCAAAATTTAGTTTCAAAGCAAATTAATTCAAATCCTTAAATTCAGTTTCAATTTAGTGAAACTCATTTTCAAACCAATGCATTAAATTTTAATTTATCCACATTCAGATTCAATCTGAACAAGTCAAATTCAGTTCCTGCTGGAACAAGATTTATTCCATAGTGTTTTCTTCACAATCATCAATTCAATTCAATTCAATTCAAATTCAAAAATACTTTATTTATCCCAGAGGGAAATTAGGTAAAAATCAAGGCAAAAACAAGGCAAAAATCCTAAATATTTAAATTAAAAGTAAATTTTCTCTATATTTTTAAAACAAAATTCTACTAAAACAACAACCAACTAATAACTAAACAAATCCCCCTGCAGGGTTTGTTGGTACATTTAGATTTGTTCAGGAAAACTCTAAATATTTAAAACCTCTTCTGTAAAAACAGAATCATTTTAGTCCTGAATGTGTTTTTATGCAGCTGGTGACTCGACTTGATGCAAACATTTCATTAAATCATCAACATTTTTATGTTATTTAAGATAAAATCTTTGTGTTTTAGTTTTCATTTCCTGAATTTATTTGCTTGTTTTTGTGTAAAACTCCAGTTTATAAAGCTGAAACGTTAAATTCCTCTCAGACCCGTGAAGGTTTGCTCCTCCGGCGCCGGTCCAAGGACGAGCCGAAGAATGCAGGTGTGGAGCTGGTTGTCCTGGCAACAGCGGGGGAAACTTTACCGTCACGTCCCGGCTGACGTTTGTTTTTTTTTTCACAGCGAGAGACGAAGGACGCTGCTCGTCATCGCCGCAGCGTGGTTTTTGTTTCTGTTTCTGCGCTGAGCAACAGAACGTCACCTGGAAACACAGCTGTTTGCACCGACACGCTGAAATCTGTTTCCACACTGAAGACTCTGAGGGGTCAGGAGGTCGTCAGCACCGGGGCAGGTCCCAACAGAACCAGAGAGCAGGCAGGTCCGGTTCAAGAGAAACCAGACCAGGGCTCTTCGTGTGTAAACGGTGCGTACGCATTAAAAAGCTGCGCGTGCCTGGTTCTACGCACAAGTTTCACCTGCCGTGACAATGTGCTGCAGCCACGCAAAGATTTACAGACGACAGTTTTAACCCACTAAGTTTGTATCACACAGAACAAATTACAGTCAAGTATTTTACTGTAGTTCTGAGCCGAGCCATGTAAACACTGTCTTTCTAACCAAGTTTTAAAATCTTATATCCAGCCAAAAAAAAAAAAAATGTATTTGATCTTGTCTTGAGACTGATTCACTAAACAATAACTGATTATGTAAGAATATTAATCTTGTTTTCAGAATGTGTCAGATTATTTGTTTTGTTAACCTAAAAATTTGACTCAGATTAAGTCAAAAATTTCTGCCAAAGAAGTAAGAAAATTTTACTTGGTAAGATTCTTGAAATACTTGATTTGACTCAATTATTTTCTTATTTCAAGAATCTTACCAAGTAAAATTTTTTTACTCCATTAGCAGCAATTTTTGACTTAATTTGAGTCAAATTTTCAGGCTAACAAGACAAATAAACTTATACGTGCTGCCAAACGCTCAGGTAAAAAACATCCAGCTTCAGCAGACTGCAGCTCAGCATCTCTAATGCTGACAGCATCGATGTGTTGGCTGGGGCGGCCATTTTTAATGTTTACCAAAGCAAGCTGTTAGCAGTATCAGCTGAAGGCTACACTCAGCTAGCACCTAAACAAATTTTAGCTTAGGTTTTTCTGAAATTTTTATTATTTTAACATGAGATGAGCATAAATAGCCTGGTTCTGTTCTAGTTGTTTAGTTTTATATATATATATATTTTTTATTTTTATATAATAGAAAATAAATTTAGCTCATTCAGCAGCACATCTTGGGGCAGAGTTGCTGGTTTAGATCTATATTTTCCTGCTGGATGTTCTGTTTCCTTTGATGTTTAACCAGCAGAAATGTAAAAGGTTTAAACTCTATAAACAGCTGATATCAACATGAGCTCTCTGACAGAAACTGAACTTTGAGCTGTGCTCAGCCACGATACCATCTGAACTTTCTGCTCTCACATTTTTCAAATTCCTCCCTTCCATAAAACAGTGGTCCACCTGAGAGTAGCAACCTTACCTCAGCGTTTGTAAATACAGACGCTGCAAACCCCTCAGGTGCAACACTGCAGCCTATTTCTGGTTCTGTCTTTATGTCGGCATGGATTTTGTAAAGATAATCTATTTATACCGTATATGTGTGTTTAAACCAAACGTACACAGAGAGTTTTCACCTTTAGCACACATCCTGTATGAGCTGTACGTTCAAACAAAGCTGCTCCAGGCTGTGTGCGCTTCGTTGTGTTTGTGTGCGCTTCGTTTTGTTTGTGTGCACGCAGAGAGTGGAGCATCTTGAAAACACACCCCAACCAACTCGACAGGTCCGACTGCATCGACTTTGGTCTTTTCTGCTCTGTTCAATCAATTCAGCCTCATCAAGCTGTAACATTTAACATGTTCTAATATATTATTTTATAAACCTAAAACAGGATCAATCATTCTGCAGTTTTCAGGGTTCCTACAGCTTAAAGCAAGTTAAATTTAAGACTCTTTAAGACCTATTTAATGATTTTGAAATGAAATTTAAGACTTCACACTAAACACAGCTAGAGACAATTTTACCTAAATGTTTATTTTAACACAAAAGAACGAGCTGCGAGAGGCATTTAGAAAATAAAAAAAATAAATAAATGTTACCATTTAGTTTAATATTTGAGACAAAATATTAATACCATATTTAAGACCTCTTAAAGATCGATTTAAGACTTTTTAAGGCTAATTAAGGCCTTATTTTTGGATTGATGAATTCAATGCCTTTTAAGACTTTTTTAGGACCTGTGTGAAGCCTGGTTTTAGAAAATCTCAAACAAAAAATACAGAAAAAAATTGGCTCAACTGGGAATACTGGGGCTACCACTTTTGGCGGCAAATTAGATAAAAAATTACCAAAAATATCCTCGTAGACAAAAATGGGATTTTGGTCAAACCCACCCAGACGTCACAGCAGAAACATAATTTAAAGTTTAAACAAATCATAGAAAGTTGGACTGCTGTTATAAAATCTCTATTTAAGATTCTGAATTTTCTCAGATTTTTCCCTAAAATGTTAAACTGACAAATAAACACACTAATTTAGAATTATCTAATACTCTCTAATATTTTTCAAACAAACTTATACAAAAAATTAGCACAGATGCTAACTCAACACTGAAATACCCTTGAAAAGCTAACACGATTATCAATATTTAAAAGCATTTCTAAAAACAATCTAATTCTTACAACAAATTATTCAGTTTTCAGTGAAGAAAATATGAAAAAAGACTTAAAAACAAAGCTTTACTGCAAAATTACAGGAAGCTACGTTAACTGCTAACTGGGACAAACATCAGAGTCACTTCAAAATCTAAAGAAAAGTTTATTTTTACTTGTTTCATCTTTTTCATACAATACTAGAGATGATTATAGTTAAAAAAATTAGCAACCAGAAGCTTCTGCCTCTCATGATTCAAGGATTTCTTCAACACAACTTAGAGTTTTGGCACAGTTTGTTCGAGGCCTCTGCTCTCCAGAAAAGGCGGGAAACACCATGGTGACCAGTGACTCAGCAGATTCTGGCTTACTGGGCTTTAAGTTCCTCAGCAGGTCTTTTCTTTGCAATATTATTCCACCAAGTACACAAATCTTGTGTATTTTGAGAAATTTTGTCCAGATTTATATGTTTGAGTTTCAGAGAACTGATCAGCAGAATTTAGGATTTAAATTATTCGCCTAAGAATTAAAGAGTAAAGATTTTAACCCAAACCCATGGATCTACCTTTCCAGTGATGGCCGACCAGACTTTGAGCGTGTTGTCATCAGAGCCGCTAATAATCAGGTCGCCGCTGAACTGAAGGCAGGTGATAACGTGATCGTCGTGACCTTTTAACACCTGCAGAAAGATGAAGACAATAACTCAGTTTCAATCTATGTTTATGAGACTCTACACACAGAGCAGTTTTTATTAATCTGTACCATGGGTTCCCGCTCGTCTCCCTTCCTCCAGTTGGTTTCTATGCGATGCTGCCTAATGTAGGCAGATTTCCACGGGCTGATGGCGGCGCCTGGCTTCACGCACTCTCTACGACGATACGGCAAACACTCTGATATACCTGTGAAACACGAGGCTAAGGTTAGAGACTGCATCGGACTGTAGACAGCAGTGAAAACGAGCTAAAGTTAAATCACATAAAATGTTAACACACAGGAAATCATTTACATTTGGAATTTTGCTAAATAAATGCTTCTAATGTTTTATTTTTTGTTGTAGAACTGACCTACACTACTGTTGGTGACTTAAATCAAAGCTACTGGTTTAAAAGGTAATAATGAACATCAAAGTGATGTGAGCTAAAAACATAGCTGCTGCAATTTTATAAAAATTATTCTAAAGGAAGTCATTAAAGTGCCTGTGACGTCAAATTTTTGTAATACATATGAATGCATATTTGGAAAAATAACACTGATAACTTATTACAAAAAAACATTTCATGCCACTGAGATGAACAGGTGTATGGGAAGTAACAGGAAGTGATGTCAAAGGGGAATGTCTGAATGTAAACAGAGCATTACTACAATGGATAGACTAGAGAATAATCTGATGTTTCTTTAGATTATTTTGAATCAGTGTCAGAGTTCAAACAATATTGCTTTAATAAGCAAAGACCAGAGAATTTGATTTCTTAAAGAGAACCCCTTTTGATGTCACTTCCTGTTTGTTTTGTCCAAGCCAAATCAAAATAAAAAATATGCCAGTCGTGTGACAAAATGAATAAATTTGTGTGTTTTACACGAAGTTTCATAAATATAAATCTTTTTTCTTTGATGTTTTGTATTTGTATTGGAAACCAAGCAATGCTAATATTAGCTGGTAGTTTTGAAGCTCACTGTTAACATTACTGTTACTGTAGCTAACATTAGCATAGCTCCTGTAATCACAGCTAAATCACACTAAAGAGAGCAAATAAAAATAACAGGTTTACCACAGCTAAGCTAATATTAGCTAGTAGCTTTTAAACCAATAGCTAATATGATTATTGAGCTAACATTAGCATAGCTTTTGTAATTACATATAAATCACACTAAAGTGAACAAATAAGTATAACAGATTTACCACAGCTAAGCTAATTTTAGCTAGTATATTTAAAGCTAATTTGGCTATGTGTCTTTTTTTTACAGTAAATCACCCTAGCATCTGGTTCTAAGAGTAATAGCTAAGAAAATATACTACAGCTTGAAATCAAGCAATGGTAGTATTAGCTGGTAGCTTTGAAGCCACTAGCTAATGTGACTATGAGCTAACATTAGCATCTTTTCTGTAGTACATGTAAATCATACAAAGGTAAAAAAACAGTAAAGAAAACTCGGATAGCCCTAGAAAAAAAAAATACCAGCTTGAAACCAACAAAGCAGCAGTACAGCTAAGCTAACATTAGTTAGTACATTTGAAGCTAATTGCTAATTAGACGGTTACGTGAGCTAACATTAACATTGTTCCTGTGGTTTCATATAAATAACCCTAATGTGAGTAAATAAGCAGATCAGAAGACTTACCACAGCTGGAAACCAAGCTAAGCAGATTTTAGCTACTTTATACGAAGCTACGTGTGTTGCAAAAGAAAAATCATTTATAAAACGCTATGGTAAGCTTATTAGAATAAAACAAATAAAAGCACCAAAGCTTTCACAAACATACTGAAGCTAATGTGGAAAAGGCTAACACTAGCACACTGCAGTTCATCTCATTTGTCATAAATTAGCCTAATCTTTACTGTAGTGATGTTTTGTATAGATTAGCTTCTCTTACTTCTGTTAGCTTTGTAAACGACCGTCATTAATAAGTGAGTGTAGCGCTGCTAATGACTCCTGCCTTTGTATTCTCACTGGCTTCTTGCTAACACTAACACTGTTCCCAGCGGTGGGTCAGGATTGGTAATAATTAGCTTTATTTATGAAGCCGCCGAGCTGCAGTTAACACTCGCTTCATTAGTATGGCTGTGGTGTGATGCTAACATTAGGTAGCCTCATTGGTATGGCTGCCGAGCGCTGGCAGTGAATCCCGGCTGACTGGCGGAGCGCCCAGCTGCACACACACTCACACACACTCACGCTCAGCCTCTGCATTGCGCTGAATGAAAGAGGAGTGATGGATTGTGTGTGGCTGTATTTCCATCTTACCCTCGGGTTAGAAAGCACTTTACATCCAGAAAGTTATTTTTTCTCTTTCTTTCATCATATGAAAACACACCTGTAGGGGTTCTGCTCAGGTGACACAGAATAAACCAGCTTTATGTTGTTTTAGAGAGGAGATAGTGGATTTCATCTTATTTTTTTAAGATTTTTATCTCAGTTTTACAAGATTTTCTAAAAGGAAATGATAATTTTGTCTTGGATTGTGCAAAAGTTCTGATCCTGACCTTCCTCGCGACACTTCTCCCTCCACAGCAGGTTGTCCTCAGCCAGGATCCTCCAGTACCTGCAGGTCTGGGCGGCCCGCAGCAGGTCTCTGGGATCCAGGAAGGTCAGCACGTACAGGGCGAGCTGCAAACACACCACCACAGCTTTAGGACCCGGGCTCCGGTTCTGGACTTTAAGAGTTGAACTGGGCCGTACCTCTTTGGGCAGCAGCGATATGAAGTCTCTCTGGAACTGGGGCTCGATGACCTGCATCACGTGCTTCACCTGGCTGGTCTCGCACCTGTCGATCAGCTCGTCCAGAGCCAGGAGCCTCTCAGGTCCGCTCCATGTCTGCAGGAGGACACAGGTGCTGAAACGTTACCTGTTCATCTGACGAGCTCAGGGCAGGCTGTTCTGATTGTTGTGTGGACGCTGAGTCAGCATTTAGTTTTTACTGCTCTTTACTTTTATTATTCCTTTGTGTTATTTCAGCTGATCATCAAAACGTTCGGCTGACTCAGCAGACGACTGCTGTGACTTTATTATTTAAAGAATATTTAACTTTGTTGACAAAAGTTTTATAAAACATCTGCTTTAGCTACTGGCTCTGTTAGCCTTTAGCTACAGTTCTCCTACATTTAGCTTTCAGCTTCAACTCTGCTAATGTAATATTTCAACTGACCTTTTTCTATTTTTATTTTAAAAGTTTTTTTAAGCTAGCTGTTGATGGTCTTGTGTTGCTACTTTTAGGCTTTAGCTAATTTCTTCCTACATTAGGCTTTTATCTAGATATCTTTTAGCTAAGATTTTGCTACTTTTAGCTAGTGTTTAGCTAGTTTAAGATTAGCCTTTAATCCCTTTTAGATTGTATTTAAACTTAAGCTGTTTTTAGCTAAGATTTTTCTACTTTTGGCTAGCCGTTGGCTATTTTTAGGTCTTGTGTTGCTACTTTTAGACTTTAGCTAAATTCTTCCTACATTAGGCTTTTATCTAGTGATCTTTTAGGTAGGGTTTTGCTACTTTTAGCTAGTGTTTTGCTAGTTTAAGATAACATTTTAATCCCTTTTAGATTGTATTCAAACTTAAGCTGCTTTTAGCTAAGATTTTTCTACTTTGGCTAGTTGTTTGCTATCTTTAGGTCTTGTTTTGCTACTTTTAGGTTTTAGCTAATTTCTTGTTACAGTAGTGGATTTAGGTAGGGTTTTGTTACTTTTAGCTAACCTTTTGCTAATTTTTGGGCTTTTTAGCTTTTTTTAGCTAATAATTTTCCATATTTGGCTTTAGCCAACCTCTACTAGTGGCTAGAATACTTTTGTTTATGCTAGTGTTTCCCTTTGGTTAGATTTTAACTAGCATTTAACTTCTTTTAGCTGTTAGCTATTGTCTGGCTAGTTTTAGCTTCTTCAGCAAACATAAAAAAATGTAATTATTTTATATTTTTATGTTTCTTCTGTTTGCTTTGATCTCCTGTTTAAAATATGTATTTTTGATTGTTTTCAAATCTTTTTCTGTTTATGTTTAAGAATTTGTTTTTTATTATTATTATTGGTTTGTTTATTTTATTGTTGCTGAAATCTTTTGATCTTTGTGTCAAATCAAGAAGAAGTTATGTTGTTTTCATCTGACTGTGTGTTTACATGTGTTTGTGTTTATGTGTGTGTTTGTTTGTCTGTTTGTCCCGGCTCGTTCCTGTCATTAGCTCCAACAGAGCAGCTCGAAGGCAGAACCCTGTTTTTGTGCAGGAAGTGGAAGAAAAGAAAACCTACTAACAAAGCTTAAAATCCTTTCACCACACAGATGAAGCAGAGCTGACGCACGGCAGCAGAACTGGACCAGAACCAGATCAACTCGTGTTCTGGTCCAGTTGAGTCTGTTTATATTTGAGTTCACCCGTGGAGACCATGTTTATCAGCTAACTGCCTCTGAACTGACGTCTTCAGCAGGTAAGATAATGATTAACCCTTCAGTGGACTCACCTGAAAGGTGAGGAGCCAGTCCTGGAGGCCAGAAGGAGGCGAGCCGGAGGCGACACGCCGTCGCTGAGCTGAGAGCCCGTTGGCCTGACACAGGTCCCCGAACGTGGTGGGCTTGGCCTGAGCCAGACTGGAGGGACTGTGGGGAAAGATGCAGAGGTGACGACTTCCTGTTTACAAACTGGAAGCTACTTCCTGTCTGAAAAATCAGCTGTTTAACGACTCTGCAGTAAAAGGATCACGTAAAAGTATTTTCATCTAAATTGATTAAAAAATAAGTGAGTTACCTGAGGAAGCCGCTGCCTTTGCAGTGCTTCTTCCCTGAAGGGAACGGCCGGCCGTCTGGACCGTGGTCCAACTTCCTCTTCATCTGTTGTTAGAGGACAGACAGAGGGACACTTAGAGACCAGGACAACCAACAGAACTGGACGGGTTTAAAGATTTAAACACAAATTAAACATTAAAAATAACCCGTCAGAACCACCAGCTTCAAGACCCGATGTTTGGGTCGGTGGTGCCCAAACAACAAGTTTTCATCCGAAGGATTCAGAAAGTTTATTTCAGCTCTGAGCTGCAAAACAAACAGATAAAACAACCTGCTGTAGCTAAAGTTTGACTTAAAACACAAAGACAGAAAATAAATGAGGAAATGAGACGAAGACTGAGTTATTAAAGGTCAACATAAACTAAAACTAGCAGAACAAAAGCTAAAAGACCACTTAGCTGTATGGTAGCTAACAGTTAAAGTAGCAGAACAACAGCAAAAACTATTTTAAGAAAATAAATACGAAACAACAGCTTTAACATTTCTTCTGATTTTGGTTTTCTTTACTTTAATTCTACAGTTTTTAGGTTGAAATGTTGAACATTTTGTCATCTTAAGATTCTAACAGGACGATGAAGATGTTTAGTTTCAGGAGGTGACAACTTTCATCAGGTAAAAACCATCGTTCACATCAATCAGTGCTACGTGCTGATGTGATCACATCTTTCTGGGTTTGAGGATCGTCTCTGTTCTCGGGAGAAGACACCGAGCAGGTTCTGCAGAGTCCAGGACTGAACAGGACCGAGCAGGTTCTGCAGAGTCCAGGACTGAACAGGACCGAGCAGACAGGTGATGGACCTCAGAGACCCGGAGGTCTGAACCAGCTTCTATCTGCTTCCTCTGAGCGTCTCTGGCAGTGAATGAACGCAGGAATGCAGAAAATCAGAGGAATGCCGCCGGTGCAGCGCTGGTTTAAAATAGAACACACCCACACACACACACACACACACACACACACACACACACACACACACACTGAGTCAGGTTCTCATTCATTCAAACCCATAATCTGCTCCTGGTTTTCCGGGCGGCTGGTTCTGAACAGCAGATGTCACATCTGTGTGGACTCAACAGAGGACCAGAACTCCACTTTGTGGTGAAAACCAAAAGAATGTGTTTCCTGTCAGAACCAGAACCGCTCCTTTCTGAATCTCACTACCGGAGCAGCAGATCTAGGATCCGGTCCATCCTCGGGTACCGGTCCAGACTCCTCCCTGACCTCCACCTGAACCCTTCCCAGAAGGTGACGTTTTGAGATTCCTGCAGATAGAGGCTACAAGAACCAACATGTGCCGACAGGCCGGCGTCACGCCTGCCTGACTGCTGAGACACGCGTCCAGTAGACAATCACATCGTGTCAACGTGTGTCTCACTGAGACACAGTTTGGTCAACCGTGATGGACAGAAGAGGACGACACAAACAATAATCAGACCTGCAGTTTGAACGTAGCCTCATGTTCAGAAAAGTCCAGGAGCTATGAGCAGAAAACCTCAAATCAACCAACTACTGTTGTAGAAATCGTTTGTTTTTGTGGTTAAACAGATTCAAGATGGCCGCAATGGCTAACAGCCCTCAGACACAAAAATGTCTCCAACTAGAGCTGCACAATGTGTCGTTTGAGCGACGCAGGAGGCAAATTAAATCAACGTGTTATCTAAGGACTAAACCATAAGTCACTGCACTAAAAGGCTTTTATTGACAGGTCGCTTTGTGCTAAAAAAAGCTCAAATATTCATTTTGTTGCAAAACTTCTGGGACATTTTTGGCAAAAAAAAATTCTGAGAAGTGTCGTCAGTGACTGACGGCGCGGATCTAGGCAAAAAACGAGGGAGATGAGCTAAGTTGCAGAGAGCTGGAGGAAAAGAGCTAAAATAGAGGCAATGCGTTTGGTATATTCATGTTTGCAGATGATAGATTGGAATATGAATCAGTAGGGGTGCAACAGTACATGTACCCGTATCGAACAGTTCAATACAGTGCTTTAGGTTCAATATACACTTGTATCAAACAATACAGATTCTTCTGAAGATGCTCTGTGTTGAAAGCTCAATGGATCTGTGTTCGTCTACTCCAACTAGGCTGCATTGTCGAGCACAGATCCACTGAGAAACCTGCTGTTTCGGCAACATGTAATTTAAAAACTGGACGTTTGACGTTAAACAAATGTTCAGAATTAATTTAAATAAATTACAAGTTAAAAAGGGCATGGACATTTATCTTTTTTGTATCGAAAAAATATCGAACCATGAAACTAAAGTATTGAACCGAACCGAATGGTGAACAGTCAGAATAAGTAAAATACAGATCGCTTCAGTGTCAACAATAAATATCTGTTAAAAATTTTTGATATTGCGATATTAGAAAACATCATAATGTCAGATTTTTTTATATCACCCTGGTCTAAATCAAACTCATGAAAATATAAAGTTGAAATTTCAGGAAATATCAGCTGAGATCAGTCTAAACTCTATAAATAATATTAATTACAGAGATTAAGTTTTATATTTCTGCTCCACAGAGGAAGGAGGAAGGTATGATAATTTTGTTAAATCCTGCAGATTAAAACTGTATCTGAGCAGCTCCTTTATATACATTTTCTATCACCTCATAAATCTTTGCGTTTTCAGCTGGATTAAAAAGGTAAATATATGTTTTATATGTTTTAATCAAACATCAGAGAGCAGATTATAATCCAATCATTGGAAGTTATAATAATCCACAGTTCTGCAGCGGCTCGGATCAATAATCAATAATCAGGTCTCTGTCTCCCGGTTCCGCAGTGGTCCACACGCGCACGCACGCGGAGGGAGAAACGCCTCGTCATCCCGGATGTGCACGCGCCGCGACAACCTTCAGCTCCTACAAGGATCGATCGGTAATCGATACTCACCTTGTAGAAGATGAGCTTCAGGGTGCCGTAGAACCCCATGTTGGCGGCGGCGGAACCGAGCCGAGCCGAACCGGGTCGAGAAGCTGAAGACCGAACCGGACCCGTGAAGTCCCGGATCAGTGGTCCGTCAGAGGAGGGACCCGCGGACGGACCTGCTCTCTCTCTCTCTCTCGCTCTCCGGGTCTGTGAAGGCTCGAGCTCCGGCAGCAGCGTGACCCTCCCTCCGCCGCGTGCACGGGAGGGTGGAGCCGAGCTGCGCGTGCGCCCGCGCGTGCGTGTGAGCGTGAGTGTGATGCAGGATGGTTTCCGCTCAATAAATCATAAAAAACGATAAACAGAACCAGAACTTCTGCTTAGATCCAACTTTTTAATATGTTTTAATCTAAATAAAACAGCTGCCTGTTAGCAAAATATCTCAGGAACCACTGGACAGATTTCAGTGAAACATTCAGGATATAAAGACTGGATGTGTTTCTACTGATTATTAATTTTTGGGGGAGGGTTCACTTCAAGATGGCCGCCACAGCTAATCAATCATGTCAAAAACATGAATGTGTGGATCTCTGACAGACATGGAGGTGAAACCAGGTGTGGTAGTAGCTGAGAGTCATCCGAACACTCGGACAGGTAACTCTGCAGCCTGTGATTGTGGGCAACATCATCCCTTTAATTAAAAATTGAATTGAAATTGAAGCCACAGTGGAGGAGCGCCACCTGGTGGCTAGTTACAGAGCAGGTTAAGCCCCGCCCCCTCCACGTAAACAAACAGGACTTTTTTTCAGGTGATTCTCTACTGGTCAAATGTTAAGTTGTATTGATTTATTTGAGGTTTAAAGATGTGTTCGGCTGCAGCCTGTCAGCGATTGGGAGAAAGAGGAGGCAGGACTTTGAGCTAACAGCAGCAGCTAGCTGTAGCACTTCAGATACAGTCTGAGGTCACTTAATAGAAACATCTTGAACTCAAATCTGTTGTGATTTCACTGGAAACCTGTTCAGTAGCTGAAACTTATCAGTTTGTGTAGACCAGAGGTTTCTCAAATTGGGGTCCCGGGACACCCAGGAGGTATCCTGGGTGTCCTCAAAAAAAAAAAAAAAAAATCACTATATTGTTAATTTGGTTTTTATTTTAAAAATGCTTGTGGAACAATGAACCGATGAAACAAATATAATAAACTTAATAAAAATATATATTCCCATGGAATGTAGGGGTTGAAATGACAGTAAATTACCATTTAAAACAGCATGGGGTTTATGAGGGGGTCCTTGGAATTTTTTTTGCCCTTGTAAGGGGTCCCCAGACCCAAAAAGTTTGAGAACCCCTGGTGTAGACCACACGACACGTGTCTAACTTAAGGCCCGCAGGCCAAATCTGGCCCTCGTTAACATCTTATCTGGCCCTAAAAGTCAAACTTTGAATGTAAAATAGCTTTACGTTTTTCTAAACGCTACATTAAACAATTTAGAAAAGATTATTTGTATTTATATAAGAATAATTTATTATATAACATTTTTCTCTATAAATAATGACAGAAATTGGTTCTTGGCTTGGATCGGGTTTTGAATTTTGACCCTCTTGTGAAACCGAGCTTGACCACACTGGTGTAGATGATGAAACCAGCCAACCCACATCCATCATTAACTTACAAAAACAAACAACATGTTATAACACATCTATAAACAGTGGTTTTAACAAGCAGCCTCTCAGTGACACCCAGCAGGGGAGGGTTGGATGTCGCAGCTTTCTCACAACCGACTGACCCCAAAGGTCGACGCTCTGAGCCTCCCCCACACACACTCCATCAGGAGGTCAGACCATCACCCTCAGGCCTGAGAGATAAAACAGCCAACAGGTCGTTCTGTCTCACCTGTTCAACCCGTCCCCCCCCCTCCCTCCCTCCCTCTTTTTGTCTCCCAGCGTCTCTTTTCCAGTTTCTGTCTTCAGGCCCGAACACGTCTGCGCCGGCGGCGGCGCGGCTTCAGCTCGGAGAAAGGAAGCTGCAAAATAAACTCAACACCCAGAAGAACAGAAACACCTGCAGTGATCCAAACAGTCTGTGACGAATAAAACACAAACGCCTGATTCACGCAGTCAACGGTGGATTAAATGACAGAATACAGGAATCCAACCAACCAAATAAACAGAACAAAAACACCGGGACCTCCGGGATGTTTGAATAGAGCCTGATCAAACATAAAAACTTCCTACAACCAAACGCTAGTCACCACAGACTTGTTACAGATTAAGAGCTTAAAGAATTGTTCGTTTTACACAACAGATGTTCAAATAAAATCAAATCTGAGGAACTTCAGTTCTACAGATTTTGTTCATAAGATTCTGTCTGGGTTTGTTTTTTAATATGGATCTGTTTGACAGATTTTAGTCTGAACAAGTCGGGTCAAATAAAGCAGCAGAACCTTCAGTCCTGATCTCATATTTTACAACAACTAAATGTTGTCTAAAAACAAGAGAAAAGGTTCACCTCCAGTTTAAAGTGTGAGTTTTTTAAAAACAGAAGGTTTCACTAACATTTTTTTGCATCTGTTAATTCAATATAGATAAAGAATGGTGGAGAAACAAACATTATAGGAAGCCTAAAAAGCACCGATAAAACCAGGAAAATCGTGAACTATTGGGTTTATTAAGATTTGGCAGTAAGCAGTAAGACTGAAGAATGAAGAACTGCAGACAGAGCAGTAAGACTGAAGAAGAGAGAACTGTAGACAGAGCTGTAAGACTGAAGTAATAAGAACTGTAGAAAGAGCAGTTAAGCTGGAAACATACTCGCTACGACATCGACGGGTCGACGCGCGGTCACGTGGTTGTCGTTTTCGCACGGACCTTCCATAGCTCCTCCGACACTCCGAGCCGAGGTCCTGGGAAAGCCCTCCTGCTGCAGCATACATCACTGCATGGAGTTTCTCCCGCTGCAGTCCACAATGCAGAAATAAAAGTCAGACTCGTCACTCACCCGACGTTATT
>JAUBOC010000170.1:750743-767894 GCA_032275365.1 Anablepsoides cearensis | reverse complement strand
CACAGACGTCGGGGGGTAATTTATTTATTACATGGGGTCCCCAGATAATTCTTATCCCGTCAGAATAGGGCTTAAGATCAGAATAAAGATTAATCATGGCGTCAACGTTCATTCTTTAGGTAGAAATGTTTGGTTTAGAGAATGTTTAACTCAAATATTTGATCATTTATGAAATGTTATCTAATTTGATTAGTTCTTTATAAAGCAGCAGGAGGAACGTTTGATTCAGTGTCTGATTGTGGGTCTGCAGGAAGCTTCAGTTTTCAGACTCAGTTCAGATCTGAGACTCAAAATCAGGGTCAAAGGTCATGGGGAGGATGCCACTTCTTCATGCTACAATCAGATATTTTACTAACGGAAAAACACAGTTAAGCATTTACATGATTCCATGTTTTTCATGGCAGTCTGATTAAAGATAAACAGTAAAAACCAAATAAATAATTTCTAATTGGGATGTTATCAGGGTGAAATTCTGCAGTTATTACTCTCTGACATGACTGACAATATTTCTGTTTAGGGTTTCCGTTTTAAAAAATGTGATGATGATGATGATGATGATGATGATGATGATGATGATGATGATGATGATGATGATGATGATGATGATGATAAAACTCAGCGGGTTGTTTTCCTGATCATCAGATAGGAGCAGATTTTCAGGAACATCTGACTCTGAGCTGGTGAATCATAGAGAAGGACTGAAAGTGGGTCTAAAACAGGAAGTCCTGCAGCATAGATAGATAGAGCCTGTTGTGACTGCTGTGACAACAAAACAAAACAAACAAAATAACAGAAAACAAACAAACGCAAAGTGAAAGCAGCGACTGAAGACATCGTGCCATCAGTTAAACACTCCAGATCCTCAAACGGTAAGTTACAGCTTTATTTATTGATTTTACTTAACCTGATGAAATATTTTCATCTGTTCTAATTGATTTTTCATTTTTATGTGATATATTTTGTTTTTTATTTTAAAAAAATATTCTCAAGACCAGAATTGTACATTTCTTTTAACCCTATGAACTCTGCACTGAGGCTGCTTTTATTTATTTTTCATTTTAAATCTGACCCCTAAAATAATAATAATAATTAAAAAAAAAAAAAAAAATAATAATAATAATAATAATAATAATAATAATAATAATAATAATAATAATAAATAGTTAGTGTGCTTAAGTTAAAATCTAGAAATAAAGTGGTTTTATTGGTTGTGAATTTTTATTCTTATGATTTCACATTAAACCACTTTAAATTAAACTTGAAAATAAGAAAAAATGTTTCTTTTCCTTAATTTTTAATAAATACATCATAAGCTGTTAAACATACAACTTTTTATAAGTTTAAATTGAACATTTTAGTGTGAAATATCTGCAGAAATGTGTGAACTTTTTTCCATTTTTGTTCAATAAATAAGATAAAGATATGAGTGAAAAATAAAATTAATCGTGATGATGTACAAATAATAATGCTTTTTTAAGAATAAAAAATATGATCTTCATCCTCCTCCACACCACAGAGGAAGAAGAGCAGAAGCAGAGATGGGTCCATCATGGATGAAAGGTGAGTTTTTTCTGTTGGATGTTAAGATTCAAAGATTTAAACTTTATTGATACTTGACAAATTTGAAACCTGAAAGGTCAGTTTAGATCTTTGATTAAAACCAGATTCCTGAAAGTGAACATCATCTTTCTTCAGTTCCAGTTTTTGACCACTTCCTGTCTGCTGAATGAACCTCTGAGGAATATTAGCTTCTGCTTCCTTTAGCTCCAGTCAAACAGTCAAATTTACTTTACGTTATAGTTTTTTGCTGGAGTTTCCTAGAGAGGATGTGACACAAAACCTGTTCCTCTTTTTGATTTTGGAAAGTAGCTTAATAATCATTCCATTGTGAATATTACAGTTTCTGTAATTATGATGCAATCAAGCCTCTTGTTTAACCAGAATGGGGTTTTTCTTGAACTATTTGACCCTGTGTTGCTTTAAACCCTGATGGGATTTTTGAATAACTTTATTTTATTATAACTCCAGTTAGCTTCAGTTTGCTGCTGCTGGCTGTGAGCTGCAGCCTCATGTCAGCCCTCAGGCTGAAGGAACATCTGACTGACTGTTTGGAGGACAAAGACTACGACGAGCTGCTGAAGACGGTGCAGGACGGCCTTCCACACATCCACAGCTCTCATCATGTGGTCGTTGTCGGGGCTGGAATGGCTGGACTCACAGCAGCCAAACTGCTGCAGGACGCAGGACACAAGGTACGTCCAGCAGACTGAGACCTCCTGGTTCAGGGGTCCACCAGAGACCCCTCTATCTATTCAGAGAGCAAATACAGTAGAAATACAGCTATTAATGGAGGTATTACTGCTCACTGCTGCTGGCTTTCATTTCTACAAGGTCTCCATCATCGAGGCCAGCAGTCGAGTTGGTGGACGAGTGGAGACCTACAGGAATAAAGAGGAGGGCTGGTACGCTGAGCTGGGAGCCATGAGGATCCCCGGCTTTCACCAGTAACTTTCCATCAATTCATTTATCTGTCCATCTATCCATCCATCCATCCATCCATCCATATCCATCATACATCCATTTATCCATACATCCATTTATCCAACCATCCATCGATTCATCCATCCATACATCCATTCATCCATCCATCCATCCATTTATCCATCCATCATCTATAAATCCATCCATCCATCCATCCATCCATTCATCCATCCATTCATCTATCCATCCATCCATCCATCCATTTATCCAACCATCCATCGATTCATCCATCCATACATCCATTTCTCCTTCCATCTCTCTGTCCATCCATTCATCATCTATAAATCCATCCATCCATTCAATTATACATCCATCCATCTATCCATTCATACATCCATCCATCCATCCATCCATCCATCCATTTATCCATCCATCATCTATAAATCCATCCATCCATTCATTTATACATCCATCCATCTATCCATTCATCCATCTATAAATCCATCCATCCATTCATTTATACATCCATCCATCTATCCATTCATCCATCTATTTTTCTATCATCCATCCTTCTATCCATCAATCCATCCATCAATTTATCCATTTATAAATACATCCATCCATGTATCCATCGATACATCCATATATACATCCATCCATCCATCATTTATCCATCTATATATCCATCCATCTATAAATCCATCCATCCATTCATTTATACATCAATCCATCTATCCATTCATCCATCTATTTTTCTATCATCCATCCTTCTATCCATCAATCCATCCATCCATTTATCCATTTATAAATACATCCATCCATTATCAATCGATACATCCATATATACATCCATCCATCCATCCATCATTTATCCATCTATAAATCCATCCATCCATTTATCCATCCATCTATCCATCCATCCATCCATCCATAAATCCATCCATCCATCCATCTATAAATCCATCCATTCATTTATCCATCCATCTATCCATCCATCCATCCATCCATCCATCCATCCATAAATCCATCCATTCATTTATCCATCCATCTATCCATCCATCCATCCATCCATCCATCCATCCATCCATCTATAAATCCATCCATACATCCATCCATTTATCCATCTATCCATCCATCCATCCATCCATCCATCTATAAATCCATCCATACATCCATCCATTTATCTATCTATCCATCCATCCATCCATCCATCTATCCATCCATCCATTCATCCATCCATAAATCCATCCATCCATACATCCATCCATCTATAAATCCAGTTATCCATCCATCCATCCATCATCAAGTTATTGAGGCAACAGGTCCAGTAGAAACACCCAGACCATCTCCACATAAGAGACTCTTCAGCTCCTCCTGAGGAAGGTGTTCTCAGACCAGAGACCTGGGTTTGTCCTGTGGTCTCCTTCCACCATGATGTGCCTTGAAAACCTGCAGAAGGAGTTTGATTCAGACTCTGGTTACATCTGCTCCTGCACAAACATACCAACACACCCTTCTCTTGATTTGTATATTAGAACTTTGAGATCTATCTAAAATATTTAGGTCACAGCTATAAAATAATAATGACTTATTTATTACCTATTTATTACTGAGTTTTATTACCTAAAATAAAAAGATGCAAGGTAAGAAGGTTAGTGGTACGACCTACAGAGATGCTTGCATTCAGAATCTTCTCCTGATTAAAGGTGAGGGCTGAAGATGGATCAGTAATTTAAGAGCTTTGCCTTTTGACTCAGTTTCTTCTTAACCACAACATGAAGAAGCAAATTTCTCATAACTGCAAACAAAACTCTGATGTGTTGGTCCATCTTATCCCACTCCTGCTCTTTCTACAGAAATATCCCTGAATCCCAAATATTCAAACTCCAGGAGACAATACTAAACTGAAACAAAGTTAACATAAACTGTTAAACTGAATAAATGCAAACATGATCCATATCACAAAAGCTGCATGTTAATCAGACAACTTATTTATAAGTTATTATTTTATCAACAGGATCGTCCTCTGGTTTGCTGAACAGCTGGGCGTGAAGCTGAACCCCTTTATCATGGACGACAACAACACTTTTTACCTGGTCAATGGGGTGAAGAAAAGAACCTATGCTGTGAAATCAAATCCCAACGTCCTGAAGTACAACGTGAGGCCGAGTGAGAGGAACAAGTCAGCTGATCAGCTTCTGCAACAAGCTTTACAGAAGGTACGAGTCAGATTCAGACACAAAATACTGAAACATACACATAAACTACACACTTACACATACAGTACACCTGCTCATCATCAACAGAGAATGATAATAAAACTGGATCAGTTCAGAGTATCTCTGCAGGACATTCTTTACTTAAACTGCTATCAAATTATAAAATGCACTTTATGGAGACACATCATTATTTCTACAGATACATGGTGTTCTCTACAGAGGTTTTTATTATACTGTAAACATAGTGAATTAACCATCTTTTAATGTGAACTGATAAAACCTGACCATTAAAAATCATTTCCATCATTTTGTAGAATTGTGACTAACTGATCATATGACCTCCCTGACATGCAATAAAAACAAGAGGGGTGTTTTTTTATATACATTCCTACAGCTTGAAGGTACATGTTGTTGCAGAGCAGATGCAGATACCATCACATGGTATGTCCTGTTATTATATGGATACAGGTTCAGTTTGTCACGTAGTGCTGCATGCTTTCTGTCAGAAACAAAAACAGTTTTTAATGTTGGTTTTTACCTGTTTAACCATCTTTGTTTCAAACATCTGTCCTGCTTGTTCCCATGTTGGTTTAATTTAAGTGGCTCACATAAAGTGTTTGGTTGTTGGCTTTAACCAGGCGATGCTTTGAAGAAAAGAAACAGCGAGGCAGGAAAAGTCTTCAAGTCAGGGATAACTTTAGTAAAAGCATCTATAGTAGTTCATAAAGGAGTTTAAATCTAAAGCCCTGTAACTCACAAATGAAACAAAAAAAAAATGAAATTACAGTGCATAATTATTAATCTCTGTGGCAGAAATCCAACCTCAGATTGCATCAACAGAAGAACATTAACCTGTTAGAGCATTTAAAGAACTAAATTAAATGTTTCTGTTTTTATAGGTGAAAGATGAAGTGGAAGCTCACGGCTGCTGTGCTGCTCTGAAAAAATATGACCATTATTCTGTGCAGGTAAAAAAAACTCATTAGTTTTAATAAAAGTTCACTGAGCAGAATTACAGCTGAACTAAACAATAGTTGTAACATTTATAAAGTTAAAACTTAAAACTGGACTTTCAGTGATCACTTGAGGAAAAGACTTGATAACAGCTGATGTGTTTGGTTTGCTTTTGTGTGCAGATCCTGAAATGACTTTTACTGTGAAATTACAAACAGGCTCTTCTTATGACTGAAGTTGGGTCATATTGTTGCTGATTGTTATTTATTTATCCAAGATTTTTGGTCAACCATAGCACAGAAACGTCTGCATCGATCAACATTAAACTTGGCAGGACTGTAGTGTCCAATCTACACGGCTCCAGCCAACGGTTTTATGACAGACCCCATATTGGAGGAGGGGGTTCCATCTAAAGAGAAGGTGTCTGGACATACAAAAATGCCTGAAACTCTAAAACTATTCAACATAGGAGCTGTTTCTGATGAAGGGCTATCCATCAGGCCCACCAATACATGCAGGGGTCATATATGCAATGCAGTATCTAGTTGTCTAAGTTGTTGTGGGACAGAAAAACTAAATCATTTAGTGTCTTCTGGGTTCTTCTAATACCTCCAGTGAGTAATAACGTTGGCAAACTGGTAAAGCTTTAAGAAGTTATCGAGCCTTCTGTTTCAGAGGAACTCCAGCTGATGAGTCAAATGTTTCACCATCACATGTGTATAAGAACACGACTACAGTTCATCTGCTTGATCACCAGGAATATCTGACAGAAGAAGGAGGTCTGAGTCCTGAGGCCATCAGGATGATGGGAGAGCTTCTGAACGAGCAGAGCATGATGTACACGGCTCTGAGCGAGATGATCTACGACCAGACGGACATCAGCGACAACGTCACGTAAGACCACATCAGCACATCTTTTTAGTTTTTAGTTGACACTGGTGAGAAAGAAAATCTGCCTTTTTAAAGAAAATGATATGAAGCAGCTGCTTTGGTCTCATGAAGCTGAATCTTTTTATTGTTTTATCATGAACTAAACAGATTAGTTCTTCATTAACTCAAACTAATTATGTTTAAACTAATGTTCTGACAAGTTCCAACCCGTCTTTGTCTTGTTCTTCTTCAGGTACTACGAGGTGACGGGGGGGTTGGACCTCCTCCCCAAAGCCTTCCTCTCAGTTCTTGAGGGTCCTCTCCTCTTGAACTCCAGGGTCCATGGTATCACTCAGACACATAAAGGGGTCACGGTGTGGTACCAGACTGATCCAAACCACCACCTTCGCCACATCGATGCAGAGATGGTCCTTGTAACGACCACGGCCAAAGCAGCCCTTTTCATTGACTTTGATCCTCCGCTCTCCACCCTGAAGATGGAGGCCCTGAGGACGGTCCACTACGACAGCTCCACTAAAATCCTCCTGACTTTCAGTGAAAAGTTCTGGGAGAAAGACGGGATCTATGGAGGAAAGAGCATCACAGACAGACCCACGCGCTTCATCTACTATCCGAGCCATGGTTTCCCAGAAAACGACACCATTGGCGTCCTCCTGGCCTCCTACACCTGGTCCGATGACTCCCTCCTCTTCCTGGGAGCCAGCGATGAAGAACTGAAGGAGATGGCTCTCAAAGATTTGTCAAAGATTCATGGAGATCATGTCAGGTCTCTGTGTACCGGTGTGCTGGTGAAGAAGTGGAGTCAGGACCCCTACAGCCTGGGGGCCTTCGCCTTGTTCACCCCGTACCAACACTTGGAGTACGCCAAGCAGCTCTTCAAACATGAGGGCAGGATTCACTTTGCTGGAGAGCACACAGCGTTTCCTCATGCCTGGATCGAGACCGCCATGAAGTCTGCCATCAGAGCAGCTGTGAACATCAACAAGAAGGCTTTAAAGCTGCCAGAGAAATGTCAAGATAAAGATGAGCTTTAAAACCAGCGTGTGTTAGTAATAAATGTTTTAAATAAAAACTCTTATGATGCTTTACTGAGTGTTGGTTTATTGAGTAAAAATTAGTTTTATTTTTTTGTTGCATTTAACCATTCATTTCAAGTTTACCACACGTATAAAAAATATTTTCATATGAAGCAAGAAACTGTGTGGTGGGGGTAGTAGGTTTTCAGCAGACAGGAGTCATTGAGTTTGACACGTGTTAGACCAGCTGAAATATGATGCTTGATACCAACGAATGATTTCATCACATGAACCAGAACCTCATGTCTCTAAGCTGAAACCCTCAGAGAGACATATTTATTTCTTTGTTATCAATAATAATAATAATAATAATAATAATAATAATAATAATAATAATAATAATAATAATAATAATGTCAGTTTTGAATTAGAAAATTTGGGATTTTTTTGATTGTAAAATAGGTTTTAGCTTCAGTAATTGAGAAACGCTGCAAACCACAGAAGCAGAGCTAAAAGTGAAAATATCTTTAGATTTTATTTTATTAGTAAACCAACCAGACTCCATTCATCTGTTTCACCCATTGAAAATATGTGACTGTGTGAGGTGATGAAACTCTCAGAAGTGTCTTAACAGCAGAAACCAAGGAGACACAGTATAACTCTGGATTGTTTGATTTTAAGATCTTACTGCTGGTTTGGCCTCAGCATATTTATGTGATCTTCTGAACATCCAGTAAGAGTGCTCTGGTCCAACAAACAGTTTCTCTGAGATGTTCTAAGATCCAAACTGAAATAAAAAGGTGATCTGACATTTTTTTCACTTGTTGCTTCAAATCTGTGGCTCAGTTTAGTCTTTTTATAGGAACCATTGAGGCTTTAAATCTGTTCAACACTCATCTGTTCTCCTGGTGTTTGGTTCAGGCAGAGTTCATGAACCCTTTATGTAGAGATTATTATAGACTTACATGTTCTTTTAATATTTCTTCTTACTTTATTGTTTTACCTTTCTATCTGACTGATCAATAACTTTTTTGTTTTTTTTGAGCTGTTTGAATTATTATTGTTTTTTAAAATGGTCCAGATATTAATAAGAATATTTTCTTCTTTTTGCTGCCTTTCAATTTATTTGTGATTTGTATTATTTGTTGTGTATAGTATTTGTTTTGTTTTTAAATGAAAATGAATACATTTACAAAAAACAAACAAGAAAAAGCTATAAAGTAAAACTCACATTTGTTGTATTATTATTACTTTTTTTTTGGCAATTTGTCTGAACTCTAAAATAAAAGTATTGTTGTTGAGCTTATTGAATGAAACTTTTTAAACTTTTAAGAAATAACCACAAAACTTTATTCTTCCTTAACGTGCAGAATGTGTGAACCACAATGGAAGAGCTGAAACTGAAAGTTTTTTTTTTTCAAATCTTCTGTGGTTTGATTGTAGTCGAGACAAACGTTTTCAGATTATTATGAAGGAGTGAAGAGAAGAGATTTAATGAACAAAAGCAGGCAGCAGGTGAAAAATACAACAAATCAGACAGAAGGAAGCACTGTGACTGACTGAGAGAATAAAACCATAAACTGGACATGAGTCATCTGTGTGATGCAGTGAACACACGTAGAGAGGGCTGAATGAATGAACGATTGAATGAATGAATGAATGAATGAATGAATGAATGAATGAATGCCTGTGCTCCACACAGAAACAGGTACAAACATCTGCATGGATTTCAACACATTTCTTATCCCTTCAGTCTCGAGCCTCTCAGCTGACGATGACTTCATGGAAAATGAAACTAAAAGCAAATGTGGAACTTTCTTTATTACTATTTCTCTTGGTCAGAGACGCCTCCTCTGCTCCGTCAGGTGACAGAAAAACTCCAGGGTTAAAAACAGCTGGAGTTTAGAAGAGACATCAGGAGAACCTGGAGCTCCTCTGAAGGTAGGAAACCATCATCTCACTGCAGAAAAGGTTTTATCTTACAAATTTTAAATCATTTTAAATAAACACATAAAAATAATTTAAAACTTTAAATAAAGTTAAACCTAAATGAAATAAAAAATTGGATCCTGAAAATCAGAAAACAGCAGCATCACTGAGGTCAAATAAAAACTGATTAGAAATTCTCATTTAGAATCACAGAAACATTCAAATAAAGCTTTTAAATATTGATTTTTTGCAGATGTTTGCTATATTTTTTAATGATAAAATAAATTTTACATAAAATTAAACAGAAAATCTACTATTTTAAAAATAATAAATTTACAAGAAAACAAACACATCAGAGCGCTGAGCACAAAATCAAAACCAGTTCATTTAAATTCTTTTTATAGTTTCATGCAGTCACCTACATTATGAAAGGATTAATGTTTATTGTTTGTATTTTTCTGCTAAAACTCTTTTTTTTTGTCTGTTTTATTCCTAGAAATCAAGAGAAAACCAGTAAATCAGATGGAGCTACGGAGGCTGATGTGGAGTTTTTGTGAGTTTTAACAAAATGTTTGTTTTTTTATGAGAGAAAAATGTAAAGAATGTTTTCAGTTTTTGATGAAAGGCTTTCAGCCTACAAACTGGAGAGAGGAGTAAAAAAAGTGTTGAACAGGATGGTTTTATTTTCATTTGTCCTTTCTTATTATGAAATAAAGTTTCATATATTTATTTCCATGTTTTCTCCAGTTTGTGTCGGCGTGCTGCTGCTCAGTCTGCAGCAGACAGCCGCTCTCAGCCTGAAGGAGGAGCTGTCCGACTGTCTGAACGACACAGACTACTCTGAGCTGCTGCAGACCCTGAGGAGTGGTCTTCCTCACATCCACAGGTCTCATCATGTCGCTGTGGTCGGAGCGGGCGCAGCGGGGCTCACTGCCGCCAAGTTACTGCAGGACGCAGGACACAAGGTACAAACTGGGTCTCTGAGATCTAAACTCTGGCTTTCTGAATTTGTTTCACCAAGAAGTGAAGCAACAAATCTTTACAGTGTGACAATAAGCTGTGAGGCTTCACAGTGCAGAACTAACATCCTCCAATTCCAACTGAGTTTTATTTCTTTGTGTTTGGATTCAAAGGTCTCCATCATCGAGGCCAGCGGTCGTGTTGGAGGCCGGGTGCACACCTACAGGAATGAAGAGGAGGGCTGGTACGCTGAGCTGGGAGCCATGAGGATCCCCAGTTATCATCAGTGAGTTAAACGTTTGCTTATATTTTACTTTTAGCTCTGAAGCTTCAAATATAAACTCCAGAACATCTTCAGGAGGACAAAGTGCAAAATTCTCAAACCTCATGAGTTCATCTTTTAACAGCATCGTTCGCTGGTTCATCGATCACTTTGGCATCAAAATGAATCCGTTCATCATGTACGACATGAACACTTACTACCTGATTCACGGGCTGCTGAAAAGGACGTTCGCCGTGACCTCAAACCCTGACATCCTGAGGTACAAACTGCCCAAAAGGGAGAGGGGGAAGTCAGCCACGGCCCTGCTGAACCAAGCTCTGAAGAAGGTGAATATCTCTGAAACCACCGAGTCAAAGCTTCTGTCTGATGGATTTAACTACATCTTTTATTTTCCTGCAGGTCAAAGATGAGGTTATTGCTCACGGTTGCAAAGCAATGCTGGAGAAATATGATCATCTCTCTGTGAAGGTAACAAACCTTAAACAGAAATATAAAATAACGTTAATGTCAGAGAACCGTTCAGCCTTAAAATCAAGCTTGTTTATTCTGGAGATTTATTTATTAAAAACAAAAAAATGCAATATATTTGTATGTTTTCATCAAACTGAGCATGCATTCTACTAAATATTATTTTAAACACGACCTTCATCTTAAGTGGAGTTTTACAGAAAACCAAACGTCTCCTTCGTTCACCGAACATAAGAGCAGAAACCTAAAACCCTACATAACGTGACGGTTTGGTCTTGTTTTCCAGGAATACCTGAGAGGTGAGGGCGGTCTGAGCGCCGAGGCGGTGAGGATGATCGGGGACCTGCTGAACGAGCAGAGCCTCATGCACCTGGCTCTGACCGAGATGATCTACGTGGAGAGCGACGTCAGCGACAGCACCTCGTAAGACCCGCCGGCTTTTCCCGCACTCTTTACATTTACAAAGTCAGAAAGATGTTGAAGGATGAAGGATAAAACTGAAAAGATAAAGCAGATGGATTAGTGGGAAGAAGGTTCTGGGTTCAATTCCCAGTTGTGGGGTTTCCCCCAGGTACTGTGGTTTCCTCCTACAGACCAAGAACCCTTCAGGTCCAGGTCTGACCTGTCATCTCAGCAGGGTTATTAAATAAATTAATAAAGACATTTTAGGATTTCAATATTAAGAGAACTGTTTTTGTCAAAACAAAAATGTTTTAACTGGGATTTTTCTTATGTCAGAAACATTTGGGTAGACCAGTTTTATGATGTAGTTTGATCAATAAAACATTGTAAAACTGGGAACAGGAAGTGTTTTATTTTCCTAATCATAGCTGTGTGTCAACAGAGGCTTGTTTTCAGGTAAACTTTGGACCCAAAGAACTCTCAGGATCATGAGTTGTTTTACTTTGATGTTGCTCATAAATAGATTTTCCTTCTGTTTTCTGATGTATTGGAGCAGGAAAGCAACAGAAAGCAGAGATATCTTTACTGTGGTTTAGTTAAACTTTCATTTTAACAAAGTGGTTAACAAAGAATGAGCTAATAAACAAAAGACTAAGATGTTTTTCTGTATAACCACCAATAATCTTTTGTAATCCCATGGAGGGTAAAAAGAATTAAATCATGTTGGACTTGATTTATTTTTCTTAACAGGATCATATCTTTGTTTAAGTAAACCAAGAGAAGTTGGACAAATGGCACAAAAGTTTAATTTTTACCCCTTTTTGTAGTGTTTTTCTCCTTAAAGGGTGGGGGGTATTATTCAAAATGGATTTTTTTTTAGCTTTACATCATGTTATAATGTTATTCTGTTATAAAAAACATACTCAGCTTTTATTCATGCATGTTTGAGAAATCATTGAATCCCCCGTGGCCATGTGGAGCTGGTACAAAGCTCCACCCATTTGTACAAAGCTCCTCCCTGGAGCTCAGTTTGCATCTAAGCTCCCACCCCACAGAGCGCCCCTCCCACAAAGCATTGGTGTGAAGACATGCTGAAGTGGGAATGTCAGAAATGGTAGGAGATTCTTAAAGAGACAGAGGCCAATTTCAAGGTGTTTAGATTTAACAACTGAAGGAAACTTTGTCACTTGATTGTAATACAGAATTGAACTATGTGCCTGGAAAATACATAATTTTCACTCCACCCCTTAAAGTGCCTGTGACATACATATTATTCAAATACAAAAAGTCAATGAAAACATCTTTATATTTAAGAAAGTTGGAATAATACACACAATTTAACCCATTTTGTTCCATAACTGGCATATATTCTTTTGAACTTGGCTTGGCCAAAGTGAATCAGGAAGTGACATCAAAGGGGAACTCTTTAACAAAGAAAACTCTCTGGTCTTTATTTATTGAAATAATATTATTTGAACTCTGACTCTTCTTCATCTCTCTGATAGAGACTCAAAAAAATCTTAAGAAACATCAGATTCTTCTCTACAGTCTGTGTTGTTAGCTTTTGTAACAATGCTCTGTTCACAAGCAGGCATTCCCCTTTGACATCACTTCCTGTTACTTCACAGACAAATATCTCAACAACTGTTCATCTCAGCAACATGGAATTTATTTTGCAATATTTTATCAAAGTCTTCTTTCTAAAAAAACATTCATATGTATAACAGAAAATTTACATCACAGCCA
Organism: Anablepsoides cearensis; assembly: GCA_032275365.1. Lineage (NCBI taxonomy): Eukaryota > Metazoa > Chordata > Actinopteri > Cyprinodontiformes > Rivulidae > Anablepsoides > Anablepsoides cearensis. The sequence goes on along the minus strand of JAUBOC010000170.1, from coordinate 754,545 downwards.
CTTTAAGGTTTTGATTTTGTTTGTTTTACAAAGAGAAGAAGTCAGTATTTTAATGTTACACAAGAAAAAAGAACAAATGTTTGAACTTGATGTCCCTGAAGATAATGATTTATTGTTTTGAAGGTACGATGAAATAACCGGAGGGACGGATCTTCTCACCACAGCCTTTCTGTCCGAGCTCGACGTCTCCATCTTCCTGAATTCTCCAGTAAGAAGGATCCAGCGCTCACATCACGGTGTCACTGTTTGGTATGAGACAGACCAGGGCTCCTCTTTAAAAAGCCTCGATGCTGACGTCGTCCTGGTTACCACTACAGCCAAAGCAGCGCTCTTCATAGACATCGATCCACCTCTCTCTCATAGAAAGATGAAGGCCATGCGGGCAGTCCACTATGAGAGCTCAACTAAAATCCTCCTGACCTTCAGTGAGAAGTTCTGGATCAGTGACGGCATCCATGGAGGGAAGAGCATCACTGACGGGCCCTCTCGTTACATCTACTACCCGAGCCACAGCTTCCCAGGAAACGACACCATCGGCGTCCTCCTGGCCTCCTACACATGGGCCGATGACTCCCTCCTCTTCCAAGGAGCGAGCGACGAAGACCTGAAAGAACTGGTCCTCCGAGATCTGGTGCAGATCCACGGAGAGCGCGTCAGGTCTCTGTGTACCGGTGTGCTGGTGAAGAGGTGGACTGTGGATCCTTACAGCCTGGGGGCCTTCGCCTTGTTCACCCCGTACCAACACCTGGAGTACGCCGCAGAGCTCTTCAGACCTGAGGGCAGGATTCACTTCGCTGGAGAGCACACAGCGTTTCCTCATGGCTGGATCGAGACCGCCATGAAGTCTGCCATCAGAGCAGCTGTGAACATCAACAAGGCTGCGCTCAAAGATTCAACCGGAGATCAACTCCGAGACGAACTCTGAGGTTTAATGTGACCAGTCTCATTGTAGCAATAAAATATATTTAATTACACCTGATTGTATTTAATTGAACTGAAATCTAAATGTGTTGAAGTAGATTTTGATATTTTATTTAAATTTGACTCATATGACCTGAATTCTACTTTATTTATTACTAGAAAATATAGAATTATTCTGTATCTTAACTGGATTCCATGTTTTTATGTTAAATTAGGTTCTATTTTGTTTGTGACCAACATCAAATCTGTAAATATTTTAATTTCTATTTGGTTGTGCTTGTATTAAACTTGACTGTATGTATTTAAAATTAACTTAAATTCAAATCCGACCATTTTCTGTAGAACTGAATTAGATGGTATTTAATTACATTTTAAATTAAGTCCTGCATTTGTTACAAAGGATAGTTAGTCGAATATTAGTTATACCTTCTCATGCAAATCAAACAAATCAAATAATAAACAGGAACTTTTATATGATGCAGTGTCTTTTTATTGCATAACAGCCATTTGTAATAAAAAGTTGCAATCTTTGCAAAAATATGAGTCAATGAAAAACCAGTCTTACATTTATTTTTTATTATTTATGTATTTACTGTTATTTAACCAGGCAAGTCCCGTTGAGATCTCAGATCTCTTTTTCAAGGGAGGCCTGGGCCTGAAGGTAACCTACTGTACATGTTTTTAGGGGTTATTTATTACAAAACAGAATGCAACTAGCCTTTTCTATAAATCTAACTAGATATTTAAGTCCTAATTAAAGTCACAACCATGATATTTAATTATGATAAAAGTCTTTTAAAAGAAAGCATTTGTACAGCAAGTAATGTCCCGTTTATAACCATTACATAAAAAATAATCTAAAACCAGAAATCCAAAACATAACATTATGACTGGACCGGCCATCTTCAGAAAACCAACAGGAACTTTTCATCGAACAAAGAAAACTATGAGGCTTATACACCTAAAGAGGTAAATGACTAAAGGCAGAGCAGGTGTGAAGAAACCAGATGTAGCTTAAAAGCAGGAAGTAAAATTAGATGGACTGAACAAGGGCAGTGGCTTTTTAAAATAAAAGAGGAAGAACAGTTAATCTGAACACAGAATATAGATGAAAGATAAAAACAAATCAAACACAAAAAGAACCAAACCCTAATGGGTACAATTAACAAACAAATGTGACTACATTTCTATTACAATGATGATTAAAACCTGTCTTCAGCAAATCTTCATATTTGTTCAACAAATCAAAAAACCAAATGATAAAAAAAACCTCTAACATCTCATTACAAAAGACACAAGCAAACTGACTTAGACAATAATGGCCATAAATTACCATTTTTAAGTATCTGATGATTAATGAACTTTTTTCATAAGGAACACAAACATTAATTAGAGCTTCTGGATTTAACTTCAGATATATTTTCGTCCATTTTTATAATTAGACCAACTTGGTACTGGATAAAAACCCTACCTTTGATACAAAACCCCATCCAGAACATGGATGGTCTTTGCGGTCTTTGTAGGGTCTAGATGACTTCAGGCATGCAATTCAAAACACAGCATCTCTATATAATTCTTCTGTAGATAGAACACAATAGGTCCACAGTATTGAGTGTGCACAAAGCATTTTTTAGTGAGGTCGGGTTGGATTATCATCATGCTGCCTGTCCATCAGGGTCCTGGATGGAGCATGGTGGTGGAGTACCCAGTACCCTGCAATGTCTTGGGTCCTCATGATGGGATTACAGTTGTATTTGTACAATTGTCATGAGAGAAACCAAGCATGGCAGAGATACGCATGATTGTAAATCAAATTTGCTGTAATCCAGTAACATTCTAATAGGTTAAGGAGGTCTACCATCCTGTGTGACGGAGGCTTTAAAAACCACAACAAATAAAACAAGATACTGCATAGAGATAGCATATGACCCCCTGCCTTAAAGCATCAATGCACCTCAAAACTCAAAAAATGGATTTATTGTTTTGGTTGGGGGCTCACTAATTGGTGGGTCTGATGGTAAGGCATTCATCACAGATAAACAACAAAAAATTCTGAAGTTCCTATGTGGAATTAAATTTTGAGTTATCAGTAAAATTGTATATAAGCTAAATATTTAATAAGCATGTATATATTTGAGTTCTACAGGGTTACATTCTCGTCTTAAAACTTTCTAAAAGATAGTTTTGTGTCAAGGAAAAAGAGAAATTTGAAAATGTTCTTACAGCTTTATTTCCTGGTTTTCAGACAGCTTTTACCTGCAATGCATCATGGGATTGGGTAGGTGAAGAACTGATGGTTTAAAAGCAGTTTTTATGTACAGACACCATTTTTTCAGATAAATTGGGGGTCTGGCAGGGTGGGGGCACTGAATGGTGGGCCTGATGGATGGTCCTCCATCAGAGCTTAACAAAAAAAATCTGAAGCGCCTATGTTGCAAAGTTTCTGAGTTATAAGCGTTTTTGCCTGTCTAGACACCCCGTCTTTGGATGGATCCCCCTCTTCAAATATGGGGTCTATCTTAAAACCACTGGCTGGTGCACTTTAGGTCGGACTAATCTACAATCCTGCCAAATTTCATGCTGTTTAGTGCAGCCAAAAATCACTGAAAAAAGAAAAAAGCAATAAAAAGACTAGCTTTACGAAAACAACATGACGACCGCTTTCATGGGGTCATAATAATAATAAAAAAAGAGTACAAAAACAAAATTGTAATAGGACTACCACTAATAATGGTCTACACACATTGTTCACAACAACTGGTTTTAGGTTTTACAGCTTTAGCAGCACTGAACTTCTTTTGCTCTGTGTAGAAACAGCAACGGTAAAACCAAATGGGAAGGAAAACCAAACCACTGTGCACACATCAGGGCCAGACATTTT
>JAUBOC010000170.1:711585-725878 GCA_032275365.1 Anablepsoides cearensis | reverse complement strand
ATTTGTCGGCCGCATCGGAGGAGTCTTCGGTTTGGGACAGCCTTCGTCGCGGCGCTATGACGTAAGCGGCCGACGAAGTCGACATTCCGAGGACCCGGCCTCGCCGTTTTGGACACAGCCTGAGTCTCCAGTTGGGTCGTCTTTCAGGGTCTATGCCAAGTACAATAAATATGTTAGTTTTCCTGGCTTTAGGGTCAATTTACTCAAGGTTTTTATGTAACTACCATCCTGGAATGGTTTGTGTTCGTTAGTCTTCCATAAGCCAAGTGAAATTTCAGAATAGAAAGGGAAACTTGCACATAAATTGAGCAATGTTTGATAATACATTATTCTATAGTTTGGTGGATGCTTGTGGTGCAGGTATAAACCGACTTCCTGTCCTCTCACGCCACCATGTGGATGATTTTTATATCACACAAATTGTCTGAGAACTATATATATATTTTTATTTTTGTTTCTTTTCTTAATGTTGCCTCTTATATTTTTAACATGAAATCTGTATTTTATGGTCCTTGTTTTGTTGCTATTTTATAGTTTGTAGCGCTTTGAGATTTTTTGTAAATGTAAAGTGCGTTCTAAATAAAATTTAATATTATTATTTTTTGTCTCTATGATCAGATCAGACATGTATCAACAGAATTACCAACCAGCTTTCCCTTTATGAATAATGTAGATCAATGTGTTCATGTCAGCACACTCAAAGATATTAACATGAATAATCAGCACAAACTGATGATCAGTCATAAACTGAGGTTTATGCAGCAAAACCACTGACTCGTTTAAAATGGGAGTAGGTTATAAGTTAACACATACAATCATGTTGGTTTGAATAAGCATCAGTCTTTGTCTGCAGGTGGTTTGAATCTTGTCAAATGTGATGAATCGTTAAAATAAAGCAAAACCTTTTTCATGGACAAACTGCTTCATCTAATAAAACATACTGAAAACTCAAACTGTTTGAATGTTTAAATACAGATAAACAGACAATAAATGGACATAAAGATGGATAAATATTAGAAACTATATTTGTACTTTAAAATAGAATGTAGTATCTATATTAATTTTTATTTCACTAACAAATGACATTTGATAAGAACAAAAACCTATGACATTTGGTTCTGTCCTACTGTGTGAACGTTACACAAAGAATGGATGGATGGATGGATAGACCATATTAGTTAGAAATAACACATGTAGTAAATAAGAGTAATGTGGCCTGGATTCTAAAGAATAATTTAAAATTAAGACATACTGACCAATCCTGAGTGAAGTGTTGGACACAGTCCAGACTATGACATACTGTCCAACCCTGACTGGACACACCTTCAGGCTCACTCCGAATGAGGAGGAGAGTCCAAACTGAGTCAGACTTTCAGGTGAACAGCTGTCCTCTGGTCAGTATCATGAAGAAAGAAGAAACAAACACTTTGTATGAGGTAGGTTCTCTTCATTTTGATATTTATTTTTATTATACCTTTACTTCTTTTCAGTTCTATATTTAGTCAATAACTGCAGGAAAATTAAAGGTTTGAGAGCAGATCCATTTGTCAGTAAAGGTTCAGTTTTATTCATTTAAAGATTTGTTTTTCCATCTGTCAACTTAACCTAAAAATTTATATTTTTTCCTGCCCTGATGATTCTGTTTCTTTGTCTTTGCAGTAAACATGTCTGTAAACTCTACAAACACTTCCAGTCTTTATCAGTACTCCAGCTGCTGTGATATTATTCATGTCACACATGTTGTTAAAACCATCCTCCTCCTTCCTGTCTGCACCTTCGTCCTCTTCCTGGGCCTCCAACAGTGGCGGCGGCTGCGCTCCTTTAAAAGCCACTCGGACCTCTTCACCTTCCACCTGGCTGCCATGGAGCTCTTCTGGGTTTTTGGGTTCTTCTGTATCGTTTCTGATAAGTTTCCCTTCTTAAAAATAGGACTCTGTGCTTCTGGAGTTGCTTTCTTTGGAGAGATAATGTTTCATGTTCTGACCTGTGTGGACCGGTACCTTGCTGTGGTTCACCCTGTCACCTACCTGGGACTGAAAACTAGCCGTGGGATCAGGATCAGGAGCGTCACCATTGGGTGTGTTTGGCTGCTGTGCCTTGGACTGGCGTGCATCAATTTAGGTGTAGATTCCATCTATAAAGACATCCCTCTGCTGTGCCTCTTGGTTCTCTCCATCATAGCCACGTCTTTCTGCAGCTTCTTCGTTCTCTGGGTTCTGATTGGTCCAGGACCAGGGGCCGGGAATAAGGATAGGATTGACCAATCAAAGCAGAGAGCTTTCTATACCATAATGTTTCTATGGAGCGTGCTGTGTCTGTGGTTTGTTGTTCTCCTCCTTCAGGTCATCATAGTGAGATCACCTCTGTACAACAACACAGTTCAGTGTGTGATGAGGGTAACATTAAACTGCTTTAATCTGCTGTGCAGTTTGGTCTTACCTCTGCTGTACCTTCACAAAGCTCTTAAACTTTCTTCCTGATTTAAAATACAGTGAAAAATTAATGAAGCACAGAGAAAAACATGGTGTTTGGTAGTGAATTAAAGGAAGAATCATTCCTATCCTGGTGTTTCAGGTTTCTTCTATTTTACAACTATTCTGGTTTCTCAAATGCAACCATTGTTTAAATGTGTAAATATGAAAAGGTATTTTAGATGTTTGGATGTATTTTTTAGACTTATATTGTAACTACAATAAACACTCAATAAAATAATAAAAGTGTTTCTGATTCAGAACCTGGTTTTGTGCTCCTTCACCATGAAATATAAGAAAAAGATTCATTCAATCAATCAACCGATCAACCAACCATCTCGATTATCTATCCATCCAACTGTATACTCATTTATTTATCCATCCAACCAACTAACCAACTATCCCAACAATCAATCAAACAATCCGTCCAACCAACCAACCAACTAACCAACTATCCCAACAATCAATCAATCAATCAATCCATCCAACTCTCTACTCATTTATTTATCCATCCAACCAACTAACCAACTATTACAACAACCAATCAATCAATCCATCCAACCAACTAACCAACTATCCCAACAATCAATCAATCCATCCATCCAACCAACCAACCAACCATCCCAACAATCAATCAATCAATCCATCCATCCAACCAACCATCCCAACAATCAATCAATCAATCAAACCATCCAACCAACCAACCAACCAGCCAACTATCCCAACAATCAATCAATCAATCCAACCATCCAACCAACCCACGAACTATCCCAACAACCAATCAATCAATCCATCCCACCAACCAACCAACTAACCAACTATCCCAACAATCAATTAATCAATCCATCCAACCAACCAACTATCCCAACAATCAATCCAACCATCCAACCAACCCACGAACTATCCCAACAACCAATCAATCAATTCATCCCACCAACCAACCAACTAACCAACTATCCCAACAATCAATCAATCCATCCATCCAACCAATCAACCAACCAGCCAACTATTCCAACAATCTATCAATCAATCCAACCATCCAACCAACCCACGAACTATCCCAACAACCAATCAATCAATCCATCCCACCAACCATCCAACCAACCAACTATCCCAACAATCAATCAATCAATCAATCAATCAATCAATCAATCAATCAATCCAACCATCCAACCAACCAACCAACCAACCAACAATCCCAACAATCAATCAATCAATCAATCAATCAATCCAACCATCCAACCAACCAACCAACCAACCAACTATCCCAACAATCAATCAATCAATCAATCCAACCATCCAACCAACCAACCAACCAACCAACCAACCAACCAACTATCCCAACAATCAATCAATCCATCCAACCAATCAACCAACCAACCAACCAACATTCTTTCCAGCCATTTGCCAGTGTATCCATCTAAACAAGCATTCAATAACTCAACCAACTAACTAACCAATCAAGCCGACCACCTATTCATTCAACCGTCTGCCCATTTATCCATCCATCTAAACAACTAACTATCTAATCATCTATTCATACAACCTTTTATGCAATCAGGTCAGAATCTTCATCTCCTCTGTCAACCAGTTTAAGTGACTTTGATACGATTTGTTACTTTTACCTTATATTGAATACATTTGTATCATTTCCAAATGACAGATTTTTGCTTTCCATAACTAGCTGAATAGTTCCATTTTACTGTAGCATTATGTGACACAATGCAACTAATTTATATTTTTTACTTTTCCTTGGTGTTCAAAAACTTGCAAGGTTGCCTGATTCAGGAGATACTGAATGGAGAATAAATATTTGGCTGAGGGGATATGTTCTCTATTGTGGTTTAAAACTGAGGTCAAGCTCTGGAAAACAAAAAGTGCTGAAGATTAACTTTAAAAGAAAATTAGCTGTCATGCATTTCCAGTGATAGAGCAGCACATTATTTGTTTTATTTGCATCATGCAAATTAAATGTGACTTATGAGCTTTATTACAACACTAACAGAGACAGAGGTTTACTGCAGGTCTGAAAGAAGCAGCAGGGTTTAGAGACGAGATACTGAGGTTAAAAAAAAAGAAACAGTTGCCTACTAGGTAGGTGAAATTTAACTCAAATTTGTTCAGTTGATGATTATTTTTCTAAAACTATGATTCATTTTATTTACTATAATGTCAGTAACTGCTTTCAAACTACCTTCATGTGACTCTTATCATTTATATATTACAAAAATGTGTAAATAAAACAGCCTGTTATTTATATTGGTTTAAGTTTTCTTTTTTAAGCCTAGGTTTTTTATATACTAAGTATTTTTACACATTTAACTTAACTAATAATTAATAGCTCCATATGTTCCATATTTTACCAACTTTTTAAAGTAAAGTAGTGTCTACTTGCAAACGAAATTATAAATAAAATCGGTAATTTGGTCTTGTTAAGATATGTTTGTTTGTTATTTCTACTTACTCTTGTGAACTTTTCCGGCTCAGTTGTCAGAGGAAAATGCTGCTTTTTAAATATTTATTGGTCATTTTTTTGTGGTTATTCTTAGGTTTCCTTTATCTCAGGAAATTTCTTAATTGAAAAGGAAGAACGTGCACACGAGACCTTTCAAACTGCAGTAGGTGGCAACATTTCTGTGCTATGAACTCAGGTGAAAATCACAATTAGCATTATTCAGAGGAGGTTTTATTTTATTTGTTTAATTATTAACTTTTATTTAATCCGGCAAATCTCACTGAGAAATCTCTTTTGCAAGGGAGGTCTGTACATGAAGGCAGCCTATTATACATGTTTTTTTTCTGTGGTGGAAACTGGAGCACCCGAAGAAAACACACACAAGCACTTCTTGCTGTGAAGCATAAGTGCAAACCACTGAGCCGTTGTGATGCAACTTTCTAGAATTCACAATGTGGTACTGAATCTAATACCCAGTAAGTTTACAATAACACCACTGTTGGACTGCTGCCCCCATCACTTCCCCCTACCTGTGGATGGAAGGTGGTTGCTCAAGGTGGGGGAAGTCCTGTGGAGGGATTTTTACCTGTGCATGCCGATCACAGGATTTTAAGCTCCAGTAGTGTCAGCACACATTTGCATGAACAAACTTTGTCAGTCCTAGTTACCTTTGGGTTTTAACTCCAGTTAATGGTCTATGTATGATATTTTATAGTTATGCACTATTATTATCAAAACACACCACGTAGTGTAGGTCATTTATTAGTATCACTTTAATCCACCATTGTTATTCATATATCACTTTAAGCATAAAATATAGCATTAATTTGAGAAGTTTCTCAAACAGGGAGGATTGAAGTGGCGCTCAGGCGCTCAAATATCACTCTTGTCAGAACACTTATCTTCAGCCCGTGAAGTTCTTGCCAGATGATAAAATTCAAAAACAAACCCATATTTAGTAAGTTAGGCTGAGCGATTTTGCGGGTACTCTGGCATGATGTACGTACAAAGTACACTGCCTGGCCAAAAGAAAAAGTTACCACCAACAAAAAAGGTTGCACACAAGCATTGCTTGAATAAGCTTCTGCAATGTCACAAGATTTATTTCCATCCAGTGTTGCTTTAATTTTTTGCCAAGATCTTGCAATGATGATGGTAGAGTTGGACACAAAGCCTTCTCCAGCCCATCCCAAAGATCCTCAATGTGGTTAAGGTCTGGAATCTGTGGTGGAAAGTTATGTCAGGCCTACATCATTATATACAGTCATTGCATGTCAGGAAATAACATGGGATTTAAAAGCTAATTTATCTATTTATTTTTTACACAAATAGGACCTCATGCTATATTCAAAGAGTTGTTTCTTTCCCTACAGTTAACCAAACTATCATTTTTTAAGTCCTGGTTCACCTCAACTCCTGGGGATTCATTTTTTGATCCTTTGTTCTATTCTTACATTGTCTTTTGTCTTTCTAAACAGGCATACAGTGTACGCATTGGAAATGTCGCTTTACTCCCCGTCCAACATTAATAACTCTTTAGCCCATCGTTGTGTCAGTTCAAAGGACAGCATAATCATCTCCACTAGCTACATTGTGATGAAAGTTCTCCTCCTCCTTCCTCTTTCCTCCTTCGTCCTCTACCTGGGTCATCAAAGATGGCGGCAGCATCGGTCCTTTAAAACAGCGAGCCACTTTGACCTTTTTACGTACCACCTGGCTGCTATGAGTCTCACCTGGATCTTTGGGTGCTTCTTCTACCTTGATGGCCTATACACAGAGGACTCAAATATGATGACAACATCAACATATATTTGTTTTGTCAATTTCTACGGAGAATTGTTGTTTCACCTTCTGACCTGTGTGGAACGGTACCTGGCTGTAGTTCACCCCATCACATATCACGGGCTAAAAAACACCCGTGGAGTCAGGATCAGAAACATCTGCATCGGATGTGCTTGGCTTCTTAGTGTTGGAATCACAATCATGTATAAAAATGTACCAATTCGCTATTCAACCATCCTGGTTTGCTGTTTCTTCTCTTTCGCCTTACTGATCGTGTCGTTTTGCAACATTTCAGTTCTCTGTGTTCTGATTCATCCAGGACCAAAGGAAGGGGGCAGGGAGAAGAACCAATCAAAGCAAAGGGCTTTCTATACCATCACAGTCATATCTGGTGTTCTCTGGTTGTGGTTTGTGGGGCTCCTCATTGGCAATGCTTTGAATGAGTATCCAGTAAATGACAATGTTAATTGTTTGGTCAAGGTGAGTTTAGCATGGTTCGGCTTTCCTTCATCTTTGGTCTTACCTCTCCTGTACCTTCATAAGACCAGGAAACTGTTGTGTTGCAGAGCGTTTTAAATATAAATTTATACTCACATTTGATTATTGAATTGTAAACTAGAATATTAAAACGGGAACTGTGATTTGAGACTTATCTAGGATGCTTTACAATGGCCACTGAATCTAGTCACCAGCTCCCAGAGCAGAAAAACAAAATATAGAAAATGGTTGAATTTAAACAACTTAAACGTGTAACCAAAATGTGAAACATTGCTACAACCATCAAAGCAAGCATTGCTCATCCATCTATTTTATATGAATATGAATATGAATACATATACTTGGGTTACAGAAGCAACAAGTACAAAATGTAAATCCAGGCTCATCGCCTCAGTGACACTCTCCAGCTCCTCCTGGGGGTCTTTCCAGGTCAGAGATCCCTCTAGTGATTTATTTGTCTGTCTTTAAGTTTCCTGGAAGTGGGGTTGCAGTGTGAATCTTCTCTATTTTAGATAATGGGGAAATAATTCAAATAATTAGTTCCCAAAGTTAGAGTTCCAATGTGGATTGTAAAAATGGTTGTTTCAGGCATATTTTATGTAGCACAACTCCTGTAACTTTATTCCCATAAACATTTCTAGATTTTATTCCTTTTTTGGTCATTCATCTTTTTCTTTGCTGCCCCTTATAAAACACTGAAATTCTGGACCTAAAGTTTATTGTTTACTTTCAATAACACATTATGAATTAATCCTAACACTATATGTTTTGGTGGGTTTTTATGTAATGTTTAATAATGAGTTTCTGTTTAATTACTCTAACAATTTTCTTGATGTTTTCTTCATTGTAATTGTGTATTTCATACATTAGATGTCTGTAACTTGATTCTAACATTAGATGGTGAGACCAAACTTGAAATGTACCAAAAGGACTTTCATGTCCTCAAAACGATGGGTAAAATCATGGTCCCCCAAATGCACAAAAACAACCACACACACACACACACACACACACACACACACACACACACACACACACACACATACACACACACACACACACACACACACACACACAGAGCGAGATAGAAAGGCAACATAATTATACTAATGATGATGAAATTTGAATACTGTATTCAAATCCAGTGTTGCTACCTGAGGTACAAATCAACTGATGTAAATTGATGTGATAAACATAAATCAATAAATGTGAACATGTTGGTGTGTAACGAGGATGTGTGCATGTAATAAAGGTAATAAACAGAATACATGAAATCAGTGGTGCTTTGTTTGGGACTAACCATATTAACATTTTTTATTTTCTGTGCTACATCAGGGAAATGAGCATTTGCTTGTTGCAATTTACAGTGAATGCTTCCCTCACCTCACTCCCAACCAGAGAGGACAGTTCATCCTTTACTTTTGCTTTGACTCGTGTTTGAGAAACCCTGTAGTGTCCTGAGGCAGCCAGGTGGTGGTGCAAAAACCAACGGTTGGGACTAGAACCACCTTTTGGAATCAGCTCCTCCTCTGGGCTGTGTCTCTGAACCAAGCTTTCTCATTGCAGAGCATCCCTCTCCCACCCCCCGGCCCGCCTTGTGACTCCTGCAGGCTATCAGCAGTAACAACTAGCAACTTTGGTGTCTGCTAAGCTCCTAATACTACTTCTCAGTACAGCCCTTTTCAGATTAAAAATACCTTTGAAGATGCCAAGGAAACTACATTGAGTTTCCTCATCACAGTGTGCCTGAGATGCAATTTTCCAAAACAGATATTGTACAATGTCACTGCTTTTTTATTATCATTATAACAAAGTCTGCTACAACGCTCCAGGTTATAAACAGCCGGCAGAGCCCTTTAGAGAGAAGTGGCTGTGATGACGTGCTGAAATGGGCGGGACAGAAGCGAAAACAGGTTCTTAAGGAGACAGAGGCCAATTTATTTGTTTAGAAACAGATAGGATGAGAAGTCAAGTTTTGCTTCAACAAGCCTTTAGTAAACACACGACGGACAAAACTTACAAAGAGGAAAAACAAATGTAGCTGTTTTTAACAAATCGCTGCATTATAAGAAAACATAAAAGCAATTGTTGTGTTTCACAATAAAAACAATACTTATTGTGACGTAATGGCAGATTTGTTACAGGCCAAAACTCCAAGTGCTCTGAAAAGTTATTAAACTAAAGCTACTTAGCCTAAACAGCTAAAGCTAAATAGCCAAGACAGCCTTAGCTTATTAGCCAAAACAGTTAAAGCTAGTTAGCATTAAAGGGCTAACACAAAGTCTGTAATTAAAGACTGAAGAAAGTAGGTTTTTGGCATGAAGTCGTAGTGAGAAATGCAGTGGTTCCTGTTTTTCAAACTGGCTGACTTATTGTATTGTTTTGCCAAAGAAGACAATTTTGACAATGAAACATTTACAGAGTCCAATCACAACAGGCAGAACAATCACATTTTGATTCAGACTACATGATGAAATGTAAAATAATATGGGCACTTAAGAATTTCAATGCACAAGGTGGAAAACAATCAATCAAATCATTAATTACATGAATAATAATAAGCATTCAATAAACTGAAGTAAAAAAATTAAAGTCTTAACTTGATATGATTGGGGTGTATTTATTGTTTTTTTTAACCAGGTTATTTAGACTAAAAGATCTGACAAACGGTCTGGGATGAAAGATTATTTTGACTAATAATAGCATAAAAGAGTCCACCTCAAAGATCTTCATTGGCCTCCTGGAGTAGATAAGAATAACTTTTAGAACTTTAGTTATTATGCAGTGATTTTCAAGGTAATTTGCCAAATATTTGCAACCATCTCGTGTTATTTGATGCTCTGCATAATGTCACTGTAAATTGACACTTGTTGACAATTGGGCTTTCACTACACCTAAAGTACGCAGACCAGTCATGATGCAATACACATCCTGTGTACCTAATGAAATTAGACACATCGGCTGTGACAGTTTGGTAAAAATAGTCAATAAATGAAAGTATTCTGTGATGGGTCTGAAATTTGTAGAAATTAATCTGCCAAAATTGAACATTGTCACCAAAATGTAGAAAACTGTTCATCTAGTTCATGTGATAATACAACTGTTTTTATAAAGGTATTTTCTTCTAAACAGTTGGAAAAAAATATCACCAACCAGATGAGAGTAAAATACTTTCAATAAATGGTCAAATCTTCAGGCTGAAATAGAAGATGGCCTTCAAGATAATAATTCTTATTTTTTACCATAAAATTGAGTTATACCCCACAATTGTAGGTAAATTTTGTTGAATTGCTCCCTGAATGGTCTGCTTGGTGCCTTAAAACTACTCTCATTGATTTCAACTGTACTAAATGCTTGAATGAAAGTTTTGTTTTCGTCTTCTCATGCATGTTACCATGACATGGATGATGAGTCTTCAAAAAGGTACAGTTGGTATATCTGACAACCACATGATGGTGTACAACATGCTTCTAACATTGAAGTATCCTTTAAACTAATGACAGGACCTGTAGAATTGAACAGTTTGATGACATCACTTCAAGGACCTCTGAAGGAAATTATGTGTAAAAATTTTACTGATGCCAACCATGTTGATTAAAGTGTTTACCTGATATCGTTAAAGGTGTTCTCACAAATATATAGGATAGATTTATAGAGCTTTGTTTTTATTCTGCAACTGTTTTCTCAGGAAAAAAAATAATATATGATCACGCAAACCGAGCACAGAGATGATGCTGCTCGTCTAAGCCACCACATCAGTCCATTCAACTGTTCAGACAATCAGAATTTGTTTCAAGCAGCTGTTCTTTCATTATGAATCAATTAATTAAGACTTTAAAGGATTCTAGTTTATGTAAAGAAAAACATTCTAGAGTAAAACAATCTTTATGTACAAAGATGGGACAACAAGCTAAAAGTGGCCCATGTCTTTGGCCCAATCCTGATTTCTACCTCTTGACTCTAACCTTCTGTTTTCAGATACAATACATGCCTCCTTTCTGTAGGGACCAATGAGTAGAGAAGTCCTTGTACCCAATAAGGACAACTGGACAATGGGACTGGACTTCGGTCTGCTAATGATTAATTTATGAGCCTTTTGGATAGAAGCCTGATCATGTGAGTTCCATCCATCCAGTGTCTGTACCGGCTTCATCCCATTCGGGGTCAGGAGGAGATGGTGATTCATTGGGCGAGAGGCGAGGTAAACCCTGGACAGATCGCCAGTCCATCACAGGACCACAAAGAGACAAACAACCATGCATAAAAACACTCACACTTAGGGCCAGTTCAGAGTCACAGGTTAAGCTAACATGCATGTTTTTGGACAATGGGAAGAAAACCAGAGAAAACCCAAACATGCACGGAGAGATCATGCAAACTTTTCACCGCTGAGGTTCCATTCAGCTGTAAAAGTAATAGTGCTGACTGTGCAGTGACTTCTGTGAGGGTTGTTTAGGAACCTCCTTATCACATTTTTAAATATTTACATTTCCAAAAACAACTTCTCTTAAACTCTTGGATCAGTTTAACGTTTAGCTAATTCTAGATAAAGAACAACCTAATGCTAATTCTAGGTTCTAAATTAAACAATAGCCTAAAAATTAAGAAATAATGTTGTGGAAATAACAAAATAAATATTGAACATGGACCACTTTTAGCTTATTGACCGTTTTTGTCTCTTTCATACAGAACAAGGCAGAACATTAGAAAACTTTCAACAATTCAAACCATTCTCACCAAAGTACATCCACATTCACAAATCCATGCCTGCAGGGTTGGTTGATCTCTAATCCAACATTCAAAATATTCTACATTTAGGATGCATTGGCTTCTGAAAGACACTGTCTTAGATTCTTCTTGGTTTTTCATGTTTCTTTAATCCTCCACTGATTGACTAAAACCAAAGAAGAAGAAAGCGGACATCTTGATTCTGATCACAGTACTCCATTTCTGAACTTTTGTCTTGACTTGCATCACTCTTGCATCTCATTCTGGAGGAGTAAATTTCTGAAAAGTTCTTCAGACCACTTCTTTTTCTTTCATTTACTTTCTTTTAAAGTCGTCTTGATGATCTTTCCTGGATACAATTGTAAAAACCAAACCTCTCGTTCCACGTTAACCATTGCTCCTCCTGTTCACCTTCCTCCTGCTCCCTAATCTCCAGCCAAGCCTTTATCATTGCAGGTAGCGGTAGACTTTGAAGCAGTGGTTACCAGAGTCGGCGACCACAACGTGTCCATCAGAGGTCAGAGCCAGACCTTGTGGTCCGTACAAAGGGTCTGCTGATGTGTTGATGTAGGACAGGAAGGAGCCGCTGCCATCAAACACCTGAAAAGGTTTGGTACCAGAGGAAAAACAGATTATTGATTTTATTACTTCATGACAAACCCTCTGGATATTGTACCTGTATTCTGCTGTTGCCCCAGTCAGCTACGATGATGTTCCCATTAACATCCACAGCTATGCCTGTCGGAGCGTTGAACTGACCGTTTCCTTCTCCGTTTGAGCCAAACTTCAACACCAGCTCTCCCTCAGGGGTAAACACCTGAGCAGACAAAGACTTCAGATGATATACTTCCTGTAAACTTCTGTTTGACTAAAAAAATATCTGATTATTTGCATCATTTTCTTCTCTAACGACAGATATAATTAACAAAAAGGGTTGCACACCTTGACTGAGTGGTTATGGAAGTCTGTTATGATGATCTCGTTGTTTTGGTTCACGGCAGCAAAGTGTGGACCTTCAGGACAGAAACACAAATGTTTAAATTGTTTTCCACCTTAAAGCTGAAGGTTGTTAGGACCTTGGTAACATACACTGTATTCAAATGATTTTTGTGTACCTGCAAACTGTTTGTCACCATTGCCTCGACTGCCAAACTTTGTGATGAGCTTGCCAGTAAGCTGGAAGATGAAGACGGTACACGCCTTGTTGTCAACAACGATCACGTGTCCGTTCTGGTCCACAGACACTCCTTTAGGCCCCATGAGTCTACCAGAGCCAAGTTTTGCCTTGGAGGAAAAGTCGACAGTGCGTTCGATGCAAAACAGAACTATTTCAATTGAAGAATCCAACAATCTAAAGAACCTAACCTTAAATTTGCCCTCGCAGGTGAAGATGCTGACCCATTTGTTGTCATAGTCTGCGATGATGATGTCACCACTGGGGTGCACGGCAACACCGGTCGGTCGCTGCAGTTGGCCCGGAGACCTCCCACGAACCCCAAAACGACTCTTAAATTCACCCTCATTGGAGAAAATCTGCAAACATGACAGATTTATAAGCCTGTATGCAAAGTTTTAGCTCTTTTTTGGCTTAAAACCTACAAATGTTCTGTACCTGAACACACTGGTTGTTGCTGTCGGCTATCAGGATCCTGCCGGTGGAGGAGGCAGCTACACCCTGAAGGTTGGTGAACTCACCTTTATTTCTCCCCTTTGTTCCTGAAAAGAAATAAAATGCCAAAATGGAATGACTAAACTTCTGCTATATTGGGGTAATTATCACAGGGTTGAGAGTTTGGTACCTTACATCACAGTCAGTCCCTTGAATACCCAGGTGAAAAAAAATATATATATTTAAGTATATTTTAAATAGACTGCATTTTAAGAAATATATTTATATCATCAATAGAATGTAATTTTTAGGATTATATTAAAAATGTAAAAAAAAAAGTATATTTCAAAACTTGTACTTCAGTTATCTTTTAAAATATATTTTCGGTACACTTTACATTTATTTTAAATATATTATTTAAACTATACTTTGTATAATCTTTTTAAAAATATATATAATTTGTATGTATTTGTAAAAGTGTATATTTTTAATGCACATTTTAAAAAACATATTGTAAATATAAGTCCAATATTTTTCTAAAGTTGCACTATATTCAAATAGATTTTATGTGTATTGTTTTACCATATTTTTAAAATCGTTTTCAAAATAATATTTAAAGGTTTCAATACTTTGTTTAATCGTGATTAATTATATTTAAATGAAACACTTTCAGTGGAGATAGATAGATAGATAGATAGATAGATAGATAGATAGATAGATAGATAGATAGATAGATAGATAGATAGATAG
>JAUBOC010000170.1:665052-685644 GCA_032275365.1 Anablepsoides cearensis | reverse complement strand
CCAAATGTGGTCAAAACCAGCCCAAAAGCAGCCCAAATTTAACAACCAGCCCAAAGCTGTTTTTTCCAGCCCAACAAATTCAAAAGAAGCCCAATTGGGCGGAAACCAGCCCAATCTGGCAACACTGATGATGAACACACTGGTTTCAGAAAAGCTTTCAGTCATTCTTCTTTTTTCTCTAAGATCAGAGTCTGACAAACAGCTCCACCAAGTGGCCATTTTACCACATTACAAAAAAGATTATGACCTCATTGAACTGCAGTGATTTATAAAAATAAATTTAATGTCATTTTTAGAAAAACATGTTACCTTAAAAGTTATGGTTTCACATATTACTTTAGTCTCTGTCCATCATCCTTCTCTTTATTTTGTTTGTGTCTTGTTTGTCTTAAGTTTCTTTCATTCTCAGTTGTCTCCTCTCAGAGCAACACGTAGGCTCCTCCAGAACTCCGGCCTCCTCTCCTCCTCCTGAGGCCACTCCAGGTAGGTGGTGGAGCTCATGAGTTTTCTCAGCTTGCAGAAGCGTCGGGGGATGGCGTCCATAGACAGAGGCTCCAGCAGGATCAAGATGGCTGCGTCTCCGCCGGCGTCGAAGAGCCAGAAGTGGGAGAAGTCCAGCTCGTAGCGGCACCAGTCAGACTGGACAAAGTTCTCAGAGAGGATGAAGACGGTCCGGCGGCTGCGCTCGATGGCGTTCATGATGTTGTCCATGATCCACTGTCCAGGAAGGAAGTCCCGCTTGTGGAGGCACAGGGTCAAAGGACGGGTGGATCCAGGACTCCCACCATCGTCCCTGTAGGAATGTAAACCAGAAACAAACCTACTTTAAATCTGTGTGCTGTTGTTTATCTGACGTAACACCCTGCCAGTGGCCAGACTAGCAATAATGTCAAAATAACGACTCCAAATGAATTACCTTGGCTCTTCCAGCTCAGGTACCAGAAAGTTTTCCACCCAGCTAGCGTCTCTTTCACTGTAGGAAACAAAGGCATCAAAGGAGAGTAACGGTTCCGACTCCTGGGCACGTTTGCTTCGTCTCTGGGAACTTCTCTTGGCCTTGAGCCACGCCCAGATCATCTTCAGGTACCAGAAGGCATGGAGGCGCCAAAGTACCACAGACACCAGTATCCCCACTAACAAAGCGAGCCCACAGCTCACAGAGACGAACAAAACCTGGTGGCACACGACGACAGAGAGGTGGACTCGTCTCACTGCGTCTCCCTGAAGGTAGAGGGGAGAGTCGCAGACGTAGCTGTCCTCCCTGTCTGTTAACTTCACGTCTCCGCCGCCTTCAAACTGGGACTGGAGGAAGCTGACAAAGTCACAAGAGCAGATGAACTTGTTCTCACCCGCCTGGAGGTTCTCAAGTCGTCTGAAGGACTGGAGGTCTGAATGACCGAACCAGTTCAGGGTGTTTGACTGAAGACACAACAGATGTTGTGGTTGGTAACCGAGCAGACTGGAAACAGAAACATGTGGTTGTTTCTCACCTGTATTGTCAGGATTTGAAGACTGGGGAAGAGATGCCCAGCTGGCAACCTCAGGAACTTGTTCCCAGAAAGGTGGAGCTCTTTTAGGACTGGCAGGAATATGTTGAAACCTTTAAGGTCATTAAAGCTCAGATCCAACACCTGCAAAACATAAAACATCAAATTAATATCCTGTTGTCAAAGTTATGGTGTCAGATGGTTTGATCGACCTCGAGGGATGTTGGTAGACAGGAAGTGATGGCGGTAAGCTTTGCCCTGGAGATGTTGAGGTGTCTGAGGGTCGACGGCCAGGGGCAGCTGGATGGCATAGAGCTGTAGCTGGTCCTGCTGATGTCCAGGTGAGTGAGTTTGGTGAGCGTTGACACCAGTTGGCTCATCATGGACAAAGACTAGACAAAAAAAGACACATGTCAAAATGGCATTACTATACAAGGGTTTTGACTTTAGGTCTCATGTTGACACCTTCAGATGGTTTCCACTGATGTTCAAAACTCTGAGATCCTTTAATGTTTGGTTTTGTTCACAGAGAGATTCTGCCAGAGTCAGGTCGGTCAGCAGATTGTCTGTAAAGTCCAAGTACTGCAGGTTCACCAGCAGATGGGAGGTTGCACAGGGCATCACGTACACCTGAAGGTGAAAGTCACAAGTTTCAGGTCTCACAAAGGAGAAAACTCAGTAAAGGATAGGTATTTGAGTTGGAGTGTTCCTGAGGTTTAACATTTTCTGTACTAAGTTTTGGCCGTCATGTTGGTATGTTTTCTGTGTTTACCATGGCGTTTATGATTGACAGCTTCCTTGGGTAATGCAGCAGAAAACTCAGCGGTAGAAACGAGGTGAACTTGAAGACATCTAGCAGCACTACGTTTCGTAGAAAAAACTCGTCAATGCTTTTGTGATCAGTCCATTTTGCTTTTTCCCACCTGTCACAAACAAACATTACTCACACAATCAATCAGAAAACATTAAACACATTTTATTAGAATACACAAAATCTACTTGACTGATGTTGCAAAACAATCATCGTCTTTGACTAAAATCCATTCTGTCACAGCACTAATGTAGCTTAATGCTAATGTGGGTGAGAGTCAGACAGGCCTGAATGAGAAATTGTTGAAATGAAAACACCAAACTGTATTAGTATTCAAGCATTCATGGTAATGATGCAGTATTTATAGTATAGTATTTACTTCCTCACCTTTATATTTTTATGTTGTGGGGGTGATTCACCACCAACTGCAGGGTAGATACTGTTGCACAGAGCAATAAGGCTCAGTGCAGATTAACTAACTAAAATAGCTTGTGTCCTTTATTGTAAGTAGCATTTTTGTACCTGGTTTAAAACCTAGACTTGGACAGTGACCCTCAAAGACAAGGCTTTGACAACCTGGCATGTTTCTGGCACCAAACCACTGCCGATAATTTTGAATTTTATTTTATCTTTTCAGTGCCTGAGCAGTGAAGTCACTGCTGCACTATCTTTGTGTTTGTTGATGGATCGTGTTCAGCAGATGTCGTGGTGTCCTACCTGCCTTCACCGGTCAGTGTGATATCTTCCGCGTGAATGTAGGATAGCGGCGTGCCGCTGGTCGCCACCAGGAAGTCTATAACCGACTCATCAGAAATGTAAAAGTTCTGGAAGGAAAGGGACCTGAAGAGTGACGAAGAAAAGTGTTTTCTTGATAATTAAAACAAAAACTTTAAACTAAAATTTTAAAACGGAGCCTGCTCTGACTAAACCTTATCCTCTTGTTAGCGGCGGCTCTGAAGGGTTGAACCGTCTCATTCCCGATCAGATGGAGGTCTTTCAGGGCGATCGGAGTCTCGGGGTACGACACGTCACTGAGCACAGCCGACGCCAAGGCCTGGTTTGTTAAAAATGGACCGTGGAGGCTTAAAGTGACACAACCCAGCGGCCAAATGTCTCCTAAAGTTCCGGAGTCATACCTGCAGAGAAAAAGATGGGAGCTTTGAAAGAGCAGGTGGATTTTAACCAAGAAGTTCAGGGTTTGGGTTCAAACCTCTCCAGGTTGTTGGCGTGCACTGTAAGCTCCTCCAGCTTGGCGACTCCGCTCAGATCGTCTCTCCTCAGCTCCTTCAGAGCCAGACCTCCAAACATCAGCCTCTTCAGCCCGTTGAGTCCTTGGAATAAAGGAGGAGCACCCAGGTGTCTGGAGAGAAGAAGCCTGGGGGTGAATATGGATGTTTCTGATTAGTTTTTACCCTGCTAACCTGACCTCCTCACCTGTACGGGTTGTTGAGCAGGTTGACCGTCTGCAGAGCCCCTAGATTCTTGAACCAGGTGTGGTTGAGCGCCGTCAGCTGGTTGTCAGACAGATCCAGCTCCTCCAGGCTCCACAGAGAGTCAAAAGCCGATGGATGGATTGTAGCTAATCTGTTACCTGGAGCAGAGGGGTGTCTATATTTATATTTACACATACTGTGGCTTCATGTCATACATCCTGTCTGACTTACCATGGAGATCCAGAACCTTCAGCCGGGAGTGGCCGGTCAGGTCACCATCAGTCACCACCGTGATGTTGTTGAAGGACAGATCGAGACTCACAGCTCTGTCCGTTACCACAGGAACACGAGTAAATCCACTGTAGGAGCAGTTGCAGGCGAGGTGCCGGTCGCAGCGACTGCAGGGCAACCTGTCATTGTCTGGGTTTGACCTTTGACCCCAGCACACGGAGAGGAAGAGGATAAGTGTGGTGTAGCAGGGGGTCGGACGTCTCATGCTGCAGGTTTTTTTTAATCTGCTGGAGACAAAGAAGTGAAACTCATGTGGAGGAAATAAGATTTGACCAAACGGGAAGTCATTGTTTTAAAATAAATCCTAAAACCTTTAGTTTAAACCCTTCAAATATGATCTATGAAAAATTCATAATTTAAAACTCAAAGGTTGAACCAGGTTGTGTTGACTCATCCAGATAACAGTTGTTATGATTTTAGCTTCAACACGAAACTTTTATCATGAAAATCTGAGGATCAGCTAAAAAATGTTTCATCTCTATGATCTTTGCTGGTTATTCTTCCTTAAAGACATGATTTACACTGTTCATCTGATGTAAATAGTTATTTTTAAACAATAAAACATTGGCATGGGAACTGCTGCCCAGGGTTTGGTTCCCCCTAGTGGTGACTGAAGGGTGCTGCAGCTTTTACAGAGCAGGTAAAAAGTCAAATAAAATCAAGTAATGATTCAATTAATGCAGAAAACGAATTTATTTGTCCAAAGTGTTTCTCTGTTAGAGATATACTCACACAGTTAACAAGGGTTAGTAAAAAACACATGTTTAATATATTTTTTTCATAACCCAATGCAAAAAAGATGTTGCAGTCTTATAAAGAACAATAATTCTACAGCTCAAACTGACTCTTCATGGTGTAATAACAAATTATTTTTATCTGCTACAGGAACTTAAAATAATGCTTAATAATACCATGAGCCTTTGCTTCAAATCAGAATTAAGATTCATGTTTATGATCTGACTAATGTGCTGAAAATAAAAGTTGTAGCTTTCTGCTCCCGAAATAATGTTTTGATTTACTTATTTAGTTTTTTCCATAGCTAAAGGAGGAGAAACTAGTAAAATACTTGTTATAAATAAATAAAAAAAAATTAATCAAAATGTCTCAGTTGGCGGTAATTATCTGATCACACGAGTTGATTTTAAAGCAGGCCTGAACTGAACATCCTTTTTAAAAACTACTTTTATTTTAATAACATCAAACTAAATAACGACAAGTTTTATTTTTTTTGTCTTCAAACTAAATCTGACAAAACCTAAAAACCAAAGTTCAGATTGTTGAATTGTAAATAAATTCAGCTGCACTTGAACAGCTAAATTCAGTTCTAAATTAGGGTTCTAAATGTTTAAAACTCACTTTTAATGTGACAATCCAGCATTCATGTTTTCTTGATTTTAAGGTTTTCTTTTTTTCCTGTCACCTGGATGAGTTTTAAACAGGTTCAATCTTTGTTATGTATAAATCTGTGTTCTTACCTGACGTCTTCCAGAGCTGAGTCGTGATAAAAGTCAGAACAGAATTAAAACTGAAAGGCTACAAACAGATCTGTGAGTTTAAAACAGGAAGTTAAAAACACATCTGGAACCACGAGTGAAAAGAGGTAGTGAGCGTGAAAATAAACTCCTGGGAGGAAACGCTGAGTGTTTAGAAGATATAATTATTATGTTTGAGTAACACTGGTTACAGATGGTTGGGTTTGAAATCTGCACAGTTTTACAAACATTAAGTTTTCAACAAACTGACTTTATGAAGCTGTGAAGAACAGAGTCAGTAAAACCAGAATATTTAGTCTTTGTTGGATTTATTTCCCACTGATGAACCTTCTGTGTGGTTTCTGTTACCAACTGCTGTTGATCAGCAGAGCGTAAACTCAAGAACTTCCTCTTCTGTCCTTTTTATACACTCAGACCAGAACCAGTTCCACTGTCCTGAACCTGCAAGACTGAAATAAACACAAAAAGACAGCTCATAAAATCATTAAAAACAAATAAAAAGTTAGCCAGGTTTGTGCGGGGGCTGAGACAGATCAGTCAGAACTTTGACCCTTTTTGTCCCCCTGCTGTCCTCATGTCCCAGCAGGGACAAACTCTGGGTCAGTTTGTGAGAATGAGTCACTGAAGAAAAATATAATCAGATGAAAATATGTTTTTCTTGTGAAAACTCATCCAGCCTGTGTGTTAGCAAAATATATATAAAACCCAACCATAATCAGCCGAATTTTAGCTGAGGGTCTCAAAGTTGATGTTGTTTTGTGTTTTATGTTTTGTAAATTTGGAGATGGTTGAAATTTGAGTTTGTTAGTCCAATTTTTTTTTAACAAGGGGCATTTATGATGATTATTTTCATTTTTTTGTACATAGATTTTTTTATGAATGAAATAAATTGAATAAACAACTCATCACATGTTGTTTAAAACACGCAGCTACTTTCTTTT
Organism: Anablepsoides cearensis; assembly: GCA_032275365.1. NCBI lineage: Eukaryota > Metazoa > Chordata > Actinopteri > Cyprinodontiformes > Rivulidae > Anablepsoides > Anablepsoides cearensis. The sequence continues at coordinate 679,188 of JAUBOC010000170.1, read as the reverse complement.
TATTTGAAACCTTAAGAAGAGGAAAGTAGTTTTTTATTCACAACAAACTGTAGCTGCTGCCTGCAGAACAAACTGTTGCTCAACTTGTTTTAGTTTCTCTGACTCAGCAACCCGTTAAAGTTTAGCTGTTTTTCTGACAGTAAATCAGCTGCTTTCAACATTCTGTTAAACAAACTCTGACTCCTGCGTCCTCCTGTCCCCTGACTGAGGACAGCCTGTCTCAGGATGGCTGAAGTTACTGATCAACTCCAGCTGATCAATACAAGCAGAGGAGGAGCTGTGGGACACAAACCCAGAGGATAAAACCTGATGAGGAGGCAGAGTGAGGAAGAAGAGTTAAAGTGTCCATGATGAAGACGCTGCTGCTGCTGCTGCTGCTGTCCCTGTGCGTCTCTGTCTCCTGGACTCAGGACTTGGATTATGACGACATTGACGCAGTGAGCATTTATCAGTCAAATTATAAATTTATTAGTTTTTATCATTAGAAAAAAAAGTCTCTGACAAGTTAAATCTTAATTTTTCAATGTAAATTTAAACATAAAAATATGTTAAAAAGAATAAACATAAAGAGGATCAGCCAGAAACCAAAACAAAATAACATTTAAACTTTAGTTAAAAACAATAAAAAAAGCAAATAGAATATTTTATAATAATTATTTGTTTCGTTTTTTACAGGATGACAATGCTTCATCAAACGGAACGGTAAGAAGAACAAACAAGTTTTACTTTGTGTTACATTTTATTAGTTTTTAATAAATATATATTTGTGTTTAAAGGCAGCGACTGTAGACGCCCGAGGTCACCGTCCGATAACAGGAGCCAGAGAAACGTACACACCCAGCAAAAACAGCCCTCCTCCAATCAGCGGGGGCAGCAGGTAACACCCACACCTGCAGAGAATTACACAATAATTTATTAAATAATAAACTTTCAGTCAGAACGAGCAGAAACACTTTAAAGTTCTGTTTAAATGAAACTAATCACAGGTTGAAACATCCTGTTTAAATTTGAAATATGATTAAATTTTCTTTATCTGAGAATCACAGGATAATAAGTTACTTAATAAACTGAAACAGTGTTTAATGTAACTCAGATAGTTATTTTATTAAAAAAACAACATAAAACTTATTCGGAAATATTAAAAATTACAAATGAATAAAACAGAATCCTTTTAGACACAAGTTATGAAGGGTTGTTTAGTAATAGGTCTCTTTTACTTTTTATGTATTTTGTACCGTGAATCTGCAAATAAAGTCATCATCATCATCATCAATTTAACCCAAACAGAACACACTAAATGTGATGTTTCCTGTGTGAATTTGGAACATTTTCCTGACAATAACAATAATACCTGTAAATTCCCACATGCCTGCAGCTCAGCTTACTGTTGGTTGTGTTCAGGTACCGGGGCCGACCCACCGCAGCGCCGCTCGGAGGCCCCCAGCAGCAGGAGAAAATAGAACAACCCGAGGCCGGAGGATGCACTCACGCTTCAGAGGCCATGGTACGAAACAGACCCCACAAGTCTGAAATCTAGAAAAACAGTGTTTATTTTCAAACTGGGCTCAACACATTCAGAACCACATGTAAATAAAAGTTTAGGACAAATAAAAAACTGTTAAGTCAGAGACTTTTTGTCCATCAGGGGGTCCTGTGTCCCACCGGCTGTGAGCTGAAGAACATGCTGCTAAAACAAGAGAGGAACGTGAAGTCGGTATGGTTTAAATTCTAATGACGATCAAAGCAAAGGAGAATAAATCCAAACCAGCATTTATTGTGTAGCTGATGGCTTTAATGCCCCGATCTTTAAAATGATTTTATTTCTAAATGTTTTTATGGCAGGCCGTTAATCAGCTGAAACCTGCCATCGCGGACCTGTCCAGCTCCTCCAACAACATCTACAACTACGTCCACGGCATGTCCAACTCTCTGAGGGAGAGACAGAGGGTCTTCACAGGTGAGACAAACAGGATCACCTTTCAAACTTTAATATGAAAACTTCAGACACAACAAATATTTATTTTAATAAAAGAGATACCTATTTATACCTGTTGCACATTAAAAACTGCTTTATGGTCAATTAAACTTAAATAAAAGTTCAGCCCTCCAAAGCAACAAACACTGATAGTTGATAAAATGCATGAAGAGTTAATCTTAATGTTCCATAAATGTTATTTATTTACTTATTTCTCCATGTGCTGACTCCTGCAGACAACAACAGGGTCATGGGTCAGTACACGGATCAGGTAGAGGAGCAACACGCCTACATAAAGGAGACAGTGGACACTGTCTTCCCCTCAAACATCAGAGTTCTGCAGGTGAAACATCAGCCCAAACTAAAGCATCATAGCTGCACAGAGAACTGGGTTTTACTGTAAAAATCATTAATACTAAAGAAGCTGAATTATTAAAGCTAAAAAAAAACACTAAAAATGTAAAGAAGCAAGAGTAGTTGAAAGCTGAAGGACCACATGGTTAATTAAAAGTATCCAAAAGTTAGCTAGAAACTGAAAGTAGCAAAATGCTAGCTTGACATGCCAAAGATAGCTAAAAGCACCAAAAAGCCAGCTAGAAGCTGAAAGTAGCAGAATGGCAGCTGAAAGTAGCAAAAAGCTAACAAAAGGCTAGGTAAAAGTTGCAAGAAAATATGCGAAAATACTAAAAGTAGAAAAAGAATAAGAACAAGTTCACTGAAGCAGATCTCCTGAACGAGCTGAACGTTTTAAATAGCACAAATGCTCAACGCTGACTCAGCATCCAGCCAATAAACATGACACAGTAACTGTAATTTATGGTTCTCTTGGTTTAAGGGGGTTCTGGACAAGATCAAGCAGAAAATCGGGGCCCTGGAGAAGGCCATTCAGGCCCAGAAGGACCAGTGCAAGGACCCATGTATCACTAAGTGTCCCATCCCGGTGGTCTCTGGTGAGTGAATTATTTTAGACTTTAAATCACTGCTTTGGACAGACTTTGTCTGAATTCAGCAAATGCTGCGTAACTCTGAAGTCCAACAGATGAGATAATATTTAGAGTTTGACAATAATACATGTTTGTTTGTCTTCTTTGTGATTCCAGGGAAGGAGTGTGAGGACATCTACCGACGAGGAGGACGGGACTCCCAGATGTATCTCATCCAGCCGGACCCCCTCAGCCCTCCGTACAAAGTCTTCTGTGATCAGACCTCTCAGAACGGAGGTACGTTACCCCACCTGTTTCACATGAGTTTTATATCCTGGATGTCTCAAAAACAGAGTGTCTCTGTCCTGCCTCCAGGCTGGGTCCTCATCCAGAACAGACTGGACGGCAGCGTGGACTTCGGCCGGCGTTGGGACGAGTATCGCCGCGGCTTTGGCAACATCGCCTTCAGTTCTGAAAAGGGTTTCTGTGAGACTCCAGGTAGGACCTTCATCGACTTTACACTTCAGATGTGATTCATGGACAACTATCTACAATATAACATCTTCCCTCTCGTCATGTCAGGTGAGTACTGGCTGGGAAATGACCGCATCAGTCACCTGACCAAGATGGGCCCCACTGAGGTTCTCATTGAGATGCAGGACTGGACCGGGGCCAAGGTATTAAGATCTTTGATGATTGGATTGTTCTTTACACAAAACAAGACGTTTAAAGATTTAATACCTCTGAAGATAAAAGGGTAAAATATTCCTGTCCTTACGTTTAGGTGCACGCCCAGTACAACCAGTTCACCATCCAATCAGAGACGGGGAATTACGTGCTGGCCGTTGACGGTTACTCTGGCAATGCTGGCAACTGTTTCCTGGAAGGAGCTCTGGAGCTTTTTGGCGTGAATCGTACCATGACCATACACAACGGCATGAAGTTCAGCACGTATGACAGAGACAACGACAACTGGTGCGTCTGATAAATGTCACAGAACTTCCAAAATAATCTAGTTTTTCATTCATTGTTCTAGTCAATACCAGAATAATGGATTCATTCATCAGATTATATTAATCACATGTTTGTTTGTGTCCTCCAGGACCCCTGGTGACCCCTCAAAGCAGTGCTCCAGGGAGGATGGCGGCGGCTGGTGGTACAACCGCTGCCACTCAGCCAATCCAAATGGGCGGTACTACATGGGCGGCAGCTACACGCGAAAGATGGCGAAACACGGCACGGACGACGGCGTGGTGTGGATGAACTGGAAGGGCAGCTGGTACTCTCTGAAGGCCATCAGCATGAAGATCAGGCCTTACATCGCCTCCGGATAGTCGTACCGAGGGGTCGGCACGTGCAACGCAAACAGGAAGCTGTCAAAATAAAAGACAAAGCAGTGCTTCACATTAATGGCACGTCAGATCATCCTGTTTGTTGATGGACACAAACATGTTTACACTCAATAAAATCTGAACAAAAAAAGTTTAAAAGTAGTTTTATATATTTAATTAAAGTTTAGTTCAGTTGGGAGTAAATATGTTGTGATTCATCTTGTTGTGTTTGACTTCAGTCAGGATTAGTTTATAAAACTGTCCTCTGCTACTCAATAAAAATATTGAGGAACCTTCATTGTTTGAACATTTTTATTTGTATTTCTTAAATAAAATGTCTTTTTTAGTCACGAAAAAATCCATCAAGTTTACATCTATAACATATTTCATGTAACAGATGCTAATATAATGTATTTACAAACAAAAAAAATTACAGATTATAAAAACAGAACTTCATCATTTAAAACATGTTAAACAACATAGTAAGATAATTTACATTATTGTGAACCATACCCTGAAATAAGTTAATCTAAAACTATAAAAAGGTTAAAAAAGGTATAAATGCACACATCAAACAGTTTTAACTCCAATGACATAAATATTATTCAGTGAAAGTTTACGTTAGATAACATTTATTTCTTTTTGCCTTTTTACAGATTTTGAGGTAAAACTGAGGTTACTAAAGATGCCCCTCCCCCAGGCCCCGCCCACTACTTTATGTGTTGCTTTTTTGACACAAATTATAAAAAAAACTATCCAATCCTATATAAAAAGCCAGGCTAATTATGAATATTTACAGAATATTTTCAGATATTCATAAATCGGTGTAAAACTCATTATTGCACAATGATGGCTCAGTTCAATGCATAAATATATAATATATACATCCAATGGTTTAATAAGGACCTTAAAACTGAATTATTGCTTCCCTCTCAGTTTAAATTTCTATTCATAATCTGTTTTAATCCTGGTTCCAGAGAAGCATCTTTAAAACTTTGAATAAAAACAGGTTTATTACAGTCAGTCTAAATAAATCAGGTTAATTCTTTTAATCATCTCTCTGTTGTAGCTTTTTGGTCAGGCTCTGCAGAATGCAGCATGTGGACTTCTGCAGACCCGTTCAGCTCCAGGACAAACTGATTCAGACCGATGTCCTCAAACTGGTTCAGCAGTTCTCTGCGAACCGTGGGAATAGTTCTGTATCCCGCAGACGGAACCGGGCCCACATCAATGGGCTCCAGCTTTAAGTGTGGGACGTTCAGAGGAGGAGCTGCAGCTTTGTTTTTCTGTCGGACCGTTATGTCCATAAAGTTCAGGTCCGTTTGCAGCGTCTCGTAGTCGTGATGATGGACGCTGAACGGCAGCGCCGTTCTGCAGGTTCCCCGACAGGTTCTCAGTTTCATATCAACGTCCACCTGATCAGATGAGGAAGATGGTCAAGATGTGGACTTCTAAGTAAAGTACACCATAACAAAAACCCAAACACTGAGTATTATCAGCAGCGTGTACAGAAACATGAATAACTCACCTCTGTTCGGTACAACTCCTCCACTTGTTTCTTAAGTTTGACATTCAGATCCTTCAATTTTTGCTCCAGGAAGGAGGACCGGCTCCGTAGTGACGTGAGGTTTCTGGTCAGATTTTCTGCTCGTTCCACAAACTTCAGTTCTGAAACTGGAAACAAAAACAAGTCAGTTTTACATCAGCAGGCCTTTATTTTGTCCAAGTAATCCAAACGAGCCGTAACTGTATCTGCTGACGATGACCCTCCGGTTGGAGTTGTAGACGTCGGTCATAACCGACATGGATTTCTCAGTTACGTCTTCGTCCGTTTGTGCCGTTTTACAGACTGTCTGCAGTTTTCTCTCCACATCAAGCTCCATCTGTGAGATCAGACCCTGCAGTCTGCAGCCAGAGGGGCATTTAGAGACCTGCAGAACAAAACTCAGTAACTGAAAGTGGTGTACCACAAGGATCTATACTAGAGTCTTTATTTTGTCTTATTTTTATTGATTGTTTTTATCGTGTTTTATCAAAGATGAGAAAAATATGAACAAAACTTTTACTAATCCATAATATAGAATTCACTGTTCAATGTTGGTTGTTTCCACATCTTACCCAGTCATCATCTGAGCAAAAGGGGGCGTTTGATTTTAAAGAGCACTGCTGTTTCCTGAATGTGTGGCTGGCAGACTGTCGGCCATCTTGTTTCTGCTGTTTGAACCTTAAACACACTGAAGAGGAGAAGAACACTGAGGTCAGTTTATCTGAAGTAAAAAGTCATCCTGATGTTTGTTTGAGTGGAACAGACCTTTAAACCAGTCAAAGCTCATGTTTGTTTTTACGTTAAGAGTTGAAAACACTGTTAAAGCTTTTTTTTTTTTAAATGAAGCATCACATTTACCTCTCAGGTGCTTTTGAATTTTAGTTTTTAATGCATTTTTGTTTTCTTCATCATTTAGAATAGAATGTTTTATATTGTCTTGACTTTCTAGTTAATGTGCACAAATATATACATACAGTTCATGCAAAGCTTTAATTAAAAAAGGGTTGTGTAATTATAAAAAACAAAAGCAACATATCAGGAAAAACAATTCCTTTATGGACTTTATGGAAATATTTTTAAACATCTTTATTCTACGTGGCAAACAGGGACATCGTTTTTGACAGCTCTTTAAATAAATCATCTCATATCTGAAGTGGTCCAGATTTGTTGAATCTGATATATTTAAGTGTAAAATCCACTACTTGTTTTTGTTTAAGTCTCTTTATTTGTCATAAAATCTGACTTTCTTCATTGAAAATGACGTCGTACAAACTGGGTTAATATTTAGTTGGTATTTATTAATCTTTAAAGAGAAATTATTATGGTGTTTGCATGGTGGCATTGAATAAAGAGCCCAACTCTCAGCAGCTGAGGTGAAGACAGAATCTTTATTTATAGACCAGAGTTCAGATGTTGATCTTTACTGAGTTAAAGAACATGACAGAGCGGACATTGGACTTTTAATGCAACAAACAGGTCGATGGAGTTTACACAATGTGGTAAAATATATCAGTCAGCACAAATACACATTGTTTGACACAATTTTGAAATCCCAGAATGATTTCCAAGCAGCTAAACCAAGGGCCACCTTTGATTTTTATAGTTTTTGTTTATTTATTTAAAAAGCAACGGGTCGGATGAACATCCGAACAATTTTCAGGCTGTAGGTCATTGGTTTGTACGTCGCCCACACGATTCCATTCTCAGTTTGATAAGGCGTGTTTGTTTTTGGGTCGTATGAACCTTTGTGATGAATCCCGTTAAGGTTAGCCGACTGGCAGCTGTTGAACCACCACCCGCTCCCGAACTCCTCGGCACAGTTCCTCGGCCACTCGTCGTTGTCCTTGTCAAAGGTGCTGAACTTCTTGCCGTTGTGCGACATGTCAGCCGTCTTTCCGGGCATCGTCAGAGCGTCCCCGGCATCTCCGGTGTACCCCGACACGTGCAGCGGGTACCCCTCCTCCTCCGTGCCCACCCTAATTATATATTCAGCAGTAGCCACGCCCCCCTCCCAGTCCTCCAGCTCCACCTTCAGCATGGTCTCGCTCTGATTGGTCAACAGATGAAGGTTTTGGTTGCCTAGCCAAAACTCCCCCTCCCCTTTATCGCCAACCGAGCCGAACCCGTCGCGGTACTCAGCCCAGGTGCGGTTGAAGCTGACGGAACCACCGTCCCTCTGCTGGACTAACAACCACCCACCCATGAGCCCCTCCTGCTGGCAGTACACCACCACTGCGGCTGTGGAGTCCGAGTCGCCGGGTTTGATTTTAAACAGGCCGTTTGTTTCCCCTCTCAGGTGCTTCTGGAAGACGTCGACACAATCTGCGAACAGAGAGGGGTACACTGAGGGCCGCCACTTGATCGGACCAGAGCTGGATCAGCTGGTCGTAATTTACTGCATAAATAAAACAATTACATCTAAAAAATTAACTGTATATTTATACCCCAATAAACGGCAGGATAATTCTGATAAGCCTGTTTTTGTTACAAACAGGGTCGTCAGTTCCAACTCAGCCCTGGTAACGAAGAAACTTGCTATGTTTTACTATGTTTGTTAAAAGGTAAATATTCTTCATAAGGTAAATTAGCCTACTTGTCTTTAGTTTCTCTTGATTTTTATGGGTTAACTATTTAGCCAAAACCCAGCCAATACTTTACACTGGAAAGTCTACAAACTCTAAGATCAATAAGATAAAAATACTGCTTTCACGTCTATTTTTTGGTACTTTGGGCTAGCTAGCAAGCTAGCTTCAGCTTAAACACGCTATCTAGCTGGTCACGCCCTCTTTTGGTTTTGAAGATTTTACTCCAGAGCTGATGTTTTGGTACCTTTTCCTACATAATCATCCTGCCGCTCAACCGTCGTGCTCTTCACGCTCCGTGCGTGGAAATCAGGAACGTCATCCTCTGCATCGTCGGTCAAGAACCCTCCGAGGTCAAGACCGGTGCCAAAAGGATCCATGAACCCAGCTTTAGAGTCTCCCAACAGGCTCCCCTTTGTGCCACCAGAGCTGACGGTTTTGGTCTGAACCGAGGAAGACGAGGAGGAGGATGCATGTGTGAGTGTGGGGAACAAAGAGCTCATCCCTCCCTTGGAGAGATCAGCCATCCTCTGACACTCGGGCCCTCCACTGTACACTTCCTCTAATGTTTCCACCGGCCCGTCCTTGGTTTGGACCACTTTCCTCCTGATGGTCTTGGTGCAGGACACAGATTTAGTGGACATGTGGCTCGTGCTGGGCTGGCCCAGATCAAACCCTCCAAACCCAAAATTGTCAGATCCTCCGAGCTCAGTGATGGATTTAGATGAGCCTGAGGAAGGGGAGAGAGGAGGGGGTGTGGACGATAAGTGGGAAGTACCTGGGACCTTAGATATGGTTGCTGGGGAGGAGCTGGAGCCTTCCTCCTCCAGGACGAACTGAACCGTGTTCACCTAGAAGTAAAAAGAAACAAAACTTATAATAATGTAATTTGAACCTAATTTGTGTCCTCTACCAGGAATGTAACCCTTGATTATTTATCTACAACTGAATAATTCTTAAAGTTAACTTGATTAACAAACTTTAAAGACAAAAATGGTTGCAACTCAGTCCATTTTACAGATAATGAGCTATAATTTGGTAGAAGCTGAGCAAGTTCTTTGTTTATAAGTTAGAGGAAACAGGTGAAGTGCATTCAGTTTCCTAAGGAACTCTAGTTTATTTTTCCACAAATATATCCAAAATCCTGCATCTTTAGGAAAACTCAAAGACCGGGTTTATTCGGTTTTTACAGATTTTTCCTTTAATGATGTTTGAATTCATTGCATGTCTAACCTGAGGGAACACGTCCTCCTTCTGCTGAGCCCCCACATCTTTAGATTTAAATATGGAGTCTACGACTGCATCCTTCAGTTTCCTGCTCTTCATCACGTACAGAGTCCCGACCGTCTCGATGTTCTGAGCTGAGCTGGTCTCCAGCTGCTGCACCTGAGGAAGTCGTGACAAAAATGAGTGAAACATCTGAAAGATCCTGTTTATCAAAATGAAAGCAGTCGTATTGTTGAGTCGTGAGGTTTTACCTGCTTGTCCAGAGTCACGTAGCTGTCCTTGTCCACCTGGTACTGGGTGTGGCCGCTGCAGGATCCTTTGCAGGAGCGGATCTTGATGTCAATATCAGTCTGACGGGAGGAAAAATCAAAATAAGTCAGTATAAAGCTGAAAGAAATATAGAAGTGTTCATGTGTGAACATCTGAATGTCATTCGAACAATGCTAACGCTAATCTGTATTGTTTTTGTCCCTTCTGTCTCTCCGTACCTCCAGCCTCTGCATCTCAGTGACCTGGTCTTTGACCCGATCCTTCAGGGCAGACAGGACCTTCATCTGCCTGTCGATCCGGATCTTCATGTCCGTGATCCTCTGACGCAGATTCTGGGCCAGGTCGTAGTAGTTGTTGTCGTTTCCTGGTGGAAGAAAACACACGTGAGCTAATAAATCGACTTAAAGACTACAGGTAAAACCACTAAAAGCAAGAATTTAAGTGCTCTGCAGGTTTATACTTAAATGTTGACTAAAGTTAGACAAAAGCAAAAAGTACTTAGCAAACAGCTGGAAACATAAATCAATAACAGGTTTAGGTTCCTGGCAGCTTCTAAATGAATCCAGGAAAACTCTCAGGTTGAATTTTACACATAAATTATAATAAATAAATGTCTAAAGTGGAACCTAACAGTGAGCTGAGATCATTAATGTTTTTAATTTAATAAATGAATGACTGACCGGAGTCTAGAGTGAGTTTCTCTGTCAGGTAGTCGTAGGTCTGTCGGGACACCTGGTCTGTGGACCGGTGCTTGGCCTTGTTCTGGTCCAGCAGGTTGCGGATCTTCTCTATCTTCTTCAGCAGATCGTGGTCGTTTTTATCCATCAGACCCTGGATCCTGCAGCCCGACGGGCATTTAGATGTCTGACAGAGCACAGAGAAAAACGTTTCAACTTTTACTCTGTTATTCACTTAACTCTGATTTTTAATGTCTTCTTTTTTTTTTACCATGGTGTTAGTTGGTAGAAAGCATTTTCTAGAATAAATAAATATATGAACACATTTTCAGTGAGTTGGATAATTATTTTTAAAGTCAGAGCACCAAAAAATACTTTTGTCATTACTCAGCAACAGAAAATATTAAGTTTGTTCAACATGAAAAGTTACTTTAAACATTAACTGTAAACATATAAGTACTTAAGTATTGTTTTTGTAACTTTGCTGGATTCTTGTAAAATAAAATGTACTATTATTATTATTATTATTATTATTATTATTATTATTATTAATAATATTATGATTATTATTAATATTATTATTATTAATATTATTATTAATATTATTATTAATATTATTATTATTAATATTATTATTACTTATTTATTTAATTAATTAATTAATTAAAAGTAAGTTAGAGTAACTCAACTTATGTAATTTCATGTTGCTTCTGTTTTTTGTGCTTTGGAAAGTAAAGTAAAAAATGTTGGTTTGCTAAACCAGTTAAGTTAACTGAACCTAAAATCACATGTTGGATTTAATTATTAATAAATAATGTTGGTAAGTTGTGTCATTATTTATAAGTTGAGCCAACACATTTTTAGAGTGTATCCTTACATTTAAAATGTAAAACAATAATTATCTTGATGATGGTTTAATGAAGAGACAAAGTGATGAAGAGTTACCCAGTCATCATCGGAGCAGAAAGGCCATTCTCTCTGCGTGGCACATTTATCATCTCTGGTTCCGTGGACCACCGGGCGGGCTCCTCTGGGGTCGACCACGCTCTGGACAGACAAGAAAATATAATAAAATATTAATTATACTAGTTTAAAAATTAAAAATCTTAGATTTGTTGTGATGAATGTGAGATTTTCTCTGATTTTAACAAGTCAGAGTTTAAAAACTGTTCAATATGTTCAATTCTGGGTGATTTATGAACAGATAAAACTAAACTACAGTAGGTCTGAAGTAAGTTTAACAAAATAAGACTCTGGAAACGAGTCTTTTAAATTCATTTTTGAAGAAAAATATGAATATTTTAACTTTGGTGTTTGTGTTCAGATTAATATTAATTGACTTAATATTAATTGACGTGATTAAAGCTCTGCTAAAAGTGTCTATAATGTTAATTTCTAATCATTTAAAGACGATTAGAGGAACTCACCTGTGCTGCAGCCACACAGAGCAGACAGGTGAGCAGACTGATCCTCTTCATCATGGTTCCTGTGGTTCTTCCTCTCACTGAAGACTCTGAATGTTGCTCTGCTGCTGCAGGATCTTTTGAATCCTCCTGGTGGGGTCTGAGGACCCTCTGACTGTCGGTGCGTCAGGTCCAATCAGAGTTGAGCAACAGTTGTTCCTGGCTGTTTGTTGTACAGCAGGGTTTAAAGTAAACAGACACTCTGAACTCAAACAGCAGGACTTACTGGAAGTTAAATCTGTTTTAGATCAAACAATGACCAAACTAATAAATACTGTGTGGCAAGAAGTGCTGAAACTTTATGATGAATGAGTCAAAATGGACCAGAAACCATGACTCAGACAGATCTGAACTCTTATACTGTCATTAAAAATGTTTGCTGCAGTGCACTAGCCAAAATAGTGGCATCCATTTTTACAAGTACTTGTATTTGTTTAAAATGTCCTACTGTTTTTCTTACTGTATATAGATGGTTTTATGAATGAATGAAATAAATGAATAAAAAAAGTGAAATGAAAGAAACATCTTTATAAACACATTGGGCTTCATGCAAGAACCGATCATATGAACAGATTTGTTCTTAAGTTGTGAATATGAGTGATTTAGGAGAACTTATCATTCACCAATTTGCTCTTATTGTAAGATTTTCTTCAGATAAGAACAGAATTCACATGTGGGCCTGTGGTATATTTTACCTGCACTCAGTCTGTTGTTTTCCAGACGGATTTTCTTCACTAATAACTTTGTATTTCATTAGTTTGAAGATATTTAGAGTAGAAAATAAATCACACTCCATAATTATGTTGACAATAGACTATTCTGTTTGAATTATAATTTTAAATGTAATGTACCTAACAACATAAATTGGTTAAATTAAATTAAATTGGCTTTTAATGCTGCTGTACAATATTAATATGAAGATCTCAACCTACAAACCAACTTAAATTATGCATTAATATAAGTTTAATTTGGCTCAGTATATAATGAGCTTTATAGATTGTACACATCAGCTTTTTGTCCAAAGTGGCAGACATATTTTGGAGACATTTTAAAAAGCTTTTTTTCAGAAACACATCTGACACTTGCGACGGTCAGGAGGGATGAAGGGGGGTGGTGGTTCACGACTGTGCTTCTTCTGAATAAATGAAAACTATGTAACACAGCTGTTTAAACTTAGATAAAAAATATTTGACCAAAAGAAAACCAAAGCAGGACTATAGAGATGAACATGATTTAGATTGTTATTTCTGTGACTGTACGACCCACAGGAGACACATTAACAGCATCATTTCATTCCTTGGCTTTAGCAGCTCCTTTAATTCCACAGCTGATGCTGCTAAAATGACAGATTTTATTTCTGGATCTCTGAGAGCAGGACTTTAATCTCTGAACTCATAAAGTTCTTATTTTTACTTTGTGATGTCATTTATGAATGGACACTTCCTGGTATGTGGGGCAGGAAGTGTAACCTTATATGGTGTTTTTAGGGTGGTAATTATGCTAATCTCCTCTCCTCGTGCACCTGATACACATTCATCAGGTTACGCTGCTCATTTACACACTTTTCCTGAAGATAGAAGAGTTTGTTGAATCTGACCTGGCGTGTTCGTACGAACCCTTCATACGAACCAAAGTAAGAGAAATTTAGGATAAGAATACGAACGTGTTCTTGCATGAGGCCCAGTGTGTTTCAGTTCTAGCTCAGGTAGTATTTGGTATCAGCAAGTACCTAAACTGAAGTACTTGTACTCAAAAAACTTGTATACTGCTATGTTGTCTTTTTAGAAAGGGATTAATCCTCCTCTCTGCAGAATGATGACCTTTGACCCCTCTCAGATTTATGGGCAGCAGCTTCTCTGAGATCATCTGTCGCTGCAGGTAGAGGTGGTCTTACTGATGAGGATCAGAGACTCATCAGATCCTGGTCCTGAACCTCTGAGGTCCTGAGGAAGCAGCAGGACTGGATCCAGTTTTAACTTTCAGTTTGTTAGTTGGATTTTCTTTTTCCTTCAAAATTCTGCTCTTTGTGATTTTAATATGTTTTTAAAACATCTTAGTCTTTCAAAGATACAGTTGTGGTCAAAAGTTTACATACACTTGTAAAGAAACATAATGTTATGGCTGTCTTGAGTTTTCAATAAG
>JAUBOC010000170.1:399450-412986 GCA_032275365.1 Anablepsoides cearensis | reverse complement strand
CTATGTACTATCTCTACTACGTACTATCCTTACTATACTATCCCTACTGCATACTACCTATACTATGTACTATCCCTACTGCATACTACCCATACTATGTACTATCGCTACTGTGTTCTACCCTTACTATGTACTATCTCTACTGCATACTACCTATACTATGTACTATCCCTACTGCATACTACTTATACTATGTACTATCCTTACTGCATACTACTTATACTATGTACTATCCTTACTGCATACTACTTATACTATGTACTATCCCTACTGCATACTACCCTTACTATGTACTATCCCTACTGCATACTACCCTTACTATACTATCACTATTGTGTACTACCATCGGTACAATCAAACATGCATGTACATTTTTATTTTATTAATTGCAAGTGAGGCCTGAAGTACATATTTTTGGTCTTTGGGTGAAACCAAAGTACCTGGAAAAACCACAAGAACATGCAAACTCTGCAAATAAAAGCAGGAATTGAACCTTGGACCTTCTTGTTGTGAGGCAGCAGTGCTAACCACTGAGCCATCTTGCTGCTAAATGATTGTAACGGTTTCAGGCTCATCACTTGTTTGTGTACACGTGAGTGTTGTTGAAATGCAGAACTCAGAGCGCCATCTAGTGACCTGGCCTGGAAACTACAGCAGACATTTTAGTCAGCTCTAACCAGTTACTGCGATCACAGGCTCATAACTACATCTGGAAAATCTTGAATGTCTCTGGGAGATTGTTCAGGTGTAAACAAAGTCTAAGTTTTTGTGGACCTGAACTGTCGTTTTACCTCCTCTGGGTTTGTTTTTCCTCCCAGTCTGCTGATGACCGTCCAGGAGGATTTCTCTCCCACGTCCACTTCCTGGACGCTCATGGTTTCTGACAAGGGATGGAGGCGGACGCTGAGGATCCTTCCAACCCGAAGGTCCAGACGGGACACATCTGTTCGAGACTCCGCCCCCACAAATAACGGGTCTGAGTTGGGTTGAGCTAAAGGAGAGAGGAAACACAAATCAGTCTTTTGTTTCCTCTCTTCATCTTCTTCCTCCTCCTCTTCCTCTCACCTTTCCTCTCCCCCCTCCTCCTCCTGCTCTGCCTCTCCCTCCCCCCATGAGATGAAGCAGAGGGAAGGTGAGGATTCACAGGAACAGCAGCTGTTGCTCCAGCAGGAGAGGCAGGTTGACTGGCAGATCTGTTGGGGGCGGGACTAAGACTCTGAGGAGGCGGGGCCTTAGAGATCAGCGCTTTAGCTGAAAAACAGAAAACGGTGCAGAATCAAGGTCAGAACTCAGTCTGGTGTCTTCAGCTGTGTTTATTGTTTGACCAACATCCAAAAGATTTGGACTTAATACAGTTTTGATTAAAATAAAGGTCAGACTTCCTGTTGCGCATGTTTTATGTAAATGTTGCAGCTCAGAGAGAAATAAAATCAGCTACAGGTGTTAGTATGCTTCTGTATATCTGGAAAGACGGACGATTTGATCAAAGTTAAGACACAATGGAATTCAGGTCAGACGTAATACATTATGGAGACACATCTGCAGTAAAATGATTACATGTGAGGGCTTTTTAAACAAACCAGACACATCCATCTGTTGGGATGTTTGAAGTTCTATGATTTGGTTGATTATAGTATTTTATCAGTTATATACAGGGCTCATAAAAACACATTAATATTAAACATCTAATTAATTACACTTTGTTAAATGAGAGATGTTTGTGAGACCTAAAGTCAGAACCAGTTTAAAGGAACAGAGTATTTCAGTCCAAGGTATAAGATTATGGAATATTCTGGAGAAGGACATTAAAAATACCAGATCAATGTGTGTATTTAAAAGAATGGTAAAGGTTAATTTGTTGGAGAAATATGTAAATGTATAATGTATTAATTGTTGCTAAAGGAGTTAAGCCTTTATCATTATTATTTTTGTAATCTGAAGATTATTTTTGGTTGAATTTATTTATTTGAGAAAAAGGGGCAGATACCTTTCATTTAATTTATGATTTGTATTTTTGGTGTTTGTTAAATTTATGTTTTTTTAAAGAAATGAATAAACTTAACTAACACCTGTTAGACATTAAACATTCACTGAAACAATCTGTCTAAAGTAACAGAAAAAAACTGGCATTTCTATAAAAGTACTAAAGTACTTTTAAAGACTGTCAATGCAACAGGCTTCATTTCTGGGCCATCTTCCTGCTGTATGAATATTTCATCTTGGATGAGAAATGGACTACTGGAACAGGACGGCAATAGACACGGGAAGATATATATATACGTATTCTGTATATATACATAGCCACTGTTAACAAAATACAATATATACAAACGTATTGTGAGTATTAGTGTGTGTACCTGGGCGTCTCTTCTGTTTGTCCTGCAGCTGAGATCTCAGCTGTTCAATGTCATTTTTCAGTTTAGCGTTTTCCACCAGCAGCTTCTTCTGCTCTCTGACTGAGGCCTGCAGCACTGCAACACACATCTTCATGTCATCCACATAGAAGCACGACGGCCTCAATCAAAACAGGGAAGTCAGTCATTAAATTATTTATAATCTAAGGTAATTTTGGTTGGTTACCACTTTGGACTGGTCTAGGTTAGTTTTTTATTATCTTAGGCTGTCACTTTTTAGTTTAATTTAATTTCTTTAGTGTCAATAAGGATTTGGTCTTACAAGCTTTTTCTCTGGACAGCAATGCGTGGGTTTTAAAATACTCCATAATCTGCTCTCCGTCCTCTGGGTCCAGCTTCTTCAGAGCTGCTGCTAAACTAAAAAACAGACAAAACCAAAGAAAGCAGAAGGCAGTTTATTTGTTGTAAGTCCAAAATACTGAAAAAATATTATTATTTTTTTTTGTTTGTTTGTTTTGCTAAACATTTTTTCTTTTCAACAAACAGGTAAAAAGTGAAGTTTGGGTTTAATGTTTAGGTTTAAGTCAATAATAAAATCACATATTTCAAACTGTGGTAAAAGACCTCTACATCTCTTTGGTGTTAATAAGATTTTTTTATATCAACTATTTAATAAAAAAGAAGCTAATTAAATAACATTAGCTGATACAAAAAACAAATACAGTAAATAAATGTAGGGAAACAGCATTTCGTGGATACTATTTAGCGCCACCTACCGGAGGTGGCGCTCAATGGTTTGTGGGATTGTTTGGGGGCAAACAACAGAAAAGTAAAAGATAGGACAGGTTATAAAAGTTTAAAGTTTAGATTGTTGTGCATTTTAAAATGTTTATTTTGTTTGTAAGGTACCAGCTTCTAATCAGAAAGAGGACAAATTCACCGAGAACTTTTACCTGGTAGTAACCTGGAAATGCAAAATAGAGGTAAGATTATACTGCTGTGCAATATTTTTACTCTTAATATAATATAACAATTAGTATGGCACTATATTAAATATATTTCCAGAGAAAATCCCAGTATAAAGTGATCTTATTAACAGCATTATGAGCGGTGGGGCTGGGTGATAAACATATAATCTAATCTATAATCATGAGACAGGCTGACTTATGATTAATTAAATTCTGAGTATAAAACGTCCTCCTTAGTCACACATCAAATTTGGCTTCAATATTAATTCAAAATACGTGTTTTTGTTTTAACAGTGGTAAATGCATTTGCAGCTTTCTGTATGGTGTATATTATTGTTAATAAATAAACTGTACACCATTATATGATCAACTTTCTTAGATGGTTCATTATATTTGTAAAATTAAGTGGTTAAAATGATCTGTAGTCAGATCGCCGTAAACCACGTCAAGACATTTGATTTAAGTTATCTTACATTAAAGTATTTAGGGACAATAAAAGAGTTAGACAAGAGTGTTTGTGGTCCAGTTCTCAGCAAGAAACACATGAAATTATTCCATCTTAAATTAAACCCTTCAACCAGGATCAGGTGTTTTTATATTTATTAATTTATCTAAATGGTGAATGAGTCCAAGACATGAAACTGTTTGTTGTTTTACATGCCTAAAACCCAGTAGCAAGATCCTGTCATGTAAACACGTGCTGCTATTTATTATCTGTCATTATGGTGGTACTTGGAGAGTTTATTGTTTCTCACTGGTCTAAAACAGCAGAATAAAATCAGATACAGTCAATTTATTACTGTTTCAAAATTACGCAAATTAAGCAGCTAATCTGAGACGTTTGCTTAAACAACAGTTCTGGCATAAGTTACTGCATGAAAATGAGATGATGTCATCAGCGATCAGATTGAATGTTTATGCAGATGATATCTCGGAGGACATGGAGGGCTGTGGGATTGTCCTGGCCTTCGGACACACAGCTAAATGTCACACACCTTCAATAAAATGTCACACCACAGAGGATTTGACTATCTCACTGATTTTTATGAACGCATTCATGCTGTTAGTCAGTGATACTAACACTTTCATTTTACTGGGATGAACCCCCCCCCCCCTTACAACAAGAAAGTTTATTTACTGAAAATATCGTACAAGTATTTTAATTTTTCATCAAAACTAATCTTCGAAGAAATTTGATTTAGTGCTTTTAAAGGGATCACCAATTATAACAGACTTTGTTTGATAAACATATATTTTAACTGCAAAATAAAGACTGTAAAAATACTGTAGGCTGTTTAGTTTTATAATTTTTAAACTAATTTTTACAAATATATGACATGTACTTAGCCATTTTATTTACACACAAAGCATACTGGGTAAATTATGACGTCGAAATATGGATGGAGGACAACAGAGCTGCTTTAAGGAAGAAGAACCCCAGCTTAGCATGTTAGTCTTTGCGCTAGCCCAGACGCTATCACCATGTATTAGCTCAGCGCTACACATTCTCCTCTCGTCACTGAGGTCCTCCATCCCCATGACAGAGAGGAGAATGCAAAATGACTCAGCCTGCAACTGAAAATAAGGATGGAGGACCTCAGTTTAGCTTGTTTGTTGCGCTAGCGCCGAGCTAATACATATAAGGCAATATAGCGTTGGCGCTAAAGCTAAAT
The DNA here is from genome assembly GCA_032275365.1 of Anablepsoides cearensis. Classification (NCBI taxonomy): domain Eukaryota; kingdom Metazoa; phylum Chordata; class Actinopteri; order Cyprinodontiformes; family Rivulidae; genus Anablepsoides; species Anablepsoides cearensis. The sequence goes on along the minus strand of JAUBOC010000170.1, from coordinate 407,991 downwards.
CAAACAGGCTAAGCTGAGGATCTTCTTCCATGAAGCAGCTCTGTTGTCCTCCATCCATATTTTCAGTTGGAGTCATTTCTACCTTCTCCTCTCTTTCAACGCTTTCTGGATTCATTTAAAAGAACCGATCGTCACATTTTACCTTCATCATTTACCCAGAATGCTCTGTGTGTAAATAAAAGGGCTCAGTCTGTGTTAAATTTATATATTTTCAAAAACTTACTAAACTAAACAGCCTATGGTATTTTACAGTCTTTATTTTACATTTAAAATAAATGTTTATCAAATGAAGTCCAGTAGTGGGCAGCACTAATCTAAAAATTAGTTCCATTAGCCCTAAAACACTAACTCAAATTTTTAGGTCCACTAATTCAAAAGTACTAACACACTTAAACATTTAGAAAAAGCTAATTCTAAAGCACTAAAATAATGCAGTCAGCCCATGAACATTCTTCAACAGAAAACATGAGTCACATGTTGTCATGTTTCTCTCTTAAGACTTATTATTGATATTCCACAGCTGGATTTGAGTTCATATATTGTTACCCATTGATATAATGACACACATATGCACAAAATGTGCAACAGTTTTCACTGTCAGCTGTTAACATTAACGTTGATCATTAACATTTTAAAGACCTCAATCAGTGCTTCTAAATTGAGCCTATAAATTTAGCAAGCGGTAATCCACTAATAAATTCTAAAATTAGCAAAAGCCCTAAAGTACAAATCAGGAAATTAGTTCCCCTATTAGTGCTTTAGTGCTTTAGGGGAACTGTGCCCACCACTGATAAAGTCTAATGTTACAAATAATGATGGATCACTTTAATATTCAAGGACCTGCTCACGTCCCTATAATGGACCTAAATAATTGTGTCTTCACAATGCATAAAAACAAGGCAACACACACACACACACACACACACACACACACACACACACACACACTCAGCAGTTGCTTCGATGCTTCTGAGACAGAAAAACTTAACAGCTGCAAACAGTCCTGAAGCTAAAAATAACATGAACTGGAACAAAGTCACACTCAACTATTAAAACACTTTAATTTAACATTGATGATTAAATAAAAAACTAAAAACTTTGAAAAATAATAAAATATAATTTAAGCTTTATAATCTTTGGAAGAAACTCCTACCTCCTGATGTCTGTTTATTAAAGCTTTAAACAAGTATTGACTTCCTGTTTAAAATGACAGTCTTGTTACATAAGTAAAATAATAGTTTGAGTAACCTGTTAGTGTTTAGGGTAAGAGATAGATATCACTCTCAGCTACTACCACACCAAACTCTACCTTAATACCTGTAAAACTGATTTAACTAAACTGTTATAGATGTACATCCAGTAGTTTATAAGATATTTTGCTAACAGACTTTATTAGTGGTGGGTGATGACTCCTGTATGACACAAACAAGACAAACAAGGTCACTGTACAAGTGTGAAAATAAATATAATTAGAGGGAACTGAACAGAAATGTAAGAGTTAGAACCTGTGTTTATTTAAAGAGAAGAAGAAGAGCGAGAACAGAAATAAGCTCTGTACCTGGGGTTGAACAGGTTGTCCACGTCCTCCATGTTGTCGTTGAGTCGCCTCACACTGAAACCCTCAGAGGCAGTTTGGATCAGATTCTCTGTCAGCTGTCTGTTTCCATCTCCAGCTGGAGGTCAAAGGTCACATGCCTAAAACCAAACCACAGAAGAAGAACTGAAGGGAAACGCTCGCTGCTTCAAATTAAAAATGTTGAGTGAACGTAAAACAATGATGAGCTTGGCCTGATAGGTGGCGGGTGATAACCTTCAAAATAAAAGCCACAACTTTATTTATACTGTTCTGATAAGATCAAATGCAGGTTTATTGTAATTAAAAACAATAAAACTAAATAACATCACTTCAGATTCAGATTTGACTGAACGTCCCTTTAAATCAGGACTTTAAATAATGACAATATACACATTACTTTTATAAAGGATTAAAAATAAAAAATACAACAATGTGTTTGGTCTGAATGTAACCTCAGGTCAAACAGGAACATATTTAGGAACAAATTTGAATATGAATGGTTCATTTTTGCTTTTAACTGCAAGAAAAAAAATGTTGATAAAACTGCTTTCTGCTCCACTCAGTAATTTATATAAAATAAACTAAATCTAAACACAGAAATATAAACATCTGTTAATGTCCAGTTAAACTAGTAAAGAGATCTGAGGGTTTTATTGATCATATGTCGCCCTCTAGTGGAATCAATCAGTACTACGGCTAAATTTAACATTTGTTTTATTTTTCTTGCAGAAACTGTTCTGTTTCTTCAGCCATCTTAAAAAGATGACATATAATATGACATCTGATCAATCTAAAGTTCACACTAACTTTATTCAAGTCTGTTCAGGTGTAAAAAATATAAAAATAAACTTTGTTACAGAAACATGCAGCAGTTTGGACTTTAAATCACAATAATTAATTACCTTATGTGTGCCATCGTGACATCATCCTCACTGTGTGTTTGGCACAACTCTCAGCTACTACCACACAAAGGTTTAGCTGCATAACAGCTAAACTGGTTGAATTATAGCCATTGTTGTGTTTAAGAAGATCAGGTGGCTGTAGCAGCCATCTTGAATCAGTTCCAAAACAAAAGTGAATCAGTTGTAGATTAGTATCCAGTTATCACTTTCTGAAAGTTTCATTAAAATCAATCGAGTAGTTCGTGGGATATTTTGCTAACAAACAAATTAGGCCGCTGTTGTTGACGTTTCTGAACCCACTGACGGAAACTCCCGAGCGAAGCCGAGCTCAGGTGAGTCACGACGGCCCGACGCGTTGCCTCAGCAGGGCATGGCTCCGGATGTGGGCGGAAGCGGTCGCGCCATATTCGGAGTTTGGTCCACAGCGACGGAATCGCAGAGCACGAGTTTGTGAAGGGGCGGGGCTTGTCCCTGTCAGGGCAGTGGCTCGCGCCTGAGTCACATCAGGTGGAGGAAGAGGTTGAGAATAAGGAAAAGTTGCGATTTCTGAGGAACAAATACAGGTTTTTGTTTTCAAATTTAAAAGCTTGTTTTTAGTTGAGCTCCGCGCGGAAAAGGCGGCAGATTTCTGAACCGATTTCACAGCTTTGAGACGGAAGAAAGGTGTTTATTTCCCGCCGGTGAGTTCCTGTTTATATCATGTCGACCCATGAAGTCGAAAAGCTGAAAGTTTCACTTAAAACCTGGAAACTAAACTGGAGTATCGATTAACCGACAGGTTTTTACAGATTTACAGCTTTAACTTGGTTAAAAAAAATATCTAAAATTATATTTTTTTTCTGTTAAAGCTTATTGAAATTAATGTTGAACTATATTAATAAGTAAAACAAAAATATTTTTTGAGTTTAGATCATTTTAGATTATTTAGGTTATTTATGTTTTCTAATTTAATGTAAAAAGTTTATTATTAAAAGTTCTATTTATTTGTGTTTAATGTAATTATTTCAAAACAGTATTGGACAAATAAAACGTTTATTTCCTGACATATCTTTATACTAATATATTTTTATTTGTTGTTCAAACAGCTCATAAATGAGTTTAAGAATAAATTTAGTATTTATTCAGAAACAGAACATATTTTATCTGTTTAAAACCAGATGTTATTAAACCAGTTTTATTCTATAAATATAAAAGTTTTCATCAGGCAGATGTTCTGTTTCAGTCATGTATTCTTCCTCCTCCTCTTCCTCAGTCCTGATGAATCAGCTGTAATTTGCTCAAATTGAATTCTCGTGTTTCTAACTTCATTAGTCTGATTTTCTGGGACTGTCTGTAAACAGGAAGTGGACCAGAACTGCTCCAAGAAACTAAAACTCAAAGATTTTATTTCTGTTTTTAAATCTTCACAAATTAACACAATTATTACATTTATTTAAGGTTTTAAAGCCTTTTTTTAGCTTTAAATTAAATATTGTTCTTTTAAATATTTCTTACAGGATATTTTCTGTTTGTTTACCTGAACGTTGATCAGTTAGATGTGTTTTTTTAGTCCTGCTGGATGAGTTTTAGTGTCTAAAACCAGCCGTTACACTTGTAAACATCACACGTGCACGTCATGTAAACATCACGTGCACATCAGTGTGAAAAGAGATACATTCCAACCCTTCACCTCTGGTCAGGAAGTTTGGATGAGGACTAAATTAACCAGATCCTGCAACCAAGCAGCTGGAAGGATCTTCCTTGTTAGGGGTTCAGGTTCAGACCTGGTTCTGAGACCTGAGTGGAAAAATGATTTGTGAACAGTTCAGACAGAAAAAAATAGTTTCAATAAGGTGAGTCTGAGAAACTGTCAAATCTAGAACAACATTAGAGTCCATGTGAGGTTTGGTTGACCCAGTCTTTGGTGGACCCAGTCTTTTGTTGACCCAGTCTTTGGTATCCGGTCCTGGAGCCCTGATGCTCCTTCAGTTTAATCTTAGAGCAGTGTTTGTTTGATGTTGTCTTTGGTGGACTCAGTCTTTGTGGTGGACTCAGTCATTTGTTGACTCAGTCTTTTGTTGGACCCGCCCTCTGGTGGACCCAGTCTTTGTGGTGGTCCTGTCATTGTGGTGGACCCAGTCTTTGTGGTGGTCCTGTCATTGTGGTGGACCCAGTCTTTGTGGTGGACTCAGTCTTTGTGGTGGACTCAGTCGTTTGTTGACCCAGTCCTTGGTTGACCCAGTCCTTGGTTGACCCAGTCCTTGGTGGACCCAGTCCTTGGTGGACCCAGTCTTTGGTATCCGGTCCAGGAGCCCTGATGTTCCTTCAGTTGGATCTTTGAGCAGTGTTTGTTTGATGTTGGTTAAGGTGGACCTGGCCTTTGGTTGGTCCAGACGTTGGTGGACCCAGTCTTTGGTGGACTTAGTCTTTGTGGTGGACCCGGTCTTTGGTATACCCAGTCTTTGTGGTGGACTCAGTCTTTGGTTGACCCAGTCTTTGGTATCTGGTCCAGGAGCCCTGATGCTCCTTCAGTTTAATCTTTGAGCAGTGTTTGTTGTTGGCTAAGGTGGAACTAGCCTTTGGTTGGTCCAGTTGTTGGTGGACTGAGTCTTTGTGGTAGACTCAGTCCTTGGTGGACTCAGTCTTTGGTGGACCCAGTCTTTGGTATCTGGTCCTGGAGCCCTGATGCTCCTTCAGTTTAATCTTTGAGCAGTATTTGTTTGTTGTTGGCTAAGGTGGAACTGGCCTTTGGTTGGTCCAGTCGTTGGTGGATCCAGTCTTTGTTGTAGACTCAGTCCTTGGTGGACTCAGTCCTTGGTGGACCCAGTCCTTGGTGGACCCAGTCTTTGTGGTGGACTCAGTTTTTGGTGGACCCAGTCCTTGGTGGACCCAGTCTTTGGTATCCAGTCCTGAAGCCCTGATGCTCCTTCAGTTAAATCTTTGAGCAGTGTTTGTTTGATGTGGGCTCATCCTCAGGTCTGGGTGAAGGAGGCGTGTTGAGGCAGTCAGACCGGTTTTCAGGACGTCTGGTTTGAGGGGCGTGTCGTCTCAGGTTACTTAAGGTCAGCTCCTCCTCTCAGCTGAGTGCTTCCTGTCCTCAGGGTGTGTTTATGAAATGTGTTTAACCTGTGGAAACCTGAGCCTTTAACCACAAAACAAAGTGTTTCTGTGTCGTCTGAAGGAGGAAGTGTGTTTGGTTCCAGGATCAGTCAGTGTGATGAAGGTCAACAACCCTTGATGTAGCTGCAGAGATAAGAACATTCCTGCTGGACTGGAGAAATCATTCACTAACAGGTTTAATGTTTTATCTGCTGCAGTCCATCATCCTTCACTCTTATTCTGTCAAATTCCGGAGTTAGAACCACAACACCAATATCCATTCATCCATCATCCAACCATCCATCAATCATCCAACCATCCATCTATCCATCATCCTTCACCCTTATTCTGTCAGGATCAGTAGTTAGACAGGACTGTTAGAACCACAACACCAAGATCCATCCATCCATCCATCCTCCATCTATCCATCCATCATCCTTCACCCTTATTCTGTCAGGTTCAACAGTTAAAACCACAACACCAGGATCCATTAATCCATTCATCCTCCATCGATCCATCCATCCATCCATCCATCCATCATCCAACCATTCATCCATCATCTATTCATCCATCCATCATCCAACCACACTACTGAACCTGACAGAATAAGGGTGAAAAAGATGATGGATAGATATCCATCATCTTTCACCCTTATTCTGTCAGGTTCAGTAGTTAAAGAGGACTGTTAGAACCACAACACCAAGATCCATTCATCCTCTTTCTATCCATCCATCCATCCATCCATCCATCCATCCATCCATCCATCCACCCATCCATCCTAGGCCTGTCACAATAACTAATTTTACTGGATGATAAATTGTCTTAAAAATTATTGCAATAAACAATAATAATACTTGGGACCAGTTTAAACTAATATAATGATATTGCCTTGTTTACGGACATTACAATAAATTTGACCTCGTGTAAAAAGAAAAAAAACAACAGTTGGCAATCCCAAGGTTTGGCACTTTGCCCTAAAGGTGTCCTGAGGCATCACCAGCTGTATGAAGGAGGCAGAGAACTGAACACACTCTCCTCTCTCAGCTAAAGAGTAGAAAAGAGGGAGACATGAAGAAAACAGGCAAATTAAAATGATCATTCTCCTTTTAATTTATCATATGATTCATTGATTTATTGCTTATCATGACAGGCCAAATCCATCCATTCATTCATTGTGTCTCCAGGGGGTCCTGGGACTTCCCTGGGGTCTCCTCCCAGTTGGACATGTCCAGAACACCTGTCTTCCAGGTGTCATCCTTACCTGATGAACCACCTGAACTGTGGAGGAGCAGAGGCTCTGATCTGTCAGAACTTTGTGCTCATTGATTTATTTTCCTTTTTTTTCAGATTTCTGCTGACTCACTGACCGGATCAACCATCACCTTCTGCCATATCTTCATCCTGTAATCTGTTGTCTGCACCGGACCTGCCGTGGTCCTGATCCTGGATCATCAGTCACACTGAGCCAACAGAAGCAGCTCTGTGACAGTTAGATTCAGGTCAGCTGACGCGTTACAAAGACTCTGATTGGCTGACGGAGTCGTCCAACTGGTTTGGGTCAAAGACTCGCTCAATGGCAGCGTCAGAACTGATTGAAGACGATGACGTCCCGATCCACATCGAAGCCAACGTGACCTCGCCGAGCTCCCCGACACAGACTCGTCCACAGAGGGTGGCTAACGGCAGCCCGACCCGCCACGCCTCCACGCCGTCGCCGCCGCCCGCGGACGCCCAGGACGGTAAGAGCCGGAGCAAGCGGTCGCGCCTGAGCAGCCTGCTGAAGGAGAGCCAGCTGATCACCTCGCTGAGCGACCAGCTGAGGCGGCGCTGCGACTACATCAAGATCAGCGTGGAGGAGGAGCACGCCAGCCTCCTCCCCAATGAGTGGTGGAAGACGGGCGTGGCCTTCTTCTACGCCTTCTTCAACCTCGTCTTCACCACCGTCATCATCACCGTCGTCCACGAGCGAGTGCCGGACAAGTCCCTGAACCCGCCGCTGCCCGACAAGTTCTTCGACTACGTGGACCGAGTCCCCTGGGCCTTCACCGTGACCGAGACCAACGGTCTGATCCTGGTGGGACTCTGGCTCGTCCAGTGGCTCCTCCTCAAACACAAGTACGACCCGGTACTGGTACTGGTGACAGTTTGAGTTCAAGTTCAGTCCAGTTTAAACTGATATCTGATACATTATAGAAAACAACTCAACCTGACTATAAATATGAAGATAAAAACAAAACAAATCTCTAAATAATAATTAATAACACAATAATAATTCTTTAAACCTGGACATCACAGTAATTTTCAAAGGACCACATGAACATTATAATACACAAAACGTCACTTTCCTCAGCTCCACTAAGCTCTACCTGGTATTTCCTGCACACAAACAGGGTTTTAACATATAAATACTGAAAAGTACTACGTGTACGACTGACTTAATGTAAAAAAAAAAAATGCTGTTAAAAGTAAAGAGTTTTACTCACTGTTGAGCTGTGGTGAGAAGCTGCCATCTTGAATTCTGACTATCCCACTTTCCTACAAGGAATTCCCACCAGAGGGGCATTCCAGTTTAAATTTATGACTTGTAAGTGGGAATTTCCCCATTTTTTACAAGGAGAATTTAGCCTAGAACCATGGAGGTATATACAACAGCTGGAGTGATCAGAAACCAGGTGACCATATGATCGGCTGTAGAAGCTAAGAGCTAACACAAAGCAATCTGTATTTACCATTACTGTACATGTGGAGAACAGAGCAGAAAAAAAAGGACTGACGATGTAGAAATCATTAAAACTATTAATAATATTAACAAGATTATTAATATTTTATAGTTTATATAATCTAATGTTTTAAATAATATCAGAAAAGCTGTTTGTGTTATGGATTTATTAACAGAAGATAAGCAGGAAAACATCTACAGTTGTGGTCAAAAGTTTACATACACTTGTAAAGAAACATAATGTTATGGCTGTCTTGAGTTTTCAA
>JAUBOC010000170.1:313551-325864 GCA_032275365.1 Anablepsoides cearensis | reverse complement strand
TCTATCTATCTATCTATCTATCTATCTATCTATCTATCTATCTATCTATCTATCTATCTATACCTAAGTTTCAACCAAACTGTAGACAATAATTCAGCTTTAAATGAGTTTAAATTAAACTTTGTTATAAAGACCTGTGTGATTTAAAGTCTGACTCAGGTTGTTGTGTTCAGGTCACCACCAGCCTGCTGACCAGAGGAGGGAAGGACATCGCCTTCTCTGATTATTCTCCTCTCTGGAAATTTCACCGACGCCTCGTCCATAACTCCTTCACTCTGTTTGGAGAGGGAACCAGCCGGCTGCAGGACATAGGTACAGGTCCACATTAAATTAATCTGTCTGTTGAATGAAAAGACGTGTATTATATCTGAGAGACGGTTCAGTTTTTTTTTTACAAAGAAATGATTTAAAAACAATAACAGCTCTGTCCAAAGATAGAACAAATCAAATGTTAGGTAAAAATATATTTTTGTTTTTAGGTATAAAAAAATGACATTTAACAGATTAGATGTAAACAAACAGCAGGTGGCGCCAAAGAAGAAGTCAGTGTAAATAAATACAGCAGAGGAAGAGAACTGATATTTATAAAAACACAACAAAGAAAACATTTCATGTATTTATGTGAGTGTAAAGAAAGTGGCAGATACTTTCACTAATCTAGGACACTTTAAAAAATTTAAAATAATAGGTCATTTAAGTGTAATAATTTTAACTTTAATAATAATAATAATAATAATAATAATAATAATAATAATAATAATAATAATAATAATAATAATAATAATAATAACTTTGGCTGTTATTAAAATGTAACACTTAATTTTAAAGTATTTATGTTTTCTTGGTTCGTCTCTCTGCAGTCTTGTCCTCAGTGGACAGTCTGTGTGAAGAGCTGTTGTCCAACGGGTCTCGTGGTTTCGACCCGTCTCCAGCAGTGACCAGAGCCGTCACCAACGTGGTGTGCACCCTGGTGTTCAGCAGCACCTACCAGCACGGCGACAGCGAGCTGCAGGAGGTGATCCGATACAACAACGGCATCGTGGAGACGATCGCCAGAGGAGGACTGGTGGACATCTACCCCTGGATGAAGGTGTGGGACAGAGTCCTGGTCCTGATGACCTGAAGCTACGAAGTTAAAAATATTCAGTGTTTTTCCTTCATAAGTCACTGTAAAACTGGTCTGTATGAAAACCAGTTTCCAGATCCCAACAAACCCTGTGTCCTGCAGTTCTTTCCTAACAGGTCTCTCAGTAAACTGAAGGAGTGCATCACCGTCAGAGACAAACTGCTGAGCAGAAAACTGGAGGAGCACAAGGTAAACAGATAAAACATGTGCCGGACCAGCAGAGGCCTGCAGCGCCCCCTGCAGGCTGCAGGCCGCACTGCACCTCAGCTGCTGAAGGTCACGTCTCCTCTCTGGTGTCCAACAGGCATCCCTCAGTGATGGCGAACCTCGTGACCTCCTGGACGCCTTGTTAAAAGGTCAGACAGGAAGTGGGCGGGGTCAGAAGTCACATGGGTCAGAGGAAGAGGGGATAACAGATGACCATGTCCTGATGACGGTGGCTGAGGCTTTTGGAGCAGGAGTGGAGACGACGTCCACCACCCTGCTGTGGATCCTGGCCTACCTGCTGCACCACCCTGAGGTACAAACGTCAGGAGCAAACAGGTGGTTCCAGTTCTGGATCAGTAACAGAACCGGGTACTTTCTCCAGGTCCAGGAGCGTGTGCAGAAGGAGCTGGACGAGCACGTAGGCAGCGAGCGTGCAGTGAGCGTGTCGGACCGCGGCCAGCTGCCGTACCTGGAGTGTGTCATCAACGAGGGCATGAGGATCCGACCGGTCAGTCCAGTTCTGATCCCACACACCGCCTTGACCGACAGCAGGTGAGCCTGCTTACTCCGAAAACTTTCTACCTGTGAGTTTTTAACTGGATAATTAAAAATAAACATCTCTGTGAGGGTTGGATCGTACGTGAGCTGCTTCCATAGGAAACGCCTACTGGGATTATTGCTTTGAAGGTCAATGGTACTGATCAGACTTGTAAAGTAACAACAAATACTTCTTTACTGTACTTAAGCAGAACTTTTGGGTATCTGATTATTTTTCAACCTACTTTTCACTTCTACTTACATTTTCACACAATTATCTGTAGTTTGTACTCCTTACATTTTTATAAAAGGCAAGTCGTTACTTTTAGTTCATTTTTGCTTGCTTTCATTCGACTCGTTATTAAAAGAAATACTGTAAATATAAACTGTACCGCCTGGATAGAGTGAATCTAATTGTGGTTGAATTAGACATATAAATATAGATATAACATTTTGACCTTTTGTTAGTTTGTACGCAATCCATCAGAGCTGCACGACACAAATCATGTTACACTGACTCCAGCAGGACATATAAATGTAGCCTGAAGATGTACGTGGTATATACATATAAATATATACAGTATATACCTGAAACAGCTACATTAGTGCATCCTAATTTTTTCAATATTAATATTTTAATAGTCATTTAGAAAAACATTTTTTGGGAGGCCACCTCCCAATAAATATAATTTTGGAAACCCTAGCCACTCATTTTTACTCAATACTTTTACTTTTAATACTTAAGTACATTTTATGTCAGAAATTTACTTTTGATACTTAAGTACAAAAAATATCAGATACTTTAACTTTACTCAAGTAATATTCTTAGAGGAGACTTTAAGTTTTACCAAAGTAATTTTATGGTAAGATATGGTGGTACTTTATACAACACTAGTATTGATGATATTCTTGTCCAATGACCAAGTCTGCAACCTGTGACTCTTTGGTTCCTCTGCCACGGCTCTTTAAAGCTTTGACCAAAGCTAACATGAGATTATAATTTTTACTTTTATACTCACAACAGAAAACGCCAACTTTAGCAGTTTTCCTGTCAATTTATTTGCAAATATATGATAAATACTACTAATACCAAAAGTGAAACATATTGATTAGAACATCGTAGCCAGTCGGCCACTTTAATAGTCCAGCTTCCAGCCATTAAACAAGATCTTTATCTCATATCAATCATAGTTACCTTTAAGGACCTTTAAACTAGGTGATAAGAATTAGAAAAAATAGTTTATTTGTAGTTATATTATTCACAGTATTTTCTTGTTTACACAAATACGGTCTTTTCTTTTACCCTTAAGAGTAAAAATAATAATAAACGATAAAATTGACTATTTATCTTTAGTTTTAGCTGGAAAGGCTCCTCTTCAACAAGTGTCTCAGAAGCAACCAGTTAATAATTGGTTGTAGCATGTTTTGCGGCTCCAGAAACATTTTATCAGTGAGCTAAGGAGCAGAAATGGCTCGATTGAAAAAGGTTGTAGACCCCTGCCTGAGAGGAACCGGGGGTCCAGAAGGATAATCAACCAGTAAGAACCAGTATGGTTAAATTCTGACAAACTGTCTTTCGTAGCATTGGAGGTCACGCTGTGAGCCGTGGAACCCGTGTTTTGGTCAACATGTGGTCGATTCACCATGACCCCCAACACTGGGACAAGCCTGACCTGTTCTACCCAGGTAACACTAAAAATACACACTTAGGCTTTGTAAACACAAAAAAAACTTAACCTTTCCTTGCTCTCTCTTCCCGCCAAAACAGATCGTTTCCTGGATGACCAAGGCCAGCGTGTCACGCCCTCCTGCTACCTGCCCTTTGGGGCGGGGCCTCGAGTCTGTGTTGGAGAGTCGCTGGCCAGGCTGGAGCTTTTCCTTTTCTTGTCTTCTCTGCTCCAGCGAATGAGCTTCAAGCTTCCAGACGGGGTTTCTCCACCTAACCTGCAGGGACGACTGGGTGTGGTCTTGCAGCCATTGCCTTATACGGTCGTGGTCACTGCAAGACCAGGCTGGGAGGGCGGGGTTAAATAAAAGGGAGGGAAAACTTGGTTTAAAACAACAAGAGTTGGTATACGATTTATTAAAATAAAAACTGTGAGAAAAATGATGAAACTAAGGTACAGTATTTACGAAAATATAAGCACTTACATTTTTTTTAGGTTAATCAAAACTTATCTACATTTAATTTTAGCCTTATTCAGCTAAGATAAATGCTAACTCTTGCTAAATAAACTCTGTAAAACAGTTTTTTTGCATAACAAAATATTTCTTCAACTAACATAAATGTTTTAGTAGTACTAAGTCACATTTAAGCCAAATCATGTACTTAAATCCAAATAAAACCTTAACAACTAATATATAATTAACAAGTATCTTAACGACAAGCTAAAGTAATTTTATTATCATGACTTTTAATCAATAAATAAATAATCTTTACCGTTCTGATGGTCTTTACTTTCTTTATTGGCACCAGTTTATTGAAATTTGTTCTGCGGTACATTAAGAGACAAACTACATTAAGGTTCAACAGTTTTATTCATAATATTTTCACACTTTTAGAACAGGCTGGTTTAGTTAGATTACACACATACATCCACACATACACACTATTATTTCAATAGTACTAATAAGTAGACTGTCATCCTAATATTAAGGAATTTTAACCAACAATCTCTCCTCTTCTCTCCCTGACTGTCGACAGACTTAATGCAAACAGTAAGGACAGAAGAGAAGATCAGACAGGAGATTAAAATCCAGTAGACAGAGAAAAGGACTTGTACCATAGTAGGAACGTCTCAGTAAATTAAATTTAGTCAAACGTCACAGGGGAACTGCTTATATGCTCCTTAAACAAGAGAAACTTTATCAAAGAACTTAAAAAACTATTCAAAACTAAGTTTGACCGGGGTCACATCAGGGTCAGTGAATTGGACTCATTTTAATAAGAATTTATAATTTTGAATTGTTATGTAGTCATAGTACATTGATATGTAATTTTAACCATGACAATATTTAATCGTCCTTATGAAACAATATTACTTTAACCTTTAGTCAGCAACAACTCATGCACAAGATACAAGTAGTTTTGGTTGCAATATTCACTTTATTTTGCTATCTGAGCTTATTTGGCATTTTAGTATTTTACTCCACCTGTTCCTTATAATAAAACTGTATTTTATATTTTGTATTTGTGATTTTTTTTATGCTTCACCAACTGATAAAATAATTCAGGGCAAGAAAACACAATTTTTGAATAATCTATTCCGAACCAAACGAACCACTTCGATGTGAACCCAGTCAATGTGAAACTCTTAAGAAAGAGAGAGAGGACTGTGGTTAAGTGTTTCTGACATCTGATGAAAAACAAGTGCCTCAGAACTCAACAAAGACGACATAAAGACAAGGTTTCCCAAAGTTACACAGTCCCGGAGCCAGCCTGATGTATCTGACGTTTTATGACATTTTGTAAGTCACTTTATCCAGAACAAGCCCAACAGAACCAGGACTGTTGACTTCTTGGACGGTAAGGTTTTCATTCATAACTGTGAGCCCAAAACAAGGAGTACTGTGTACTTTATACTTAGATTTGGATCTTTCTCTGGTTACACAGATTTATTCAGAAAAAGATTTCCACCAAACAAAAATTACTGCAAGTTTCCCATTATTTCCAGCATGCCCATCCTTTACCAATACTTTAAGGCAATTTTAATTAAATCTTCCTAAACATAGCTGATCTCAGGTCTGCACAGCCTTTGAGAACCTAAAGTAAAGACAAAATTTCTTCAGTCATTCTGCTTGAAAGGCCACAGTCACACAGAGCGAGAACAGCTCTAAATAATGCTAAGTAGTAACAGTTGTCAAGTAGAAATGGCACTCAGAAACCATGGAGATATATATCAGTATTAGTTCAGGTAAACAAAAACACCACCAACCACAACATCAACTACAACATCAATGGCTGGGTGTCACCCTGGGACTATCTGGAGGGGGTCCTTAAGTCTCCAGAAACTCTTGTTCTCACTCCACAGGTGCCATTCAACGGGTTAAGACAAACCAAAGGTATCATCAGAGAATGTGTTTGAGCTCTCAGAAGTCTCAGGACCAGACTTTTGGATTATTTCTATCAAACCAAGCAAGGATCCAGTTATGTTTGTGTTTTCCCAAGATGCCTAAAACAGAAGGGTCGAGTCCGTCACGTCATCTCTATGGCAGGATTGGATGAAGTCCAATAAAGTCCAGCATAGCTTTATTCCTCAGTTGCATCCGTATGGGCACCTCTGTTGACTTATGCATGAAGTGTGAGTTAATGCAGCATGGACTCAGGGTACAAGGATCAACCAGGTTCGGGGTCTTTCCATTAAAAAATGTTGAGTAGATGACATCATCAGGTGATGTGTTATAGCTTCACTGCTCTAAGACATCAGCTCACGTGTCTTCAGAGACTATGTATAAATGTTCTAACTCTGAACTGTGTGGACCTAAACTGCTGACATCCCTGTGCAGCATTTGTCTCAATGAATAAAGAGTTGAACTTTTTCCAATAGGCTCCAAAAGTCAGCACATGTTTGGGAAACTTTTTATGGGAGCTAACATCTTTAAAAATACGCAGATGTAACAACGAGCAAGAGGCACCATTTCTTTGTGTTCTTTCTTTGTTCAGATTTAAACTCCACCCACCCACTAAAATAAAGATAACAAGATACATTATATTTGTCACTGCTGTCGTTACGATTTGATCTTTCTACAATTCAAACGTCATCAACGTATGCTGTCATCCTGTTGCCAAACATACTGAAAAATACATCTACAAGATGCATTTAACAACTTTAGCCCCTTTCACAAAACTCAAAGTCAAGCCTATTACATCCTCTTGTTGTAGCCTATGAAAGGAGAGCAGTTGAAGTCAACCCAATGCTATTACAACTCTGAGCCTGCAAGGGAGGTTGTGACAGAACTGAAGCGTTAAAACCGGGTTCACACCGGACGTGTTTTGAGAAGCCGAAGCAGCCAGTTTACATCCAATGTCCATGGTGGACCCGCGTCTACGGGCAACGCAGCGCGCAGGTAGCGGTAGGTGCGGTAAAGCATTTTCCGCGCATGCGGTGTGTCCAAAGCAGCCGATGCTTGAGTTCAATAAATAGAACTTTTGATGCTCAACGCGCCACATCAACCAATCAGAGAATCATTTTTCCATGTGACGGTTTCCTGAATGTTGCCCACTAACCTGAAACAGATGAACAAGAGCTTTTAAGCTGAAATCGACGGTCTGCAGTTGGTGTTCTGGCAGGAGATATCAGCACCGATGTGGGTCAGCAGCTTGTTAAACTGACCACGGTGCTAAACTGGGCTCAGGACAAAAATATAGTTTGTCAGCTCGCAGCTCCTGGTGAACTAGTTCATCTTTATTTCATCCGCCATTAAAGACAGACCAGAAAAAAAACAAGACACTCCTCCCTCTTTAGACGCTCGTCTAGTCTCTCTCCCGGTCTGAACGTAGTGCGTCCAACTTGAGCGCGTTTATGCTGCTCAAAACGCGTTCGGTGTGAACACGGCTTAAAGATACGTAACAGTGAGCTAGCATCACGTCTCAATGACGTCAAAGTGATGACAAACAGTCTGAGCAACTAAGATTTAGAAAGAGTTTTCAGTGTCACGCTCCACATCGAGGTGTAGCTGCTGAGGTACCCTCCCTGCTTCCTGGGGTTCCACACTTTGATTCTGAACACTCATGCTATCGCAGGAACAATCAGAGGCATCTTTGTGTCAGTTTAACAGGGCTGTTTTGTGAAAGGGGCTTTTGATTTTCCAAACCTAATCAATGAACCTTTAACCCAAAACAGCAACGGTGTACTTCCATTCTTTCTACGGCCGTTTTCTTTCTCCTGGGTTTTATTTACACACAGACTCTTGCTGATGGAAAATATTGCTCTTCACGTCACTTCTAATTTTTAGATTCTAAGGTGAGCTGAAACACGCCAGCATGTACAAAACAAGCAGTACTAATTCCTCTCCATTGATAAAATATAATCTATCTCAACGTCTTTCTGTCACAAAATATGTACACTGAACACCGAAACATCAAGAAGAGCCTAAAAATATATTCTAATTCTTCAACAGGACAAAGTTACTTCTACTTTAAAAGGTCCTGACATGTTCCGTTGAATTTTCTTGATTTATGGGTAATTTCTTTGAGTTCAAGAATACAGGAGAGATGCAGAAAGTGAAACGTTAAGTATTACTTTGATAAAAACTGTGGTAACTGCGACATGTTGTTTCATCTGACCTCATAGTTGGAGAAGGAAAACAAAGACACTGTGACATGTTCCAGCTCTGCTTTCTTTGGTGCTTTGTTTCTGTCTAAAAGCATCCATTGTTTTTATTGATGTAAGAGCTTTTTCTCCGCTCAGAGCTTGACGCAGAGGAAGCCGACTGAGCCGTCACTAATTTCCACAGTCAAATCGAACACATGAAGAGAAACAAGTGCAGACGGGCCACCTAATTCTGCTCTGCTGACAGACTTATCCATCAAAACGTCTCCTTACTGAATGAATCAATCTTCCCTCTGTCAATCAGTCGGCGTGAATCACCCGCCTACATCAGTCTCCTTTCTATTTTAAAGGAGCCAACTCGTCTCCGGCACCCTTCCAAACCTTCGTCATCAACCAAGACGGCGTGCAAGGTATCTCTGGCAAAATGTTTAGATTTAAAAATGGTTCATTTATGGGCATAAGAATGAAAGCGTCATTGCTCTGAGGAGCAACAACCTACATTATGGTTTTCCTGCTGCAGTAACTTCTCATGATGCAAAAGGGAAAGGTTGGGTACAGTCATGGGAAACAAACCATCCACCACCATCAGCTTCCAGAGGATGGAGGAGGGAAAGTAGCAGCTAGTGTGCTGCTCTGGATCATACAGGTGTGTCTTAACACAACACCTGAGGTCAGCAATGACCTGGCTTTGTTTGTGTTTTAATAAGATCAGGTTATTTCATCTATGTCTTCATTAAAAAAAAGACGAAACAGAAGGACTTGGACCTTTTTTCCTGACTGTAGATTCTCTGGTTTGTGACAATGTCACTGAATCAGAAACCAAAGGCGGTTGTTTCAGTACTTCTGTATCAGTTTTAGATTTCATTCTATTATTGTTTTCAATAAAACTTACAGCAACTTTATGGAACAAATTAAGATTCCTGTTTGAATTTTTGTTCATAAAACGTGAACGTATGTTGGGCAATAAAGGGTTTTTCCCCATCAACAACTCTGTGGTGCAGCAGTTCGGTCTAACTCATCACATCTGTATACAGGCTTGGCTACAAAAATTCCAATTTTCTTTTGAAAAAATATTCATATTGAGCTAATGTTTCCATCTTAACCTTCGCACTAACTCTAATAATTTAACAGTGACAATCAGCCATCTAACTCCTGCAGTTATGAAAGCTCTCAAACATCAGTTCAGAACTGCCTCCAGCTTGATCCACGTCAGGATTTTAACCTGCTAAACTTTCTCCATGACAATGACGACTTTGCTGCTGTCATCAGACGTTGGCGAGGTGACAGCGGCGGTGGGTGTACACAGTGAAAGTTCGTCCCCTGTGCTCATCTGACCTCTTGCAGGACAGTCTACACTGTCATGCACTCCAGTGTTGCCGTCCTCCTTTTCCTCCTCTTCGTCGTCATCCTCCTCCTCCACTCTACACCTGCACACCTCAATCCCAGAGTCGCCGGTGAGTCGTCGATGTCTGTACTGGCTCTCGTCGGCTCCCATGTCGTCGTCCTCGTCTTCGTCGTTGTCCTTGTCGTCCCGCTCCTCTTCTCCATCCTCCCAGTTGGGAGGTCCGGGTTCGAAAATGTCCACGCACGGGGAGAAGACGGTCTGTTTCGGTGGGGACTGAGTGGCACGGGGTGAGGGGGAGAGGGAGGACGCGTGGCCAGAGGAAGAGCCGCCTTTGTCGGACGGCTGCAAAGCAGTGAGGGGGTCTAAGAGCAGAGCTGGTGCTGCGAGAGACAGAGGGGACCGAGGGGAGGACGGAGAGACAACTGCAAGAGGTGAACGAGAAGTTTCAGGCTCAATGGTGATGGCTGGACAGGAGGAGGACGTGGCCTCCAGTGTTGCACAGGTAAGGACTGGAGTTAGGGTGGACAGAGGATTTGATCTTGATGGTGATCCAGAACTGGGACTAAAACCAGCCTGGACAATCAAAGGCAATGGTGGACTAAGGTTTGACTCAGATACTTTATATGGGACCAGAACAGATTCTGAATCACCTGCTGATGAAGTCAAATCTAAACAAGATACAACAGAGTGTTGGACCAAACCTGATGCAGGACTTTGAGAAATCAGGACCAAACCTGATCCAGGACTTTGAGGTGTCTGGACCAAACCTGATCCAGGACTTTGAGAAATCAGGACCAAACCTGATCCAGGACTTTGAGGAGTCTGGATCAAACCTGAACCAGGTGACCGTTCCAGGTTTTGGCGTTGCACCAATGAGGGTGAAACCGGTGCTGAATCTTGGTTAAGATTTAAATATGTAGGTTTTAGAGTTGGAATCGAGTTTATTATGGAATCTGGGTCCAAGAGGGTTTGTGGGTTTGAAACTGTGTTGAGGTTTGATGGAGCAGGATCTGTAGCTTGAGCATGATCAAAGAGCGGTGGTTCTTGGGTTAGGTCTGTAGGTAATGAAGTCTGGGTAAGTGCTGTGGGTGTTACAGCCGACACCGAGCTAAGATTCTGATCTTGGCTCAGGAGGATGTCAGAGGTCGATTGGAAGGCCAAAGTTCTGTGAACTTCAGGAGGAGGTGTTGATGCTGGGCTACAAGGAACACTAACTGGATTCAAAGTTCTTGTTAAACTGAGAGTTTCAAGGGTTTGGGTGGTCGTACAACTTTCAGCCAGGCTGTCTGTTGGCGTAGGAGGTCCTGACACACTTCCAGTTCTCACGACTCTGATGGACGGGAGCTGCGTGGCGTTAGGACTTGGACTTGGGAGCGTGCTGGAGCTACCGGTGCTGATAATTGGAGACTGCGACGCGGTGTCGACCTGCAGGCTTATGGGAGATGTTGCGACAGGAAGCGTGAGCTCCATGCCAGGTGAAGACAAACACTGCGGTGAGGCCGCTCTGGTAACGACTGCCTCGGTAACAGTCTGGCGAGGAAGTGATGGCTCCTTGGCGTTTAGTTCCTGAGCTCCGGTGGCTTCGGCATCTTCGATTTCGATGGCCACCGTGGCGGTCGTTCTCTCTGAGGAAAGCCGTGTCTCGTTTGACCCCAAGCAACTTACGGCAGCTGCTATAGTCTCCATGGTGACATCGTGTGTGAGGGGTGTGGCTTCACTGGGTGTGGAGGCGTGGCTTGTGTCAGTCTCGTAGGTGATGGGCGCTGACAGGGAGGAGCTACATGGAGAAGAGGGGCAGCAAGAGTCGCAGGAGCAGCTGGAGCTGCAGGAAAGAAATACAGTTTGGTTTCCAGGAGAGTACGTCCTAAAGACAACAAATAATTTAAAACTAGTTGTATTATTTTTAATAAAACTGCTTCTTTGATGCTGAATAACAAGAATTAGAATCGTTTCACATTGCAGTGTTTGTGAAAACACATCGGACCGTCGGGCATTACTGACGTAAATTACAATTGTCCCGTAAAAAACTTAAAATCATCGGACATGTTGAGAGACGTGCTTCTCAAACCTAGCAAATAAATTATTTACATTGAAAATCCCTGCAGATTATCTGTGTGTCCCACTGTCCAGGCAGGCGTCTCCGCCAGATATTTTTTTCAGTGGGACAACAGAGATCTTCAGTGATTGGTTGGCTGCCGCAATGCGTTCTATCCAGGATTTTGATTGGTTTAGGCACCAGAAGCCATAATGATGTTATCTGGCTACAGCGAGGTAAGCTAATTTCTTTATAATTTTATAAATTTGCGAATGTTTTCTAGTGTTTCTGGTGTTTTCTGTTGTTTCAGCATAATTTCTTAAAAGTATGTGATAACTCCGGATACTTTTCTGATCAATTCTGTCAGTTTATTAGATTTTTTAGAGCAGCATGAGTAAAACCTATAATAGAAAATTTAAACTAATTTATTATTATTTTTACTACTACTCCAGCCGATCACAGCAATACTATTTCCTCTCTTTTTTTTATCCAAACATGCTTAAGTGGCAACAAAATGGGAGCTCAAAGGCCACCAAGCCTGGAACCAAGCCAAACTACAAAAGCCCCTTTCATAAGACGGCTCAGTCCGGGCCTGATGCGCGTTCAGTCCTCCAACGAGCATTCAGATGCGCATTCAGATGTGCCCCTGATCCGCCAAAATTGGTAGTGTCAGAGGCGGACTCGAGCCGGGCAGACTCACTTCTGAAAACGCTGCCCGCAGATCCGCGCTCAGAATTTAATAATGAGCTGATGACATCAGTGAGCGACGCTACGATCTAACCAACAAGCAG
>JAUBOC010000170.1:205744-217869 GCA_032275365.1 Anablepsoides cearensis | reverse complement strand
TAGCACAAAGACACCCAGGCTGGGTCGACCTACCCCCTCCCACCGGCCATGCGTCATACCCCCAGCCAATCCAGCCCTCCAGCCCACAAAAACCCGCAGCCCACCAGCGCACTGGAGGCCCCTAGCCCAGAGCCAGGCACCAGGGCATGCACCGGCCCATGGCCCGGCCACCCGCATCTGAGAGTCATACTTGAGGCCACTGTCACCATAACCCTAATTTTAACTAAAACATCTTTAATTAATAAATAATAACTTGTGTAAGCTCAGAGCAGCAATGATGTTTCCATCATTCCTCAAACATTCCTCATTCAGAGTTATTTTTCTGCGAGGCCTGAACTTAATTTAGGTCATAAAAGTCTTTCCCAGAGGCTGGAGCTCCAGGGCATGCTGGTTGTTCACACCTTCATCATCTTCAACACGTAGGTAAATAGTTTGAGGCAGGTGGGGTCACCTGAATCACCTGAGATTAGTTACCTTCACTCAGAAAACAATAGAAACTGCTCCAGGCTGACAGAACTTCAAAGGCGGTTCTGTTTGGCGGAGTTCTGCTACTTCCGGCAGCTGCCTCTTCATCATCATCGTCAGCAGAACTCAGTCAGAGCAGCGCAGGCCCGGATCAGACGAACCACGAGTTTGAGGGGAGCTGAGGAGGAGAACTCAGGGGTTCTGGGCTCATGACCCATCAGTGACCCACACGTTTCCCCACTGAGGTTTCAGGCTGAGCCGCGTTCCTCTGCAGGAGTAAAAACGTCCTCCCAGATTATAAATCTTACCTTCTATAGAGTGACCCTCTCTGCCCCGTCCCACGCCACACCTGCAGGTGTGGGACAGGTGTCACGCCCTCAGGCTCTGCAGGTCTGCACACAGGGTATAAGACGGGACACCAGAGGGGTCAGTCAGAGACAGACGGGGGTCAGCCTGCTGTAGAACCACCAGAACCTCGGCCTTCATCCTCCTCCTCCTCAGACGGTGAGACGAGCTGCAGATTGATAGTTTATTCTAACGACCTGATGAGAAAAGATTTCAAAAATAATCTTCAAATTTTAGACAAGATACTAAACTTTTACTCTGGATTTGTTTGGTTCATACACAGTCCTTTGGAGCGATGTCTCATTTTCATAATCTGATTTGTTTACTTTTATGAGAGCAGGTTTGTTTATCAGAAAGGCTTGTTTACAATAAAGCCTTCAGATGAACTTTTATAAAAACCTGCAGCATAAAACAATCAGAACTCTTGGCTTATTTAGTTTATCTCAGATCTCAACAAGAATGTACATTTAGCAGCTAAAATAATAACAATAATATTTGAAACCACCCTAGCCCATGGACTAATTGTACCGAATGTACAGATTGGTGATTCAATCTTGTCATATACCTGCTCAGCCGGGGTTCCCCAAGGCTCTATATTAGAGCCTGTTCTGTTTAGTCTTTATGTTAATGTCTTCACTAAACATAGTCAAAGCTGAAAGTCATAGTTCAGCTGTAAGCAGATGATACTGTATTGTATACACAAGCTAAAACAACATATAGGAAGCAGCTGATGTTTTATCTGCTGATATGGTACCAGCATTTCCCTGGTTTCAAGGTTCATTCACGTCACATGCAGATGGTCCAAAATCAAGTGTTTACGTGAACAGAGAGAGACTTGATGTGGTGGATCATCAGCATAAGTGCTTTGGTGATCTGTTATAACATATAAAGAGGACTATTAATGTTATAAAATTCAACTTGGCAAATTTTCCTCAGGCTGTTTCTCACTTCACAGGCAGCTAAAACTTATATGCAGGCAATGATTATTTTTCCTCAGATATCTTATTGTTTCACAACTTGGTCCCATACAACATCAAATATCTTAAAACCCATTATGTCTCTCTTCAAAAAGACAATTAATAATTCAGACAGACAACTTTATTATGTTCACTACCAAATAGTGTGAGCTCTTGGACTTAAAAAGGACGTGCAACTCAACCTCTAAACCAGAATTATTCAAATTAGCTGCTCTGGGGGGCAAAGTTACTGCAGGACAGCAGCTCAGAGGCCGAACATACAGCAATTAAAGTTATTATGTAAAAAAATCAAGTATTAAAAAGACCTGTTACCTTTGAAATTGTTTATTTTGCTGTATTTAGTCATGAATACAACATCCAGAACCCTATAAAAGTAGTGATAATTAAACAACAAAAACAAAAAATAACACATTATGCCTCTTTAACTCAAATTTTGACATCTCTAATTTGCCAAATTTTAAAACCAATTTTGTGTTCACTTTAATAGTTTTATCTTAAACTGCTTGTAATTTTAGCTGTTTTGAGTGTTCATAGAAATGGATTTTACCAGCTTCTAGCCAAGATTCTGATGTTTCTATTGATTCCAAACATGTCTATGTTTAACTAAAATAACATAGTAATTAAAGTAGAAAAACCAGGGGTTTGGGCTTAAGAGATGAATGAACCAAATTGGAGGGCCAACTTTGGCCACATTTGGCCCGCGGGACGCCAGTTGAATAGCCCTGCTCTAAACTCTTTAATTCAGGAGAAGTACAAGAACAAATCCAGAATAAACACTAGGTCTCAGACTAGAGTGGACTGTGTCACAGCAAGACAGATAATGGAGTTTAGGAGAAAGGTGAAGTCAATTAGAGGAATATACTTATGGAACTACCAGAGCAAATCAGAGACTGTGATTGTTACCCCGCTTTTAAAAAGAAATTTAAAGTTTGGCTTAAAGAAAATCAGTCATGTTGGTCTATATTAACTGTGAACCTTGCAGTGTGAGATGTTTATGTATTTTTTTATTGTTTTAATTGATTCTTGTGTTTGTTTTGAGGACATGTTTTATGAACTGTTCTTATTCAAAGAATATTGATTATTGTGCTGTCTTTTTAAATAATTAAAATAACGAATTAAAAAAACCTACTCGTGGGGACCACAACCTACTTATGGGAATTGCCATTGGTGGGTCAGGGGTTAGGTTTAGGGTTAGGTGTATACTTGTGTTAAGAGGTCAGGGTTATTGACAGCTGCAGTAATAAAACATAACAAACTGTGTTCCACTTCCCTGACAGCTGATTGGTCCATTCCAGCATGCTCCGCCCCCTGCTCTTCCTGTTCACACTCCTCACCTTGACAGGTAAAAAACACACTTTTGACATCAGAAGTGATGGAGACGATGCTAAATGTTGGAACTTCTTCCTGTTTATCTTTTGAACGAAGCTTCAAGTCCCCAAGTGTGTGTCTCTGTCCCCATGTCTCTATTTTTAAGACTTGTGTATCCATCCTCATGTCTTTGGGTCATCGTGTCTCCGTGTCTTCATGTCTCTGTCTTTACATCTGTGTGCCTCTTTCCACATGGCTCTATTTTGCTGTCACCATGTCTCTGTGTCACCATGTTTTGTGTCTCTGTCTCATTTCTCTGTCTCCAGGTGGACAGCAAACATTCACTGTCTCCTCGGAGTTCGACATCAGCTCCTGTCCCATCATCCTTTATGGACAGAAATATGAACGAGTCTTTGTGAGTCAAAACAAACAAATCAGCTCTTATATAGAAACTGGTTTACAGTAAAGAAAAGGCTAACACAAGAGAAGCCACCATGCCAGAGGCCTAATGTAGCAATGTGATGAATATAATGGAATTTCTACTTATCCCCTGAGTGTAATGTTAGAATTTATGCTGTGTATTTGGGTTATATAATATGTTCATCAGAAATTCTATAAATAAATAAATAAATAAATAAATAAATAAATAAATAAATAAATAAATAAATAAATAAACATAACATAACATAACATAACATAACATAACATAACATAACATAACATAACATTAAATTGGTTTATATTCACAGTAAACTTTGGTTTAAAACTGGCACTAAGTGTTCTGTTTGTCTCTGATTCCAGGTGAACTTCACCAGTGAGAACCTGGTGATCTGTTTCAAGGGGTTTTTCAGTCCAGGAACCAGAAACGACTGCATCTTTGGACCTCCTTCAGACTCTCACGGCGCTGACTTTGCGATCTATCCTCGGATTCCTGTTCTGGAAACAATCGTGTCCTCTAATGTCCGCACTGTAAAAGCTAAAATGGACTGTTTCTTTTCTGTGTCTTTCCAACACAACGGGGCTTATGTGAGTTATTTTGATTCTGTTTGGATCTGAAGTTTACCAGTTAAGAACAGAAATCATTGATGTTTTAACAGAAATCACTTTATGTTTTTGTTTTCTTTGCAGTCCACTTTGGCTCCAATAAAGTTTGGGTCTCAGTCAGTTCTGTATGTCTACGTCCCCGCCATGGGTTCTGTGGTGAGTTCAGATTCAAGCAGAGGTTTCATGTGTTAAAGAAAAAAAGCTAAACTCCAGACTGAGTAATCTATCTTGAAATGAAGAAAACTTTCCATTTTTAGGACTTATAAAACAAAATGTTTCAACAGCTCAGGAGTTTACCCTAAACATTGTTCATACACTGATGTTGGCTAACTATCTTCTTGTCAGGTTTGTCTAACAAAAACCTAAAAATAGTCAAACATATAAGATTATTTTACACTATGTAATTATTACATAAATCAAAGGCAAAACCAGTTTGTAATATTTAATAATTTGTTCTAAATTATAGCATGATTCAGCAGAGTGCTACAATTTGTATAACAATATTACAGAAGTTAATACCAATAAATTTCAAGGATTACATCTGTTTTATAAGCTTTTTTTATTTTCAACTGTTACAATATTAGCTTTAGTTCTGCGCTTAATGTTGTCGCCACCTGCTGGAGCAGCGTGGATAAAACAGAACTTCAGGGCTTCAGGTTCGGCTCTTCTAACTGTAGTTCTTTTTGTTTCTTGTTGTTTGTTTGTCTGTAGGTGGTTGACGTTCGGGTCGATGGTAAATCAGTTGACTCACTGAAATTTGTGAACACTCCCACAGCCAGACAAACCCGAGGCTACCTGGACATGCGTGGATGCAGAGGCTCAGGTGTGTTGAACCAAAGCTCTCACCTTTATTTGTTTTTTTTGTTTGTTTGTTTGTTTGTTTGTTGGTTTGTTTGTTTTAAACCCTTCTCCTCTCCTCAGGTGCTGCATATAAAGCTGGAACTGAGGTGAAAACTCCCGAGACCTGCGTCACTGTCACCTGTGACGAGACTTTGGTGCTCCAAAACTCCACCTGTGCTCCACTGGAGCATTGCCTGGGCAATGGCAGGTAAAGTCCCTGATATGAAGCCTTTATTGTGAAACAGCAGCAACAGGAAGTTTCTATTGGTTGAACACCATGGTGTGGTTGGTGAACATCCCAGTGTTTGTTTCCTCCAACAGCTGCATCTTAACCACCTTTTCAAACCCGATGTCTAACCCGATGTCAAACACCTCATTGGGCTCCATCTGCACGGTGACGGGGCCCACCATCATTGACATCCATGGCCTTGTGAGCTCTGTAACAGATCGGTGTTCATACCTTCTGCTGTCCATCCCATCGGTTCCAGACTTCCAGGTTCTGGCCAACTTCCGGGAGCGACGCCGTAAAGACGTGAGCTTTCTGGACAGCGTGACGCTGCGCCTGGACGGGCCAGGTGTTAACATCAACCTGAAACAGGGCAGCAGAGTTCTGGTGAGCTGCGGGGAGACGGTTCAGAGGGTCAGAGTGGAGTTTGGTCTTGATGTCTAACATGATTTTGTCTCTCTGGGACACAGCTGGACGACTCGGCTCTGACCCTTAACGCTTCGGCTCAGATGGTTCACGGTGTGGCGCTCTCTGAGGACCAAACCGGAGTCACCGCCACGGTGTCGCTCCCCAACATCACCACCTCTGTCTTCTTTGACGGCTACACTACTCAGATCTACCTGGAAGGTGCAGAAGGTCACATGAGTTTTTGTTGATGGGGAACTCTGCTGGTTAAACATTACTGATGTGAGTCTCGTTCTGGCCTGAACCGGTCCAGGTCCCGCTGTGTCGTCTTTGCAGGGTCTGTGTGGAAACTCCAGCTGGTCTTTGAGTGAACTGAGGCTCCCTGAGTACAGCTCCACCAGGTAAGACCTCCTGCTGGATGGATGGACTTCAGAGAACCGTCTTGATCATGTTGTGTGTTGCCCCCTAGCTGTGAGACGCAGTATAACGACACCACTGAGAGTTCAGTCAACTCAACTGAGACGTCAGAACTGTGAGTAGACTCATCTGAGTTTCACTCTGATCTCATTGCATCACATGTTTATTGTCAGTGGCTAAAATAAAACATTTGCACAATGTTTCTCAGATTTTTCTCCATGGCACCTGTGATTAGGTGATGTAGTTGCAAAGGGTCAACAGATCCTTCATGTTGTCTCTAATTTTTTATTTTTAGGGTGATTCAGTCAGAAAAACCCTCAATATATTAAAAAGTTCCAATTAGTTAAGAAATATGAAAAGGGTTGTATCAATGCATTGAACTTTGAAGCCTTTTAAGATCAAATGGCTAAATACTTTTATCCTATAACAAAATTTGATGTAATTTCATATACCTGGTTTTACTTTTAACCAAAATTCTTTATGAAGTGTGGCTTTAAAGTGGGTAAGATTCCAGTTAAACTAGCAAACTTTCACAAACAGTGTCTTCCCTTCTGGAAAATGGTATTTCAACATTATTTCCCACCTCATGGATCAACTTTACAAAATAAGACACAGTTAAAGTCAAAATTTACAAAAGATTAAATTGAAAAATATCCTTTGAATTTCCCATCCTTTGTTGAAAAATATAATCTTAGTTATAAAGATTTTCAGAAATGTGCAAAGTGATCTGCTTAGCATCAATCCAATCAAAACTGTCATTCTATATGCAAAGGTAACTGTTTTGATGCCCAAATTAAAAGTAAATCACTGATATTGATGAAGGTATGAGACAAATAACTATGAATATAACAAATAATTTACTATGAATTTAATATAAATTCCTTCAAGAAAGTTCTTAATACTAAATATTAAACCACTGACAAGTTTTGTGTTTAGGATTCAGAACAGCAGCTGAACACAGAGCAGGTTTAAGAGTTTTACTGAAAAACTGGAAGCTGGTGGGATCATGCCAGGGTCTCAGGCTGGTATAAACACTGAGGAGCAGAACAAAAGATGAGTGACTGTTCACTACTCAGGATTTACTATGACTAGAAATGTTAGTCACTAACCTCCTGGAGCTGGTAAGGGGAACTCGACAGATCCAGGTAATGAGGTCATGTGAGACCGTGATAGAGCAAAGGAACAAGCTTGGTTTGTTGGTCTGCAGGCAGAGATCAGGACCGTGTGGTCAGAGAGCCAATGACAAATCTAAAAACACAATCCAAAAGGCAAAGTTGAAGGGGCAGAAACGGTTAATGCAATGGTCAGAAACATGAACAGTGTCAGGCAGGGATCAGGCAAAAAGGGAGAGTCAAGAGGCAGGCTTGGAGTCGTAAACAGGAGATCAGACTGTGAAAAAAAATGCTGCACATCTACTTGGCATGAACCATTCAATAAACTGGAAACTGGTGACTGTGAGCTTAAGAAGGAGCAGGAACTATGAGCTTGATTGCAGTGAGGGAAAACAAGGAGGCATGGCAAGAGCCGGGAATCTGTGGGTGACAAGTAAGCAGGATGGAACAGGGATGGATCAGGGAACATGAAATGTTACAACCACAATGACCTTTGTTCATTCCAAATTTCTCAAATGGCCTACACCTCCTAACGTGAAGGAAACCCATTTGAGAATAATAAAGAGGATATATCCTGTATGTGTTTCTTGAAAGATTTAAACTTGATGTTGATTTGTGTTTTTTATAAGTTAATATGAATCCCTAGAACATTTATTGTTTCCATTCACAAAACCTTTAGACCGACATTAGAAACTAGGTTAATCTAGGTGACTCTGGTTCTTTTACAACTTATTACAAAATGAAGTCCCAATTTCCTCCTAGGATTTACAGAAGAAATATGATAGATATTGTAGTTTTGTTTAGTAGCATGTTCTGTTTCCTCCTGTGGAGCAGCTGTCACCTCCTGGAGGAGGAGCCCTTCTCCTTCTGCAACATCGACCCAGAGCCCTACATAACCGCCTGCATAGACACTTTGTCCAGATATCCTGCAGTCGACAGCCTCAAGTGTCAGTTCCTGGAGGCCTACGTCAGAGCCTGCAGCCTGCAGCTCAACACCACACTGGAGGGCTGGAGGTCCAAGGCTGAGTGCCGTAAGACCTGTTGTGATCCAACATCTGATCTAAAGAAACCACTTGTTGGATTTTACAGTATAATATATCAGTGTGTCCCTCTGCAGCCACTCCTGAGGCCTTCTGTCAGAACAGGACCTGCAGCGATCATGAGTTCTGTGGAGAGAATTCCGTTGGTGGAGGAACTCGCTGCTTCTGTAGGCCCATTTTTGCTTCCAGCTACAGAGACCAAAATGCTTTGGGTACGACTGATATTATGACATCTGGTCTGATTGGCTGGGGGGAAAACCTCTAACTGTGATTTTTCTCTCCAACATTGCAACGTTCAGGTAATCCAACAGTCTGCAGTCAGAACTCTGCTTCTCTTACTCTGGTCAACTGTCTGCTGGAGGACGAAGGCATTGACTACTCTGTCTTACACCTCAAAGACCCAACCTGCAGAGGGCAGGTGGATGAGGAGAACCACATGGTGACATTCAGCTTTAACAGCAGTGCCACATGTGGGACGACGATCACTGTGAGTTTCCTGAACATATTGTTCTCTGATCTCTGTGGGACCCCTTGGTTTTTAACTCAGATATTTCATCCTACAGAGCAACAACACCAACATAATCTACAAGAACGCCATCACAAACCAGAACAGTTCCTCTGATATCATCACTTACATTGACCAGGTCTACTTGGGCTTCTCCTGTGCCTACAGTCTCTACCAACAAACCAACATCAAGTCTTTCAGGATCAAGAGCAGGTCTGTTTTTGGCTCATTCTGCTGTCAGGTTTTTGAATCAAAGACTCCAGACGTTTTTGGTCATGTTTGAAATGAGCAGAGAGCTGCCTCGATGTGGGTGGGTGGGCTGTGCAGTGCAGAAACTCCTCCTAATTTGTGTGTTTTGTTTGTTTTGCAGTTCTGTGATCAGGTTCTTCACATCTGGACTCTGGAACTACAGCCTGACCATGAGGGCTTACACCGACGCCGACCGAACCCAAGCCGTGGAGTCGAGCACCGAGGTGCAGCTGAACCAGAAGATCTGGGTGGAGCTACAGACCGACGGGCTGGATGGGAACCTGATCTCCACAGTGGCCGACTCCTGCTGGGCCACCAGTCAGGAATCAGAGAACGGAAGCTTGAGATACGACCTGATCATGAACGGGTGGGACTCACTCAAAGATGGTTGTCTGGGTCCAATCAGACTCTTATGGACTTTTAATAAAAATGTTTCCTGTTTGTGAACAGGTGTGCGAACCCAGCTGACCAGACAGTGAATGTGGAGAAAAACGGTAACGAAACCTCCAGCTTCTTCTCCTTCAACATGTTCCAGTTCACTGGGACCTCCGGAGACGTCTACCTGCACTGCAAACTGCAGCTGTGTGTCAAACAGGAGAACAGCTGCATCCCGGTAAAATGCATAACATGTGCTCCTAACATTAAACCTTCACACCTGATTCACATACTCAAAGTTCAGACTGTTGTAAATAAAATCAGATATAGCTCGCATAAACAAAACAGTTTTGGGTCGCATTTGCTGTCAGTATGAACATAGCCAATGTGGACAAGGTTAGTTCTCTGAGGGAAAATGAGGATTGTTAGCTGTTGATTTAGGGTTTTTGTCACAGAGTCTTGCTCCTGATCAGCCTTCAACCCCCTACTCAACTTCCAAACTAGTATTTACTCATAAGGTGTTTAACTTGAGTCTGCCTAAGTGAGTCCTAACTATTGTTTATAATCTTTGGGTTTTTATTTTTGAACAAACTCAACCAGTTCTTTGTCAGACAAATCTTTTAAATTATATGAGACAATTTTTGTTCTTTTAATAAAATCTTAACTTACTCTCTGTCTGTGTTCATGTCGTAGAAGTGTAACGGAGCTCGTAGACGCAGGTCCACCAGGTCCAAATATGGACTTCCTGCACTGATCAACCTGGTTTGGACCAGTTAGGTGAGATGACTCTGGGTTTACTGTCGTTGCTGGTGCTGGTTGTGTTTGATGGAGTCACAGTTTGGTTCTGTTTTCTTCTCAGGTGTTTTCCATAGAGAATACTGCAGACTGTAGAATGCCATGACTTCACCTGGTTCTGATCCAGAGAGTAAATCTGTGACAGTCGACTCAAAGAGCTGGAAGACGCAGATGTTTCAGTTGATACTTTATCTGATTTTATTGAAACCTGGTGAAGGGAGCCTGTGGGCTGATTTATTTTCTAATGTAGGAATAAAAATGTTTAAAATTAGAATATATTCAAGGTGTTACAGAGCGGAGGATCGTAAAGTTTATTATTGGTGATAAATGTTAAAATCAGGCATGTGATGGTTGGCGTTAAAGGAAAAGACATCAGAACTGAAGTCAAAAAGTTTGCTATTGTGGTTGGAATTTGTAAGATTAATGTTTTGTTGGTTGTTTTCTGCATGTTTGAAACATAAAAATAAAAACTAGAAAACCCAAACAAGTCTCATTATTTGTATCTAGAATAAAATAAATAGTAGGCCCAATAGATTCAATTGTGTCATGATCTGTGTTCATTTTCCTTAGTTTTCTAGTGTTTCTGTGTTCCCCTGTGTGTCTCTGCCCTGCTCCAGCCCCACCCATGCTCACCTGTTTCCTCTTGTGTCTCCTCCAGGTGTTTCCTGTTGTCCTTAATTAGTTTTCCTTTGTATTCTGTGTCCTGTGTTCAGTCTGTGTCTGATCATTGTGCTGTTTCCAGCCAGTGTGGTGTCCTCTCGTGTTCCTGTTCTTTGTGCCTATTTTTTTTTTAACAATTCCTATATCTGAGAGTGGTTTCAGCTTTCTGCTCAGCCTTCCAGAGCTACTGGAACTTTTCTTCAGATTCAGATTTTTTTTATTATCATTCAACATAACATCAGGGATGCACTGTAGAACTAGATTACGATGCATATTAGCACACGAAATAAACAGCTTGATAAAATAGTCTATAAAGTAATGTAAAGTTCGAAATACTAAAATGAAACAAAGTAAAGTATGTTAGGCATATAAAATACAAAACAGAAAAAATATATAGTAATAAAAATAAAATAAAGTAGAAATAGGGTGAGATAGAA
The DNA here is from genome assembly GCA_032275365.1 of Anablepsoides cearensis. Classification (NCBI taxonomy): domain Eukaryota; kingdom Metazoa; phylum Chordata; class Actinopteri; order Cyprinodontiformes; family Rivulidae; genus Anablepsoides; species Anablepsoides cearensis. The sequence continues at coordinate 206,669 of JAUBOC010000170.1, read as the reverse complement.
CTCAGATCAAGATTGAGGTAGAGGTGTTCATAAATAAAAAAAATATGTAGTAAGGTGCGTACATTTGTATTTGTGCAATATATAACAGGATGTGTGCAAAAACAATGAACCGGTAGATGAGATACAGTTAAGGGAGTGTTTGGTCAGCAGCTGAGCAGATTAAAGACAAAAATTTCTGAGCAGGTAGATGACATTGTAATTCAGACTTGGGTATTGTGCAGTGTTCATAAGTCTGATGTCGGTGGAAGAAGCTGTCACAGAACCTTACTGTTCTGCAAGAACAGTAAGGTTACTTACTGTTCTTGCTGCATGGACAGTTGGAACAGCATTCTCTTGCAGCTGTATTTTATATTTATTGCGTAGACATCCTACACCTTTGAATTCTCTTTTTATGTCTTCTGTGAAGTCTTGATTTTCTTTATCCAAACTCTCCTTGCCACTAGATGTCACTAGAGCACTGTCTATTACATAAACTCTTTTAACAAGTCCCAAACTCTCACTTGCTTTTAATTCCAGGAATGCTTGTCTGTTTTCTTCAACCAGGACAAACAATGTGGTGAAAGCTCGTGTGCACCTGTGCTCCGGTATCTATCTTCATTGGAACTGTAACAACATTTACTTGCAAATGAGCCCCCCAGTCATCCGCACTGTCACATGTGTGAAGCGTTACTTCTCCCACATACAGTGGTTCAACAAAGCGTGCTGACATCAGGTAATTACCTACGGCCTCGTCTTTGAGTTTTTAATTTTTGTCGATGCGTTTTGAAGAGACGATTTTTTGAAAACAGGATCAAAGTAAATCACTTGGGTTTTTCTAGTGACCCCTTAAAGAGGTGCCATGAAGAACATTATTACCTCCGCCAAGGGAGGAGGTAATGTTTTCGGTCGCGTCTGTCTGTCTGTCTGTCTGTCTGTCTGTCTGTCT
>JAUBOC010000160.1:26471528-26485103 GCA_032275365.1 Anablepsoides cearensis | reverse complement strand
GGCTGCAGCCAAATGTAATAATATAATTCATCAAATACAAATACTTCTTAAGTACAGTACTTTTATTTTAATGATTTTGTCCTGCTGGAGTCTGACATGATTTGTTTGTGTACAAACTAATACAGTATCAGAGTTTTGTATTTTTATACTTCTCATTCAACCACAGTTAAGTTCACTCTATCTAGGAGGAACAATTTATATGATAGTATTTATTTTTTACAATAACAAGCTGGAATGAAAACAAACAAAGATGAAATAAAAGTAACAACTTTTTTCTTCTTGTGTTTTTAAAAATGTAAGAAGTAAAAAGTAGACTGAAAAATAATTACTCAAGAAAAGTACAGATAACCAAATATTCTACTTAAGTACAGTAACAAAGTATTTGTACTTAGTTACTTTACAGTTGTGTTGTTGAGACATTTCAGAAGCTGATGCTGAGCTCATGACAATATTTAAAAAAAACGACAATTGTTAAAAAGTAGATATTACAGAAATAATAATGCAGCTGTGTTTAAAACTTGTTGGTTGTCTGAAAGTTGTTGTTTTTTTTCAATCAATATGAAGTTTTGAATACAGGAGCTGTAAGACGGCAAAATCTACAGTGGAAGTGGGTCCATTCAGACAAAGCTTTTTTAGTTTGTGCTATTTATGCTTGTGTATAATCATGATTTCATGGAAATTGCTGTGAAATTTAAAATAACTGACAATGTATAAAACACAGTTTGCATGAACCACTATGACATTTTAGAGACTGAAGCTATTTAAAGACAGCAGCAGTCCACTTTAATCTTGTCTGCAGTCAGACTGTTAGCTCATCAGTCCTGTCAGAGTTAAACTCAATTTGAAATTTAAGATAGTTTTAACTTTTACCTTAAACCAACTTCAAAATGTCTGATCTTTTTTAATTAAAGGTTAAAATGTTAAAGTGTATGAATTACCCTGTTGTGTTTGTTGTCTCAGTTCTGGCAGCACAACAAATGGCTGGACGTGGTGGTAGACGACAGACTGCCCACAGTCAGAAATCGTCTCATCATGCTTCACTCTGCCTCCAACAACGAGTTCTGGAGCGCTCTGATGGAGAAAGCCTATGCCAAGTAACAACACTCCCTCACTTCACCATTTATGTGCTAAATGAAACGATACAGCAACAATCAAATATGTATTAGTTTGTGTCTTCATCACTTTGTCATCTTTCTGTTCACTTTAGACTAAACGGCAGCTACGAGGCCCTGAAAGGTGGCAGCACCATGGAGGCCATGGAGGACTTCACTGGAGGAGTTGGTGAAATGTATGAAACAAAGAGCGCTCCAAAGGACCTATTCTTAATCATGAAGAAGGCTATGGACCGGGGTTCCATGATGGGATGCTCTATTGACGTAGGAATTTAATTCTACCTTGTTCCCAAATGGTTTCAATATATAATACCTGAAACTTCCACCCCTCAAATAATAAACAGCTGATTAACCATGTGTGCTGCTTTGATCTCTCTCCAGATCACCAGCTCTGCAGAATCTGAGGCAAGAACGAGCACAGGTCTGGTGAAGGGACATGCATACTCCATCACAGGCCTGGAGGAAGTAAGACCTGAGAGCAGAAAACAAACTAAATGTTTAAAGTTCATCAGCCTTTATGCTGTCTGACAACTTAAAGAGCTTTAATACAAAAGCAACCTCAAACTGTTAACTCAAAGATGTGCTTTTTAACATCATGTTTGCTCTTACAGGTGAGTTACAGAGGTCAGAAAGTCAAGCTGATCCGAATCAGAAACCCCTGGGGTCAGGTGGAATGGAACGGGCCCTGGAGTGACGAGTAAGAACCAAAACCTTTCTGTGGACCTTCACCATACACACCATACAATGACAGGAGATACAGTTGTCAAAAGATCTGTTTGAGACTTTTCAGGATTGCTGAGGTCATTTTAGACAAGAGCCAGGAGCTAAGAGCCAGGGTTAAACATTTAGGTTGAGATTAGATCTTTACTCCAGTTTTTAATATAAATAAACACACTTTCAACTGAACTTCTCCCAAAGCTTTAAAGTCCTTCATGGCCAGAGGGTGATTCTATACCATGATACCATTTCGACAGGAGCTTCAGGACAACTAGAACCCTCAGATCATTTCACACATGAACACTACCCAGAGCAGCTGATGGTCCAGCCAGGCCACAGTCAGGTCCATATGAATGTCCTGAACATCATCCCTGCCAGGCAGCCGGAACCTGGGGAGAGACGGTCACTGTCACACTCCTGAATGAAACAAAAACAAAAAGATGCTTGTAGACTTTCTTTTTTTGTTGTTGTCATTCTGGTAACTGTTCTGTGATTTGAACCCACTGTGTGTTCTGTCTGTTTCAGTGCCAGAGAGTGGGATTATGTTGACAAGGCAGAAAAAAAGCGCATCTTGCAGAACTCCACTGATGACGGTGAATTCTGGTGAGACCCCTGATTTATCTGATGCAATTCAAATAATATGTTTTAATATTAGATCTGTGAGCTAACAGCTACTGATTCACATAATCCAGTTTAATTTAACTTGGATAAATAAGTAAATTGTTACAGAAAATGTAAAATATTGATGCTCATTTTATTTAAAGCACATTTTTTTTACATAGTTTAATAAATGAAGATGCTTTAATAAGCATGAAGCTTTAAAAAATACCACTTATTACTTATTGTATCAGTCTGATGACATGTTCCCCAGTTTTACCTGAGTTTATGTGGAAAATGTATGAAAAATGAATAGCTTACCTGCTGTAGATAGCTCTTTGAACAACTTCAGTTTGAAAAATCAAAGTTTAAGTTCAGCTAAACTGACTGAACTGAACTAAGAGCAAAGTTTATTACTGTCATTTTAAAACAGCTCCATTCTTTAAAAACAATATCTGTTCATTCAAACAATATTTCACAGTCCTTCACTCTGCCTTTATCCTCTATCCATGTAAACAGTGGGATTAAGCTGATTTAGCAGGATGTGATTTAAAATAATTCCCTTCTTTTTTTATTAATTATTCTTAAATTAGTCTGCAACAGTCACAGCTCAGTGAGAATCTACCTGAATCAGGTGAAACATCTAAAACGTGCAGCAGAGTAATCCTGGATTAGACATTTCTGATTTAAACCTTTATGTCATTTTCACTGAGGCCGATATACTAAACAAGATCAGAATATGTTGGATTATTAATCTTGTTAACCTGAAAAGTTTTCTTTATTTCAAGAAGTCTTATCAAGTGCAGCTGTCAAACTGCAGATTATTAATTATTATTCATTTGAAAAGATTCAGAGTATAATCTAGTATTTATAACTTATTTTTAGATGACTAATTTTAGCAGTGTCTTATTAAAATCAATGTTTCATACAATTATTATTTTTATTCTTTTTTTTGCATAAAAAAATTACAGAGTAAATATATTTATTTTATTTATCAAATTATCTGTGAAAAACAATAATTACTAAAGTCTTAACCTCAGCTTCACCTTTAAAATAATCTCAGAGCCTGACATGCTATGATGCCTATTCCCCCCTTCTTTGCTCCCCTGCAGGAAGTGCTACAGCTTGCTGTCACTGCTACAATTTGTGATTGCAACCAAACTTATAAACAGACAAAACAATAAACAAAACAAAACAAAAACAAAAAGCATTTTTTGGTTCTTTTGAAACACATTTTGGATATTATAGTTTTAAAACAACAGAATCCACTTTGATCTTTGACACGTTTGGACTGACCATTACCTCATCCTCATCTGAGAGATTTCAGCTCTATTTCTAAACTGAGTTTGTTCAAAGAGTTACCTATAACACGTAAGATATTGTTTATAACTTTTCCACAGAAACTCACTTCAAAATGACAAGAAATATCCCTTTAAAGTACAAAAGGGTTAAAAAAGAAAAAAAAGGGAGGATCAGCTTTTAAGTAGTTTATACATTCGTTTAGAGATTGATGTTTGTCTTTTGGAATCCAGGATGGAGTTTGAGGACTTTAAAAGAAACTATGACAAAGTTGAGATCTGCAACATGACCCCCGACGCCCTCAGTGACGACACAAAACATTTCTGGGATGTTAACGTCTTTGAGGGCAACTGGATCCGTGGCTCCACTGCTGGAGGCTGCAGGAACTTCATTGGTGACACTTTTCTCTCAGTTCAGCACATTGTTGGGAATAAGTTATTGTTTTATAGAAATTAAATGATTTTTCTGCTTTTTTCTGCTTTGCCTTTTAAACAGTTCAACATTAGATGTATTGTGTGAATACCTCAGTGTTAATAATTTCCACCATGTTTACAGTAGATTTCTGCTGCTGCACACTTTGTGCTGTTTTAACTATTCATATATTAAAATGTTCAGCTTAATGAAGAATAGCGCTATTTGTCTTTTAGCTTTAGCTACCATATTGCTAGTTTTATTTTTCAGCCACTCTTCTGCTTTATTACCCTCCTGCTCTTTTTAGCTTGTATTTACAGTGTAGCTGATTTTATTCAGTCGACTAATTTTCTAATTTTGACAGTAATGCTTCTTTTACTAATTAGCATTTAGTTTACCAATTTTAGATTTACCCTCTCTTGCTAATTTTTTTAGCTACAATTTTGCTTCTTTTATCTTCTGTTCTGCAGCAAATATAGTAAAAAAGAAAAAATATCTAAATTCACTCAGCATTTTTGCAGAAATACAGTTTCTCTTGTTTTTCTCACCAGACACTTTTTGGACCAACCCACAGTACCAGCTGAAGCTGGAGGATGCTGATGGTGATAACATGTGCAGTGTGGTGATTGCTGTGATGCAGAAAAACAGACGGAAACTGAGGAAAGAAGGCCTGGACCTGGAGACTATTGGCTTTGCTGTATATGAGGTCTAAACACAATTATTACACATCTCTGACTTGTTTGGCTTAATGTTGGGGTTTTTTGTGAGTTTTAGCAACATGTTATGGAAAAGTGATGTAATTCCAGCATAAAACATTTAATAACCAAGCAGTTTCTGACAATAATGCAGTTAAAAAACAAGACATCTTTTATCTGCAAACATTAAGTAGACTTTGAATTTGTCAAGGTAAATATGTGGTATGGTGGAACCCAAAATGCAGGCAGACATTTCTGCAGCTACCAGACTCAAACTTCAGTCCTGTCCTCCTCTCTCTCTGCTCACTTAGGCTCCGGATGAAGAGGACCAAGCAGGAAAGGATTTCTTCCGTTACCATCCATCCAAGGCTCGCAGCAGGACTTATATCAACATGCGGGAAGTGTCGGAACGTTTCACGCTGCCCCCCGGGAAATACCTGCTGGTCCCAACCACCTTCCAACCCCACCAAGAGGCTGACTTCGTTATCCGCATCTTCTCTGAGACGAAGGCCGGAGCTTTGTTAGTGTTCAGAAACTACAACAAACAAAAGTGTTACTTTGCTATTTTACAACCTAAGAGCATCTCAAATGTTCAAACTAAGAAACTGTACCATTTAAAAACTAAATGAGATCATTTTGAATTCATAACAGCAGCACAAAAGTAGCTACAACTCCGCTTCTTTTAACATGTTTCATAATGTATCAAATGTTAACTGAAAAGAGTTTTCAGTGCAGTGGCCCCCGAGGGCTGGAAGATCATGATCATCCAGTATTAAAACTTATAAACTACAGATGATAAAATATTCAGTCTCACCAATTCCATTTAGAAAAAGTTATCTGAAATTGTTCCACTGTTTTGAGACACAGTTTTTGCAGACTGGTGAACCTCTGCCCATCTTTACTTCAGAGATTCAGCCTGTTTTATACCCAGTCCTCTTACTAACTTATTGCCAATTAACCCGATTAATTAAAAATTTTGTTCCTTATTTGTACCACTTACTTTTACAACATTTTTTTGCCCATGGAATAACTCAAAATCATGTTGTGGACATATAATTAATATTTCTTTAATATTTTAAGGTACAAGTTCTTAGTTGAAACTTCTGATGTGTTTAGGTTCCATAGTAAAAGAATATGTTTGGGAGATGTTTGCTAATTAATGCATTCAGCTTTTATTCACACTTCGTACAACGTCCCATTTTTGTTATAAATGCACTAAAAAATCCAAACATTTGAGTTGGATTTACTTAAAAAATTATGTTTATTTAATTATGTATATTAAATTATAACTGAATTGAGTAAATCTAAAGCATTTTTTCATTTACTTTATAGTGAATGTGAAGTAATTGTGTTAGATTTTCTAAGTTCAGTTGAGTAGAACCTGTTGACAAAATTTATTCAAGTAAATCCAATGCAAATGTTTAGATTTTTTTTATTGTGAGGTGTTAAAAATGCTTCAAATACTCATTTAGAATGAGTTTTTCTTGGTTTCATGAAGAGCTTTTGGTGAAAAGATAAATTTGAAGTCTTTTCTCTGGTTCTGAGACGGTTTGTTTTGTTCCACAGAGAGATGGGAACCACTGTGGATGCTGACCTGCCAGATGTAAGTAAATCACAGCTCAGCCACTGGTTCAGACAGGAAGTCAGTTGTGTTTGGATTGAGTTGGTTCTTTTCTGCAGCCCCCCATGCCCAGCTCACCTGAGGAGGAGACGAATGAAGAGAAAGGTCTGAGGAGGCTGTTTGAAAAGATTGCTGGTTCGGTAAGAAACAACTTCCACATTTTTAAAGCTGGTTCAGAGAAATGTCTGAATTTATCTAAAACCTCTGTTCACCCAACTAGACCTTCAGTTTGTTCAGAACTCTGCTTTAGAACTCCATTTCCCAACAGTTCTTCTTCAGCTTTAGTGCTGATAAGTGAAATCAATAAAGAAAATCAATATCACAAACATTTTAACATCTACAGCTTCAGAAACACTGCATACATTGTTAGTTTTTAGGATTTTTTGTACACTAATGATACTTCTTAAAAACGTGGTTGGCTTGGAATGAGTAAGTTTGACTGCAACAAAACCTTCAGCACCAAAGTTAAACATTTTAATAAATATTACTTTTTTTTAGAATAGTAGATGTCTGAGTATTTACAGAAGTATGAGTAGATTCATATACTGTCTTTTCTCCTCATCCCGGTGTTTACAGGACAATGCCATCTGTGTCAGAGAGCTTCAGCAGATGCTGAATGGAGTCCTCAGCAGACGTAAGTCTGCAAAAGCACCACTGAGTATCTGGAGCTTGTAGCATCATGTTTATTAAGGAACGTGTCCTTTCTGTCAATGTTTTGTCCTCAGGAAAAGAGATCAAATTTGATGGCCTAAGTCTCAGCACCTGTCACAGTATCATCAACCTGATGGATGTATCCTTCCAAATGATTCCAGACTGATTCACTTCAGGCATGTTGACTGAACCCTCACCTAAATTAGATTATTATCATGTTTGGTACAAGTTGGACCCAACGTGCAGACAGGACTCGAGGGGTAGAAAGTTGTAAACTAAAAATACATTGTTATAATAATAATAATAATAATAATAATAATAATAATAATAATAATAATAATAATAATAATAATAATAATAATAATAATAAGATGAGAATAAGAAGAATAAAAATAATAATATTATTATTATAACTAGAATAGTTGCTGGAGAAACTATGAAAGGGCTTACCATGTGCTGTCTGATTTAAAATTGGCACAAAGAAGTTAGAAAAAGCAGAACCATAATAAAATGTCTAAAATGCACTAAATATTTATACACATTTTCAAGAGTTTTAGGGTTGTTGAAAACAGCTCTATTAATTTTCAATGAGAAAAAGTGGACAAAATAGCTTTGGTGGCCATCTTGGATTTTTTTTCAGCTCCAGTATGTGACAGAGCTTACGCTCAGTTGCCAGTATATCAGTTTTTAGCTCAATATATTAAACTCTGGCAGAGTTAAAGCCCTTTAAAAATAGCTTTGGTGGCCATCTTGGATTTTCTTTTCATCTACTATTTGTGATAGAGCTCCCTCTCAGCTACCAGTATATTAGTTTATTGGAAATTGGCAACCCACACAGAGATGGGTTGCCAGTGTTTTACAACCCACTGTTGTAAAACACTGCTGCAACTCTTAAAGGTACAGTAACCTGTTACCTGCAGTGCATAACACAAAGAGTGTTAATTGAACATAACACCCCCCCCCCCCCATTAGGAACATAACATGTACCTCACTTCCCAAAGTCACCATCACTTTGTAACGTAGTCCCCAGCCCAAACAGGCGGGACCCTCAGTCTCTGGGGTGGTCAGGAGAGCTCATTTTTAAATCAGCAATAGGGAGGCAGCCTGTCGTCCACTTTGGTTGGCCAACCATTCTGCACAAAGAGTCTCATCCTCAGCTGAGGTCTGCTGCAGCTCCTCCAGGGTGACTACTGAGCTGAGGGGCTCATGCAGGACGTGGACCCAGTCTTCATCACTCTCCGTGTCAGATGCCGCCCCACCCATCTCCTTTGTCACTGACTCCGCCCTCTACAGGAGGTTAGCCACCGTGTTAGCATGGCCCGGCATCAACTCGACTGAATTGTACTGTTTCAGCCTGTCACCCTAGTGTAGCAGTCTCATAGGCCAGTGTCCTGAGCATTGGGTCGTCAACAGTGCTGTCAGTGCTTGGTGATCTGTGCGGATTGTGAAAGGTCTCCCGTAAAGGTAAACGAGCCAGCGTTTGCACGCCCACAGACAGGCTAGACAGGCCCTTTCCCCCACCGAATACGTTTTCTCTGCTGGAGTCAGTGCACATGAGGCGAAGGCCACCAGGCGTTCCATCCCATCTTGAGTCTGAGAGAGCACCACACCCAGAGGCACCCAGAGGCATCGCAGGTGACAGTGGTGGGAGCGGTCAGGATGAAATGGGTCAATGTGGGTGGTGAAGTTAGCTGCTGTTTGATGAGTTGCACAGCTGCATGGCACGCTGGTGTCCAGTACCAAGTTACCCCTTTTTTCAGCAAAAAACGTAAGGGGGCCGTTGAGTCAGAATAGTTTGGCATGAACCTGAGATAGTAGGTGACCATTCCTAGGAAGGAAGACAGCTAGAATGGAAACTGTGGATCTGGCAAAGAAAAAAGGAAGTGACTAAAGGTCCTATTTATCAATGTACCAATTATTGTCCATTCTCTATTTTAAGTAGACAAACTTTTCTTAATGTGGCTCTGCAGTTTGACTCCTTTCCTGATTTTTGTATCTGCTCTTACCAAACCAAACTGTGTACAGGAACTTCAGTACAGGGCTTGTATTGTTGATGTGAGTTTATTGCATTTGTTTATGTATTGAGGACATAGAATACATTTTGTTGGTCCTTTCCAATAGTTTACAACACTAGTGAGGCTTTGATGCTTACAGAACACCTTTGCAACGAAACAGCACCATGACTCTTGACTTGTGTTTACAAATATATGAGACAAAAAGGAAAAATACGTCAAATATTATCAAAATTTTATTTCCAAGATTCTTTTTTTGTTGTTGTTTTCCTTAACACAGTAAACCAGGTGGACAACACCGGGAAGCTGGAGTTTCAGGAGTTTAAGGTCTTCTGGGAAAAGATGAAGAAGTGGATTGTGCGTATGGATTGATTTGGTTATGCTGTGAATAATGGATAAAGATTGATCTACAGCATGTCCTTCAGGATGTTTAAGACAAATGTTTTGTTTCAGATGCTCTTCCTGGCCTTTGACACAGACCGGTCAGGGAAGATGTCGTCATACGAGCTGCGGAACGCTCTCAAAGCTACAGGTCAGTAAACTGAAGGTCACTCCCACCGTCCTGTTGTCTAATATTTTAACTCCTGTTTAACGTTCACTGGCAGACATCTTGAATTCATGAGACGTAATCTATTTATTTACATGTTCAAAATGATTGCTATTATGTGTTTATCAAATGCAATATTTAGATTATGAAAATTGAAAAATGAGATTGGAGAAAACCTCACTCCACTGCTGAGAGTGGGGCTGGATGGACAAGTCTGCTGTTGTTAATTCATTTGTGAATAAAACGTTTCTGCGTCACTACATAGTTCTGTCTATGGAGTGGACAATGATCATTGGTAGTGAGGCCTGAAGGGGGCGGGGTGTGAAGTGATGCATTTGCATTTAAAGAGACAGCACCAAAATGAGTTGATCTGAGACACACCTCAGAAGAGATGAGAGAGGGGCTTGTGGAGTTACATTAAGGAGGAATTCAGACCAAAGCATTGCAGCTCCACTGAATAATTTAAATGTGAATAAGGATTTCAAAGCATGATATGTCTCTTTTAATTTGCATTTCATAAATGTTTTTAAATTGTTAAATTTAAATTGTTTACAACAAAAGTCAAGGCTGTCTGTCTGATAGCAGCATTTCTCATGAGTCACAAATATTTTAGTGAAATTCTCAGAATTGAATCAACAAATGAACATCTACAACTGATTGCCTTTTGGATTCAACATGGCCGCCACAGCTAATGAACAGTAGCCAAAACAAAACTGGCAATGACTCAGGTAAATTTACAGATATTGAGCTAAAATCTGATGTAGGAGCAGCTAAGAGTCATCCACAGAACATACTCTGAGCGTCAAACACCTGCATTTTTCCATGAGCTCACAAATGTTACTGAAATCAACTAAAGTCTCCATCTCGTCTCAAAATAATGATTTCAGTTCCGAACTCTGGTGTGACAGGTGACAGGTGACATTAAGGAATCCTAGGCCTTTTGGATGTATTCAGTAAATTTCTATTTTTATTGAATGATCATAAAACCACAGCTGAAAACATAGGATAACCAAAGGTGTCCTAACCCCAGCGCACGTGATTTCCGGTTAGCTTCTTAGCTTAGCCTCCTTCACAGCCAACAGATCCAATCATTTTAAACTTCAGCAGAGGTCACGCCTCCACCAAGAATCACTTCTCTATAGCAGAGAGTCCAGACCCTCGTACGAAGCAAGGTGAAGGACAAGGGTCTGGTTTTTACCAGGCTACGTTCAAGTAGTTTGTATAAAAGAAAAACAAAAGTTGATGTTTTTCAGCCACTAAGAAACTGTGTTGTAATTATTTTTATGTCCCACTATTTATCAGCCTTTGGGTTAAAAATCAACTTTCTGCTTTGTTTCCATGAAGGGATGCAGTTAAACAACAAGCTCCTGCAGCTGATCGGTTTGAGGTTTGGTGATGACGATTATAACATCGACTTTGATGATTACCTCACCTGCATCGTCCGGCTGGAGAACATGTTCCGTGCGTTAAAACAACAACATTAAAACAAATCCTTCACCAGGTTTTCAACAGTTTGTTTGCTGACTGGTGTTCTGTCTGATATGCAGGAACGTTCCAGGCTCTGGACACGTCTAACAAGGGACGGGTCAACATGAACATCATGCAGGTACTAACACATCAAACACTAGTCCATCTGTGCAAGCATTCTTTTCCTGTTTATACCTTCTTCTATATGGTGTTTGCAATCAAACTACTTCCTCATACTTCATGCCATATAGTCATATATGAAAATAATAAATTATATCAGGTATAGTGTGCTTTAACATTTTGTTTTTGCAGCTTTTATATTTTCTAAATATTTTATTTGATTTTAAAAAACATCTCTGTAAGGATATGCTGAAATGTCTTCATGTCATTAATAACTGTGGTCCTCTTATGCTACATGTGGTTTTAATTAGCCTTTAGGTGTTTTTAGCTAACACGTTACCACTTTTAGCTTCTGTTCTGCTTTTATCAGTTTTGCTGATATCATCTTGCTAATTGTAGTTACTGTTTTAATCATTTTAGCATTATCTCTATTGGATCTCCTTAGCAATTATTTATGTCATTTTAGCAAATTTTATCTTTTTCACTCGTTTCGGTACTTTCTGCGACAGTTTTCTATTATATGCTTTGCTTATTTTAGCTACTGTTTTAATTGATTTGATAAAAGAGGATTAGGGTCACTGAAAAAAGTCAGAATTCTAACTTTATTCATAGAAATCTGAAAAGTCTGATTATCCTCTTTCATACAGTTTAGCTTGTAGCTACAGCTACTTTTAGTTTACTCATTCTAGCCTCTGTTGTGCTTGTTTTCTGTTTACCAACTTAGTTTAGCTAAAACAGAGGTGCAGTTCATGTGTGACATTCATGAACGTCTCTCTAAAACAAACAATTTGAACTAAATTAAGAATCAGACAATTAAGAGTCATTCCTTCTTTTCTCATGTTTTCCTCCTAAGACACACTCCTCCTTTGCTTTTCCACTGAGGCAAAAGGGAGGAGCTTCTAATGTTTATCTCAAAGCCAGTAATATTCAGTGTATTGTAGACTAGATATTTTATGGCTTCTTATGGATCATTGAAATACTTGGTGTGAACACCTGTGCTTCAGCTGTGCTCTGCAGTTATTCAGTTCTAACAACATTACACCTCATTATCACAACATAAAAACCAGTGCACGTTAGTGACTGTAAAGAGATCAATCTCTGACTGTTTCAACTAAAATACTGACAAATTGTTATTTCAGGAGCACAGCAGAAAGCCATTTAAAATATGAGTTTCTTTTAACTTTGTGACTTTTTACAGTAAAAACATTTGATGAAATGAAAAACATGGAAACAAATCTTTATTTTCTTTCTCCTGAGTTGCCCTAACACAGCATTAACACAACATTTAATGCAGGGGTGTCAGATTCATTTTCATCGAGGGCCACATGAGCGTTATGGTGGCTCTTAAAGGGCCAGTTGTAATGAACTTTGACGTTTCATGTTAACTTTGACTAAACAGTATTTTAACACGTCCTCTTTTAAACACTGATAAGAACTAAGTGTATGGTTAGGTTAGGCCTCAACAGTCCAGGGGTAGGACAACTGTTATTATCTTTCATCTAGTTTCATCTTAAGTTTATTTTGTTACATTTAATTATAAATTTAAATTTTACTATTGATATAAGAAACAATTTTCATGTTGGGTAAAAAAAATAAAATAATAATAATCTTTTTTTTTTGTGGGGGGGACCCCCCTGGCGGGCCGCACTGGAGTCACCCGCGGGCCGGCGTTGTATTTGACACATGTGATTTAATGGGTTTAGATCCCAAGTGATGAGCTTTTCTCTAAATAATTAGACATATTTTCAGTCTACATTTACCTGCTAGTTGTTTTTAATTGACTGCTTCATTCTCCATTTGCCCTCACAGTTTCTCATGATGTCCATGAATGTCTGAGGAGGAGCTGAAGGCCAATGGGTGGTAGCAGAGTGCAGTGGTGCACAGCCACTTTTTCCTTTTTATGTGTTTAAGACTTTCATCTATTCAGCTCATTCATTGTTTGATTTTCTGTACCTGTATGTTTACACATCGAGGGTTAACTTTGAGTTTTGCCATCTTGAGCTTTTGAACAAAATGTTGGTTTTCTCTTCTCATTACAAGAATAGAAAAAGTTTGAAATAAAAAAATATAAATATTACAGACTAAATGTGTTGTTTGTTCACAGCCTGTCATTTCTAATTCAGGACAGAAGTCTGATCATGATACATGTAAAACCACTGGACTAAAAAACAAAAATGAAACAAACATGAATATTTTTACTCACCTGTTAGAGACTGGTCAGCTGATGCTCAGAAACACTTGGCTCTTTCAATGTATATACAGGTGCTGGTCATAAAATTAGAATATCATGAAAAAGTAGATTTATTTCAGTAATTCCATTTAAAAA
>JAUBOC010000160.1:26451847-26470468 GCA_032275365.1 Anablepsoides cearensis | reverse complement strand
GCATCAAAAGTTCAGATTTTCCAAGTTGTGCGTCGGCTGCTTTGGACCTGCCGCACACACGGAAAACGCTCATGACGCGTGCACCGCTTCATACTGCGCTGCTCAAAATGTGCCAGATGCACTGCTCGGCTTCTAGACGCCCGTAGATGCGCGTCCACCATTGACTTTGCATGTAAACCAGATGCTCCTGACGCTCAAAACACATTTGGTGTGAATGTAGCATTAGCATAGGTTTACTACAAAACACATTACAGGGTTACTCAAGCATTTTAAATCTGTTTTGACGTCTGAACTATTACCAAATGTCTGTAGTACATAAGTTATGTAGTGTAGGGGAACAATCCCTGTTTATTCAGGAATAATTCTGTTAATGGGGTAACACAAGTTGTCCCCTCTTCTAGCTCTTGAAGGGATCGGTCTTAACAAGAGGGCAATCCTTAAAGACCACATCAATGGACGGGACTCATTATGTTTATCATCCCCACAACGTGAGCAATGTGTTTATCTATCTAACCAGAATGAAAGAAAATCGCAAGCAGTTGATTAGGAATGGATTACATGCTTTCTTTTTGACAGGTAATTAGCTCAAAATTTAACAGTCAACAGTTAATTAACAGAATAGGTCAATAGAACTTATCTCTAAACCAGGGATGTCCAAAGTCAGTCCTGGAGGCCTCAGTCCTGCATGTTTTACTTGTTTCTTTGCTCCAACACACCTGATTTGAATGACTAGATGATTAACAGGCTTCTGCAGTACGGAGGACCAAAACTGACATAATTAGAAAATAAAAAACAGAATTATATATAACCTCTAAATAAATACACTTAAAATGCACCAATTAAATTAGAAAAATAACTTTATCTCCTGTTTTATATTTTAATTGATTTTCATATTTATTTTTCCAGGTTAGTTCCAATAAATTAGTCTATATATATTTAACACATAATTTAAATTTTTACAGTTTTTTTATATAAATTGTTTTTTCTTTACTTGTACATGCATTTGTGTCTCTTAAATGTGTTTGCTTAATTATGTTTATATTTTTTTCCAAAAAGGCCATATTTCTTCGTATTGCAGCTTGTGCTGCCTCAGTTTAGCTTAAAGTTTAAAGTTTAGTTTAAAACAAAGGCAAGGAGGAAAACATTACCTGTGCCTTTATTTTGAAAAAATACATAAACATATTACATATATAATTAAATTAAATGCTTAAAATAAATTTAAGCATTTAAGAGACACAAATGCATGTACAAAAAAGGAAAAATATATATTTAAAAAACTGTAAAATTTAAATTATGCATTAAGATCAAATGTATTGCATGTAAATTTATTTATTTAGTGCTTCATTTATCCATTTCTGCTTTTATTTCTAATTAAGTCAGTTTTGGGCCTCCATACTGCAGAACTTGGAAGATGTAGTTCAGTGACTGTATCAGGTGTGTTGGAGCAGGGAACAATGTAAAACATGTAGGGCTGCGGCCCTCGAGGACTGACTTTGGACACCACTGCTCTAAACAAACAGGATAAATCAGCTTTAATTAATTTTAAAAAGCTTGTGTGTGTGTGTTTATTTGCGTGAATGTGAGTGGTGGATGCGTGATGCTTTTTTGATCTGCGCCATTAGTCCAAGAGAGAAAGTAAAGAAAACCAAAGAGAATGTAAAAGGAGGGAGAGCAAGCTTAACAGTTACAATAAAGTTATGTTCTTAATTAACTCAGAGGCGTGGACCTCGGCCAGCTGACACCAGGTAGAGAAAAGGATGGATCTTCCTTGCCGTGTTTAATGCAGATGGTGGGAGAAACAGCAGTTAAAGCTGAGTTGGGTGAAGCTTGTGTTGGCCAGCTGGGATACAAGCTTTACACTGCGTGTCACCTCTGTGCACATGGGACATGGCCGGACCACGACAGCAGCGAACTGTCAGGCAGCGCTCTGATAAAATGCTGTACTCAACAAGGCAGGTCAGCTGTCAGCGGCTCAAAGGAATCCAAAAACTCTTAGAAAATCCAAGGAAAGAAAAATAAAAGTGTTTCTTCTTGTAAAAATTGGCTAAAAGCATTGCAAGAGAAGTAGGTTGTGCTGGCTGGAGTGTGTTGTGGCGTATTTTCCTGCCAATTCATCTGTGAGAGGTGGGGTTTTAGAGAGGGCACAGGAATCCCGTTAGACTTTAGATGCTTTAGCAATAATGTCAAGTAACACACTAACCAGCACTCCCATTGCTGGGAGCGGACTTGTTGCTGATCTTGGGATGCCCTGAGCACAGGAAGGGAGTGCACCTGTCTGACTCCTCTGCTTGGAGGAGGGGAGCAGAAGCACTTTCCGTCTCAACCTCGAGTAGAAGAATCGTCCGACTGTTGCATGTTGTCGAAGATGTCTAATGCTTCGTCTAGCAAGTAATGTTCCGCCACGGAGAATTCCCCTTCAGGCAGAGACAAAATGGCCATCCGTTGTTCCTTCTCCTCTGGAGGAAGGCATCTGCACAAAGAACAGGAGGACTGTGAAGTTAGGGCCAGGCTGGGGTGGTCTGGTTCTAGACAGCCCTCGTGTGCAGGTCATAACTCATGATGTACACGGTCTGACAGGCCGGGCACAGGCAGATGACTCTGCTGGTACTGGACATTGTCTTGTGCTCTTTAGTTTACAAGTTCAACGCTGAGGAAAAAAAAGAAGTGGAACCTCCTGTCTGAGCGCCGATTTATACAGACCAGGAGTGGTGCCCATACAGAACATGGTGTTAGGGTTTTTTAGTTTGAGCTTTTATTGTTTAAAGTCAGGCAACAAAACTGAAACTCAGATAGATCCTGATGTGTGCGTGGCACATGCAGCTTTTTTTTATATGTATGCACTGTTGCATGAGGCCCCAGATTTTGGGAAAACTCCCTCATCACCAACTTCTCACTATAGTGGCAAACATGTGAAATGACCTTTTCTGATGATTATGTCTACTTCTGTCACAGCTGCTCTATCAGTGCTTGTCACAGAAGTAGAACTGGACAGTTCCTGTTGATGTTGTGTGTTTCCAGTAAATAAAAATAAGGATAATTAAGGATTTTGTCACTGCTGTGAATGGGAGTGTTTTGAGTAGAACTGTTGGACAGTCAAGGCTCTAGAAATATTTTTACGCAAACAAGTTCCAGGCTTTTGGTCTGACTGGCTACCTTTAAAATATTGCTACACACAGACACTATTATTCTCCTGTTTATAGTTTTTCTCCATGCAAACACAGTACTTATGTATACTTAGTGCTGTTTTAACCATGTATTTATCAAAACATTCAGCTTCATCAGAAATGGTGTGCTAAGACTCTTGGTATATGTAACATTAATGCATTATTACCTTTGTTTCCCCTGTTAAGAACAAAGAGATGCCATACGGTTCAAAATCATTGTTGTACTCCATCATGCTTGCTCTTTTTTGTCCTGTTAATATACTTTTAGCTTTTAGTTACAGTTCTGCTAAATTGTTTTAACTATGAATTTGTTAAATTTATAATTTATTTTTTAATTTTGGCAATTTAACTTTAAATTTTAGATTTTAATAATGGATTAGCTTGTTTTAGTTATTAGCTTAGTTTTGGATTATTTTAGCTTTTAGCCACTGTTCTGCTAGTTTTAGCTTTTTGCTATATTATAGTAATAACAGCTTTGCCTTTTATTTTAGTGTTTTATCTTTTAGTCATAGTTTTGATAGCTTTAGCTTTAAGAAACATTTGGCTAATGTTACTTTCTGGTTAAAGTTTAGCTAATTTTAGCTTTTGGTTAGCTAGTTGATTTTAGCTTTAGCTTTTTTATTGAATTCAGCTTCTTTATCTCCTATTTTACTTTTAGTTAATTCACTCTGCAGCGAGTTTCAACAAAGTGAAAGCCAATCAGCAGTTATAATCCCTCTGCAGTTTCTCTGCATCATTTAAGTTTTATCACTGACATAATCTTAGTCTTTGAGTAGCTATGTTTATCATGTGTAAATACTTTCAGTTTGTGTACTTTTGAAGTACTTTACGTGTGACAGGACGTCTCTACTCCTCACTGTTGTCTTTAGGGGCAGAAAGCATCACATGCCACAGTCTCTGATTGGCTCAGGCTTTTTGTTTGACCTTGGTGTGGTGACTGATGCCAGTGACCCAGTTCTTCTCCATGAACCTGAAAGAAGACGACTCTGCTCCACTTTTCCCTCAGCTGTATGTGGGACAGCATGCTAGCTGGATGGATGCATCCCACATAGACTCATCTATCTTTGTCTCTGACTTTCACCACTTCCTGTTTATTCTGTTGAATAATGCAAGGTTTAAAAATGTGATTCAAGTTTTTGTTGACAAGGACATTGGTTGCTGACAGCAGCATGAACAGTCTCCCATGAGCCCCCTCCTAAGAACTAAAAGACTGTAGCACAAAAAGCTTCACATTTTGCTTTATTTTAAGCTCAGCTTGGAGTCCTTCGTGGATACTTTGTAACCTTTTAGTTTAACTGAACTAAGAAAGAGCTGACAAACTCAGTATTACATTGGAAGCTGTTCTCACTGTAATTACCTTCTTACAAAAAAGTGTCAGCATTTAACTGAAACACAACTCATTCATGACCTCATTAGTGCCCTAAATACTTTCAGCCAAACCTTAAAGCTAGTTTTTCACTGTGCTGCTCCGTATGGCTAACAGCACTTCTGAGGTAGTTTCCACAATGTCTGGAAATGTTTGGAGTCTTAAAGATCTCCTATTGCAAGTTGCAGGGCCATCATTGTTGAGTATATACAAAAAGGTTTAAGCACAAATAATGTCATTAAATAGTTATCAAGATGTAGTGGGCATCTGGAACTTGTCTGAAACTTTTAAATTACCTTTAAGTTCTAGAGTGCTGAGGCTGCAGGTTCTGTGAATTGCCACCTGTTAAGAATACATAAAAAATACTAGTAAAAAATAAATAGTCATATTTATTTTATTAGTCATTGCCTGTGAATTTTGTTCCAACAGAAATATTTGTAAAAAACAAACAAATAAAACTGACCTTGAAAAAAAATTGTAACCCAAGAATAGAATAGAATAGAAACAACCTTTATTGTCCTGCAGAGGGGAAATTCAGGTGTAACATTAGCAGCAGACACAAAAAGTTCTACAGTGTTAAAAGACAATATATAAGAAACAAGAATTTACAATAGCAATAGTAACAATATATAAAATAAAATAATAAAATACTGTACAAGATCAATGCTATAAGCTGCTTGTTGTTCCTGTGTCTACAGCTGCACAGATTATTCACAGGTTTAATGTCCACAGGACTGGAGACTCCCTTCAACACCAGTCCCCACCTCTAGGTGTAGGGTTAGGCAAAATTGTATCGTGTGCAGTTAATCATCAAAGAAAACTCAACAATTAATCTTTGTATTTTTGAGTTCTACATACTATCACTATGTGGTGTGCATGTGAGCCCGGTGGTGGAAGGTGGCATGGAGTAGTTAATGCTAACTCTAACCCTATGAACTTGTTTTATCACCTGAAACACTGACAGAAACTGAAGTACCAGGAAAAACAGAAGAGGTGGACCAAGGCTACAAAGTTGGCCACATACCAGTGCAGTTGTCATCTAATTATTGTCATATTGTTGTTATCGGCTAAATATCACAATTAATTGTGATAAAATTTTATGTCCATGTCGCCCAACCCTACCGAGGTGGCCAGAACGTTTCTCAGTCCCAGATTGGGGTGTTTAGTGAACAAGCCTTTTTGCAACAAAACATTTAGTCAAGGTACCATCCTTTTTGTCAAGGCCAGTTTTATTAGTTATTTTTAAAATAATTCTGTTGAACCTCAATTCAAAACAATGACAGATTTTCTCTAGTTGATTAATTCACTAGTATTTTTTTTACTTACTTTTGTCAGTTTTGAGTTATTTCAGTGACCTTTGTGGATTTTATTCCTTTTAAAGAAAGTGGACCAACAAATTAGTCAATAAAATGGTTCCCAACTTAGTCAGTTTAACTAAGATGACTAAGCAAAATGTTGGTGTATTAGCTGAAAATCATTATACTGTGAGTGCTGACTGACTACATGAGATCTGTTGTTAAAACTTTGCCAACAATACCAGAAAAATATTTTGTCAACCAGTGGACAGATTTTAATGAAATTTTCAGAAAGTTTTTATAGGGTATATAAGCCGATTCAAGCTGCTACAGCTAGCTGTCAACATTGTCAACACAAAATGATTCCAAATCAGTCAGATTTACAGATGATGAGCTAGTGTTTATTGTGGTAGTAGCAGAGACTCAACATGTACTCTGAGTGTTAACACATCTTGGAAGGTCTCACCAGTCAGATCAGGCATCAAACAGCATTATTTTCAAGTTTTGATACAGCTGTCATTTCTCATTATAAGATGATCTTAGATAATATGGATGCCATGAGGTGGTGAGAGATGTGCATTCTTTCAAAGAATGCTTGGCTTTTAAAATGTATTTGTTTGTTTTATTCAATAAAACTTTGCTTTAATGATAATTCATTGGTCTTTAAGTGCAATAAATGAAATGTTTCCAAAGTCAATGCATAATTGTTTTAAATAATCATAACATTTAGATCAAAATAATTTAGAATAATGATTTTTTTCATAGTCATCAGCTTTTACTTAGGCATTAAGCTCAGTTATTTACAGTGTAATCACAGGTTGGGAAACGCTGAATGCTGCCTCCATCCAGGTCTGGAAGCTGTGGGAGGCCATCTGGCTCTCAGCCTATCAGCAGATACCCTGCTGAAGTAACAGATGGCCCAGTGTATCATGGGAGTTAGGTGCACAAATATCTGTTATGGCCCTAAATAGCAAAGAACGCCAGCTTAAAGGTGAAAAAGACAACTTTTGGTTTACCCATTACCAGTGTCTGTTAAAAATATCCCAAGACTCTGTTTTTAGCTTCAGGTTCAATCATTATAAACCTGTCAGCTCTGCCAAGTGTCTAATATCATCATCTATTATTGATTCATTAGGATGTTTATAAATTAAAGGCCTAGCATTCCTTAATATTAACCAGATTTTAGCTCAATATCAATAAGATTTTATAAGTCGGAGCTATTTTGGTGTTTGCTAAGGTCATTTGACTGTGTTAGCCATCTTGAATTGGGCCGACTCTAAATGTGATTTGGTTGTAGATGTTCAGCAAAAAAAAAGAGAATTGAGAAATTTTACTAACAAATGAACAGGGTTGACTGCAACAGTTACAGTTCTGTGCTCTGGGGTGACGCTGAGCTTCTTCCACACCAAATTTTACCCTAATATCTGTCAGATTAACCTGGTTGTAGCAGTTTTTGTGCTTGCTTTGGGTTGACTTCAGAAGATGTCAACCCAATTATTGCTTTCTCAGCATTTAATTAATATCCATTTAGTGGTTCATGAGATATGTTGCTAACAGCACAGACAAACTCATGCCCACACAGGCAAAACGTTACCACCACCCCTTTCACCTTCAACTGGACCATTAGTTTGAGCCAGCAGGAGCTGAAAGTCCTACCCACTGGCAATTTATTTCACCTGAACCTTTCTTTTCCTGATGCACTTCCTGTGTTTTTAGATGTTCCTCACAGTTTACCTCAGCAACAATGATCAGCACGTCAGCGAGGTTCCCATCATGCCAGAGACGGTGTGCAGAGACGTCATGGATCTCTGCAAGGAGCCTGGTGAGGTCGACTGCTACTTGGCTGAGATGTGGAGAGGGACAGGTGAATATTAATATCACAGTTTCACAGTATTATGGTTTTAAAAAGTCACATAAATAATGTTTTATTTAAAAACACCAGTGGGTTCTTTGATGCCATAGGGGCCTATGCAAATACAGAATCTGTTCAGTCATCTTTCAGGTAAATGTTTTGAGCTGAGAATGTTCAGAAGCAGCAGTAACAGGGATAGTCACTGATTAAAAAAGATGCTGCTGGGATTTGTCTGGTTAAAAAAAAGAGAAGTTGAGAGACACTAAGTGTTCAACGGTTTTATTTTAGCCCTAATCATGGAACAATATAGTTGTTGTACTCAGAAGTTAGAAGTCAAGAATATGAATTGAATCCCGACTCGGAAAGTTAGCGTGTCTGGACCTTTTCGTGACCTCAAAATCCAATATGGCTGAGTTGAGCATGAAAAGCTTGGATAGCTGCAATCAGAGCCGGTGCCAGTGCTCTAAGCACAACTGCTTTGTGGTGCCCTCCCCTAAGCTGGAAATGAAAAATAATTCAGTTTTTGCCAGTGTGCTTCTCTTTATTTCCAAAAATCTTCTCAATTTTGTCTTGAAAACAAATTTTCAAATACCAGAATATGAACACACAAGTGAACAATAAGAGGAGAAATTAAAACTATTAAAATACTACAGCTTTTTTTGCATTAACAAAGGCACCAAACATTAAATAAAATAAATAAATACCACCATCATTATTTTAAAAGACCTGTGCAATGATTCACAACAAAAGAAGCAAAGTGGTGGTTGTGTCTGACCTGTCTATAGATGAACTGTTGAGTTGATGGTGGGGTGGGTTATCTGACAAGCCCACAGACACACTTCATCAACTGATATATGAAGCTGAATAATATTTCTTTCTGATAAAAATAAATTATTTCACCAAATCTTTGTAACCTGAAATAATTTGCATTGTTGTACAGTTTACAGAAAAACCTTTATAAAATTAATTGCTACATTGTTATAGTTATTGACATAAAAAAACAAATAGCATAAACACATATTGTATAGTTTTTTATTTTATGGTTATAAACGTATATTTGTTTACATATAAAATCAAATTAAATATGCTTTGAAGATTAATTTATTTATTACTTTTAAATATCTTGGGCTCTTAGGATTTTTTGGGCCGCATTCCTCAGTCACATGAGGAGGAGCTATTGAATTGGGACAGCACTCGGCGCGGGACAGTGACGTATGCAGCCCGAGTGTTCAGAAAAAACATGAAAGCAGAAAACAAGTAAAATGAGCCCGCCTCTGATGGCCCCCTGAGCTGCGAGCAGAGGTAGTATCAGAGCCAGGACCGAGCCTGGCAGGCTGACTTGTGAAAAAGTATCTCACGGTTCACGCTCAGAAAATGATAATGAGCTGATGTCATCAGTGAGGGACCATATGATCTAACCCACAAACACATTTATTACCAAGGGAAAATTAAAAATGACACAAAACAGCAACTTTGTAGTTAGTTTAATTAATATGTAACTACCACAGGATAAGTGATTCAGTTTGTTTAGTTTGATACGAGGCAGCAGACGTCTGTCACACATGGCAGACTGACAAAGGGTCCTCTTCACACAGCTTAGATTCATCTTTTTCTTGAGCAAATGTGTTGGTTTTCTATTGTTTGTTAGCTATCTGAACATGTTTTAAATGTGTTGTTGTCATAAGGATGTCTGTATGAAGCAGATTTTTTCTGCCCCCCTGAACACTTGATGCCCTACACACAGTGTGTGCTCTGCATATGTGGAGCACCGGGCCTGGCTGCAAGAATAAACTTATTTTCAATTTTGTTCATTTGTATCTGAGTAAACCAGTCACTCACACAGTACTGTCCAACCACCATTTTTCTGACAGATGGAACACAATTAGATTAGTTTAGATGTTCTCTGGACCGAGTTCTGACTTCCAAGGTGGAAGATGGAACAAAATGAGGTGATTTACTGCCTCCTAAGGATTATTCTGTTTTCCAACCTTTTAGAGCGCGTAGTGGAAGAAGAAGAGCGAATGCTGGAGCTGCTGCAGCGATGGGGGCAGCAGAGGGGGGAGGTGCGTTACATTCTGCACCACGTAAGAGCTCCTGGGCGTGAGTCAGGTAAGAAACGGCTTCTCCTCTCCACTGACAGCAGCAACTCCTTCAGTATGTTCAGGCATCAGCAGTGACCGCAACTACAGATTGTTTCATTCAAACAATCAAGTTCAAACTCTCTTCTTTAGACAGGAGGGAGTCTTCTGTATGTCGTGGAGAAACTCATGTGATCTTAAAGCCATCATGAGGAGGAAAGGGACAAACTTTTACAGAAGCAACATAGAGAAATGTTTCAAATGAAAACAATGAATTAGAGGACAAGCATTTTTGGAAGGAATGAAAAATTCTCGTCACATTTTATAAGTTTTAGACTGAAATAATTTTATATTGAAAAAGGACAGAATTGTAGTCATTTTGGTCAAACCTCAAAAATAATTAAGTCTTGTGCAATCTTACATGATATGTTAGCACTCAGAGAATGTGTTGTTAAAGTACCTGTGACATGCATATTCTTCAAAAACTAATAGCCAAAGAAAACATTTTTATATGTAAGGAACTTGGCATAAAACGCACAATTTTGCTAATTTTTTCTCATAACTGACCTATTTTCTTCTGGACTTGACTCAGCCAAAGTGGAACAGGAAGTGACATCAAAGGGGAACTCTTTAACAAAATGAACTCTCTGGCCTTTGTTTATTAAAACATTATTATTTAAACTCTGTCTCCTCTTTTGATAGTGACTCAAAATAATTTAAAGAAATTTCAAATTCTTCTCTACAGTCTGTGTTGTTAGCTGTTTTAATAACACTGTTCACATGCAGACATTCCCCTTTGACATCACTTCCTGTGACTTCACATGCAAATATCTCAACAACTGTTCATCTCAGCGGCATAAAATTAGTTTTGAAATATCTCATTAATG
This sequence comes from Anablepsoides cearensis, assembly GCA_032275365.1. Classification (NCBI taxonomy): domain Eukaryota; kingdom Metazoa; phylum Chordata; class Actinopteri; order Cyprinodontiformes; family Rivulidae; genus Anablepsoides; species Anablepsoides cearensis. The sequence goes on along the minus strand of JAUBOC010000160.1, from coordinate 26,459,826 downwards.
TTATCTTTCCAAAACTGCATTCATATTTATTACAAACATTTGATGTCACAGGCACTTTAATGTGTCTCGGAATAATTGTAAAAATGACTTGAATCAGAAACATTTCTGCCAGTTGAATTTTATTGACTCCAAAAGTGAATCAGTTGTAAATGTCAATAATTACTGTCTACAACTTTACTTACAGTGACAGGTAATAAAAGTAATCAGATACAAGAGGCTAAATTGTGTATTTTGGAGAAATACTACGAAAATTACTTGCATTGTTTCAGTATTCACACTTCACAGTTTTCAAAATACAGCTCCAGAGCTCTGGACTTATAGAAACTAAGGAGCCTGCATCAACTCTGATTATTTAGAGAGAAAATATTTTGCACAATATTTTTGGACGTGTTCAGATCTTCAGGTGGACAAGCCTGCAGACTCCTGCAAGTAAACTGAGACATTTAACTGTTCACTAACAGCTGCAGCCCAGTGACAAACTGCTTCAGAGAGGAACTTTAGCATGTATTTACTATGATGTTCTCATTCAGGGTGCAGGAAAACTCTGACCAAACACAGAGTTAAACCAGTGCCAAATGAAGACAGAGCCACAGCAAGTTAGATCATTTACTGGCACACTTCCTCTGGACAATTGTTAAAAACTGTAAAATACAAGATGTATGTCTTGCTAACTAAATATTGTAATGTACATATCCATAAACAAACATTTTAAACTCTTGTTTCGACTTCTAACAAATATTCTGCAATATATATATATATATATATATATATATATATATATATGTAACACTCTTATAATCATATAAATGAACTTACGGCATTGCCTCTGACACCATACAGAACATTTCTCAGCAGAGCAGGAAGTAGCCCCAACAGGAAGTGCTATCTTACATTTCAAAATAAAATACTTCTAATAATAAACATTTTAACTATTAAAGAAAAAAAGTAAAGTTCACCCTTCTTATAATACAACCAGAACTAAAATATTATGCATTAATACAACAGCGAGGAAAAAATAAACTGTTTTTAAAGCAGCACATTTAGATCACAGGCAGTAATCAGCTAATCACTGAAGGGAAGTTGTGCTGATGGATGGCAGTGCTTGGTTTGGTTCATTTCCACTAGATTGTGTTTTGTGTTACTATTGCTGTGCTAAAAAGAAAAGATCATTTTCTAAGGTTTACCTATGCTGATTCAGTACTTGCCGATTGATTCTTGAAAACATTAACTAATAAAAACATTTAGAACCCAACCTCTCTGCACTTCACAAACATCAGGAAGATCACCACCGTTTCTGACTGTGTTTTTGTTTCCAGATGGGTACAGAGCTGCAGATCAGGTGATGAAAAGGAAGCAAGGAAAGGCTTCTGTGGAGAGATCTCTGGAAAATGGGGTGAGACATTTTGAGAAGATGGATCAGACCTCATTGGACCCAGATGCAAGAAGAAATCACTCCTCTGAATCAAAACAAAGAAACCTTAAAATAAATGAAAAGGCATGCTCTGACAGTGAATGTTGTGCAGGTCTCTGCTCCGTGTCTGGATGCGACTCTGAGTGAGCTGCAGGATCTGGCCTCCCGACAGCATCAGCAGATCAGTGCCCAGCAGCACCTGCTGGCCTCCAAGGTACACCCAGCCTCTCAGTAAATAAAGCAAAGCCACTTTCTTTATTTCATCCGCCATTAAACATAGACCAGCAGAGGAAAACAACCAGAGGCTCTTCCCAACGCGCATCTGTTCACACAGAACACGTCTGACCTAAAAGAGCACAAGCCAACTGTACGTGTCAGGCCTGTTTTGGATGCTCAAAACGTGTTCTATCTGAATGTAGCTTATTTTAAGACCAGAGGAGAAAAATCCTGATTGACTAAATGTTAAATCCAGTTTTCTATTTTAGACTTTCTGATCATTGCAGCCACATTGTTTAAAACAGAGTGAGAGTTGGTGTGTCCTGTTATTTTCTGTCTGCATAAACAAAAGTTGGTTACATTAAGAACTGATGCAAAAGTTACCACCTTCAGGGGTGTAACCAGGAAGAGACATATATAGTTTGAATCATCATTATATGAGTAGAGAGAGTTTTGTTTGTTTGAGAATAAAGCATTGTTAGAACTGGTTTTCTGCTTTATTATTCAGACTTTCAAATTCCTCTCAATCCTTTAAAGCCGTTGCCTTCAGGGTTTGGAATTTGTTGCCTTGATTTTGTTGATTTATTTGAAAAACAGCTAAAGGCTCATTTATTCAGACACTTTATACTGAGTATAGGCTGTAGGATATGTTATTGCTTGTTTTTATGACTTGTTTTATTTTTGCTTTTGTGCCCTTCTGGTTAAAGTAAAGGTTCATGTTTTAATTCTGAAATAGTCTTAAAGGTGTACCAGGTAACCGTTTTATATAAAACAGTGTTGTGTCCTCATCTCATCTCTCCATCAATCAGCAGCTGTTTCTGTGTTGCAGGAGCAGCAGCTGCGTTACCTGCAGCTGCAGACGCAGCAGTATCAGGAGGTGTCTGAACAGGAGCGACTGCGACAGCTTCAGGAAAACGCACACAATCAGGAGGCCAAACTGAGGCGTGTTCGGGCCCTCAGGGGCCAGGTGGAGCAGAAACGCCTCAGCAACAGCAAACTAGGTCATTTTACATGTTTAACATCTTAATTAGTTAAAATCTAAGTGTGATGCATTGTAGCAAAACTAACTATACAGATGCAAATAAATCCTCTTGTTTAAAAATCACTGAAATAACCTGAAACTGCTGAAAGTCAGTGACAGTAATAATAACATTTTCATTAGTCACTGTAGGAAATGGATTAGTAAGAAACTGGTCTTATTTAATGTTCCTCCAGCTGATTTAAAATGAACTGCTGGATGTGTTTGTGGGACTCTGTTAGTGGAGGAGATCGAGCAGATGACCAGCCTGTTCCACCAGAAGCAGAGGGAGCTGCTGATGGCTGCAGCCAGGGTGGAGGAACTGAGCGACCAGCTGCAGGCACTGAGGAGCAGCAGGTTCCAGCCTCCTCCTCCTCCTCCTCAGCATCACAACACCTCCTCCACAGCTGAGCTGGAGCGCCTCTACAGAGAGCTGCAGGTGTTTGTCTCTGTTCAACCGATCAAAACTCACTTTCATCAAAACATCTTAGATTTGACTTTTTTTCCTCACAATGTGTGCATTTTATGCATCAGCACTTTGTTTTGTGTTACACATAGTGTAAGATCTAACCACATATGGCACACAGTTATTTAATTAAACAGTTAGCTTACAATCTATTTTAAAATAGACAGTGATTTTAAATTAGATCCCCAGATTGGAGCAGTAGTTAAGGCCAGTTTTATTCATGTCAGGCAGCTGGCAAAGGTTTCTTCCAAAACAACATTTTGAAGCAGTACTTTATAGAGCACCAAGTCACAACAGTTGTTGTGTTGTCGTGAAACCCTGTATCTACTGATGGTTTCTACTTGAAGAATGCAGCAAACTGACTCTTCTCCTTTTCTTCTACAATCCAACATCCTCACCTTCTCCAGAAGAGGAACAGGCTGAATCAGGATCAGAGTAGCAGACTGCAGCAGCAGAAAGACTGCCTGAACAAGACCAACATGGAGGTTGCTGTGATGGACCGACGCCTGGCTGAGCTCCGACAGCGCCTTTGGAAGAAGAAGGCAGCTCTGCAGCAGAAAGAGAATCTGCCTGTAGGTTTGAACAAGCATCAGGAATTTGTAAAAAAAAAAAAAACTTTTTTAAACACTGGTGATTATCTGATAGCTATAGCTATCAGATAATCACCATTAAAACCTCTATAGGCTTTTTAAAATTTCTGTCTTAGAGGTATTTTTTTATGCTACCCGAAACAGAAAAAAAAACCTCAAATCATTTTTAAAAAATTTTTCATCCCTTTTTGACACTAAGAAAGAAAAACGCTTTGTATTTTAATTTCAGTATTTTAAAACAAAAATCAAATATCCACTCATTTTTCTTTTTTAATACCCGTTTCGAAAATGGAAAAAAATCCAGTGACCAAAAGATACACTGACCCAAAAGGCTAGTCAAAATTAGCTAAACAATAGCATCTTGTTCCTTAACGATTGTTTTGATAAATAAATGACAAAAACAATACAAATTTAATTTAATTGCAAAAACATACAGAAAAACACAAGAAAACAGGTGTGTGAATACTGAAAGGGGAAGAAGCGTCCGTCTGCAGCCAACATTATATAATTTTGTGCAGGTGACTTCAGAGAGCCTCCCCCCGCAGCATGGAGTCAGCTCCAGAGTGGCAGCAGTGGGGCCATACATCCAGTCATCCCCCACACCAGGCTCCCAGGGGCCTGCAGCACAGGAGCACCAGGAGATGCTGGTGAAGCCAGCGTACCCAGACGGCACCGCCACATTGCCCATGCCTGACTCCTCCATGAAGCCCCCACCCAGACCAGCCAAAACAGCTTCAGGTACGTGTGGCCCTAAATGACACATTTATGACTCTTGAACATCCATCAGTGACCACCTTCTGTTGTTTCTCTGCTGGTCACAGGTTTCAACACCTCTAAAACCAGTAAAGTCTCTGACTGGAGCAGTTTGTATCCAGAATCCAGCAGGGGTTCCTGCCATGCCTCCAACCTCTTTTGTATGTCCAACCTCAGCTGCCATAGTTCAGGTCAGATGCTTTTAGTAGCACATATGATTTATATTCAGCTACTGCATTTTCTTCTGCTGTCCAAAAACATGCCTGTTATGTTATCATGTGTTTGGTAGTTCTAAGACCTCCTCCACACAGGAACAGAGTTTCTTTTTCTTGTTATTTCAACCTTGTGTCTACAAATGAACAGCCTTTTAGGAGCCACAATGTGTATTTTTTAACTGTTCCAGAGAAAAAACATCTGAAACACTGGATGTTTAAGGGCATCACCGACCCGTTATCGCTCAAACTATTGTTCTACTTATCTGGTGAAGCGAATCCCAAGTAAAGTCAAGTCCTCAGCCTGTGCTGGCATGACCAACAGGTAGCAGGTGTGGACTTTGACTATACCTGTCAGATGATAACACTGGTGTCATAAAGAGAGTTCAGTGAGAAAACCTGAAATGAAGCAGACATTCAAAACTCTGTACTGTTGTCATAATTTGAAGGGATCATCACTGGGTGCTGAATCAGCTCCGTCTTTATACCCTGCTGGTGATTAGTCCCAGCAGACCCCACCTGTGAGGAGCTGAACTCTCCCCTCAGCTGTGAACAGAAAGAGCAGAATCTCCTAACAACTATGGCTGAGTGATTACAGGAAGTGTAAACAATATATACTTAGCCATGTTACAAACACGTACACATACGACTAATGGCTGTCATTGCAACCAGAGTGAAACCCAACACACGGGATGTGATAGTGACAGCACCCTTTTGAATCGCGCTCTGGAGTCGTTCGTCTACAAGAAATCTGATTGGTTCTTCTTTTTCTTGTCATTTATTTAAAACTTAATGATTGGCATTACTGCCACCAACTGGTGCTGATAATTTGTCAAGAAAATATATATTATAAATATTGCAAGATTGTGATTTTGACATTTTAAAAGCAGTTTGTGACAGACAAGGCATCAAGGATAAAGAGCCAGAAGAATGGGAAGTGTCCAATAAAATTAGGCAGTCAGACCCAGCCAAAACAATGTTTTCATCCATGTTGAAACTGGTGCTGACTGCCGTGTGTAGCATACTCTCTTCTCATTGGTTAATCAATGAAACCCCCGCTGATTGGTTGTAGCACCATGCAACAGTGACGAAAGTTAAACACAGGGACTGTGAATCTTGTTAAATTTGAGGGACGCGTGGATTCCAATCAGCAAATATCAGCAGATTCTGGAGACCAATGTCCAGGAATCAGTGACAAAGCTGCAGCTGCTGAAGCTGCTGGATCTTCCAACAAGACAACCACCCTAAACACTGCTGAGAATCTACTAAGACCTTCATGCAGAGGAACAAGTACAAAGTTATGGAATGACCATCTCAGTCCTCAGACCTGAATATTATTGAAAATCTGTGGTGTCACTTAAAGAGAGCTGTCCATGCTCTGAAACCATCAAACCTGAATGAACTAGAGATGTTTTGTAAAGAAGAATGATCTAAAATACCTTCAGCCTCAATCCAGACTGTCATTAGAAACTATAAGAAGCGTTTAGAGGCTGTTATTTCTGACAAAAGAGGATCTACTAAATATTGAGTTAAGGTTTTTTTTATGGTGCCCAAATTTATGCCTCTGCCTAATTTTGTTTAAACAATTATTGCAACTTACTATAAATCATATCAACTTCATTTCACTTCTCAAATATCACTGTGTTTGTCCCCTATGATATATTTAACTGAATTTTCAGGAAAATCAGGAAAATGAACAAGGCTGCCCAAACTTTCATACCCCACTGTATCTATTTCATGTTTTTTAGCAGTAGAGAGATTGTTTTTTCCCATATTGCTTGAAAATGGTGGTCTGCTTAATAATATGGACCATCCTTCAGTAGTTTTTCCCTTAATTGGGCTCACCTTGGTAACTAATCATCACAGGTGACTGGATTGATTTCAGTGATCGAAAGAGTGTGTGTATATATACATTTTTTGACACTTAAAAACTATTTTCAAGATAATTGGGAATGATTTGTACTTTAGACATTTGCTTTTTTTTAACATGATCAAAATCCAAAGGTGTGGTCTCCTGACTGATGCAAACATTGTGGCCTTGTGAACTGGTGTACCTGACTTCCTCCTGCTGACCTCTGGAGAGGGGCACCAGTTCTGTGTGACCCTGTACCAAACAAGCAAGCATGGAAAATGGATGAATAGATTCGTTGAATGCACAAATAGAAAATAAAGATTAAAGCATTTGTTTGATGAATGAATAATCTTTGTTATTTAAAAGTCAAGTTTTCACAAAAAGGAAAAAAAAGTATATTCTCATGTGTAGGTGGTGAGACCCTGAAAGACCAGAGAAGCCTTTCTGAGTTGGACCTCCCACCTCCCCTCCCCTCACGAACCAGTCAAACCCATGACAACCTGCTCAAGGACAACCAGGTATAATTGAACTCTCATTTCTATTTTTATTAAAAAGGTTTTAGTTTTAGACACCAACAAGCAGCTAACCTCAGAAATGGGTAAATTAGGAGTTGTTTGTTCTTACAAAGACATGTTGATCATAAAGTAGTTAAAATTAAAGTCACTCTTGTTAGGGCTGCAACAATACTTGCATCTGTATTGAACCGTGCAATACAGTGTTCAATATGCACTATGTGTTGAACAATACAGACTTTAAAAATTTATTTCATCAACTTGTCTTGTGAAGATGTGCAGTGCTGAAGGCTCTGTGTTCGACTACTCCACCTAGGCTGCACTGTCGAGTGGATTGCTGAAACTTGCTGTTTCAGCAACATTTAATTTAAAAATGGTACTTTTGAGGTTAAAAAATGTTAAAAATTAATTTCAATAAATTTAAGTTAAGAAGGGCATTGATATTTCTCTTTCTTTCATTGAAAAAATATTGGACCGTGAGACTAAAGTATTAAACAGAATCGTGAATTTTCTGTATAGTTGCACAATAGGTGTACATTTTGCTGCATCATTTAAAAAAAACTTTGAACCCTTTTCTGAGTGTTACAATACTTAACATCTTTCACTATTTTCACTTAGTTTGTGCTAGGTATGTCAATGCTGAGTCAGCATTCACACTGCTGTTTTCTTGTTTATAGTTTCTGTTTGTGTCAAAGAACGTAGCACAAAAAGTCATGAATTATTATTTTTTGTTGTAACAATGCTTCTTGACACTAAATCCTATACTGTTGGAAAGTCTGTTATTTCTCCCTTCCTGAGAAATGTGCACACATGTATTTGTGGGATGAGCAGTAGAGCTGAGTATATTGGTTACCAGTGGTGGGCACGGTTCTGCTGATCCGCACATCCGCTATTAGCGGAACTAACTATTTCATTAGCGATTAATGGACTTACTAATATTTATATTTCA
>JAUBOC010000160.1:26190042-26201880 GCA_032275365.1 Anablepsoides cearensis | reverse complement strand
ACTTAAGTGTTGGATCGTGCAGGCATGTAACTCATAAAAATAGAATCAAGTCAAGTAAACAATTAATAATCAGTACAGTTCAGCTACTCATAGATTTATACCCTGTGAGTGTAATATCAAATCAGTGTATAACCTAACCAATAAATTTCTTCAACACTGTATAAATATGTAACACAGCTATTCCCACACTCTATAAGAGGACCAAAACATCACTAAAACACTAAGCAAGGCACTGTGAGTTTTGTGTGTATTTGTGTTTAAGTGTTAACCTCTCATCCAGGTAAATCCTCAGCATCTTCCAGTTGAGACGTCTGGTGTAAAATATGAACTTGGCCAACTCTTTAGGATGATCCACAAGAATACCTTTAGACATGAAGTAACTGATACCCTACAAACACCCACAGAGAGAGAAAGAGGAAACATTTCTGCAGTAAATATAAGTTTTGTGTCACACCTCAGTCTCCATATGATCTGTATGTTTTACCTCCTGTGGGTTAGCATTAAATGTCAGGCTGCCTTCATCTAGCTGTAGATAGAGCCTTCGATATGAGAAACCAGCAGGTAGTCTTTTGTTGTAGATGGAGCAGTGTCCCCATGTGGACTTGCACAGCCTAATGAATCAAAACTCATTAGTTACACAACAGGAAATATAGAAGAAGAACGCATAATGATGACAAAAAGGAAGGTAAAGCTGCGTACCCCTGCCACAGATATTCGTCATGTCCCAGGTCCTGCCACACACAGCCAGCCAGGCACAGATCAGTGGCGTTCAAGTAAGACAGGATGGTAATACCAAGTTCAGGTGGGAGCATCTCCAGATCTATAAAACCATGCTGTGCTTTACCTAATGTTCAAAAACACCAAGACAAAAGGAGAAAAAGTTTACTGTGTAGTTAAATCTTCCTCCGTGGGCCTTTTCCCCTGACAGTGAAATGTAAAAAACAACAATTAACAACATCAACCAGGAAGTTCAAGCTTGGACACAAATGTGACCAATCACATCAAAACGAGCATTAAGTCCAAAAGTGAGATGTGGAGAAAAAAACAAATATATGGTTTTGATTTAAACGTGTGCAAAATTTGCATTTTGTCAAAATATTATAAATTAATGCCTAACCTAACCTAATCTGAATAAACTGTCTGAAATACAATCCTAAAAAAAATGTTGAAGCATTTTCTTGAGCAGTAGCAACAAAAAACCTAATTTTAAAGAAAAATGCCTTAAAATGTTGATTTTTGTTTTCCCCCTGTGAGCTGCAATGTTTTTGTTTCTTTACAACTGGGAAATCTTAATATACATATACTAAATGAGCTTTACTCTTTATATTGACATCAAAAGTTACTCAATAAATTTACATAAAATTAGGATTCAGACCAAACAGAAATATATTATCGTAACCAACAAAATAAATTAAGTCAGATCCCTGGATAAGCTTATAATATCAGAATAATCCAGGTATCAAAATGTAGCTTTTAAACCCAGGAATGTGAAAATGTGATTAGGTCATTTTGACCAAATTTGACTTAATCCTCATTTTGATATGATGGCTCACAAATGGTCTTCAAATGGACAGATTGGACACATTAGTTACACAGTGGCTGAAGAACAACAAAGTAAACACAGCCATTACAAAGCTCTGATCTCCCTCCTGTAGAATATTGGTAGACCTTATAACAGAGTTGAACAAGCCCCCTTCCTTTTCTCTGCACATTAACCACTCACAACGTACACCTCATGTTTTCATTTCTTCACGAAACCTTTCAACCCTCAGCTTCTCTTCCAACTTATCTACTCTCTGCTGCGACTCTTTAATAATCTTTTTAATGACAAAATTCATAAAAGTCACCGGCTCCTCAGTTGCTTATACCTTCTCTCAACCACATCCTCTATCTCACTCTCTCTCTGCCTCTGCTTTCAATTAGAATTTTACATGCATGTTTCAGTCTTTTAATGTTTTTATGTTGCCTGTCCTTGACTGCCAGAAATTTGCCTCCAAATAAAACATGAATATTATTATTATTATTATTATTATTATTATTATTATTACCACCTCATCTTATAACAACCACCCTCTCTCACTCAGCTCATACCACAGGTCTGAACAGTTTTCTAATCTGGCAACCCTGCCTGGCTTAGAAACTACAGAGGATGCAATAAGCAGGGCACTAAGTGAGTTTGAAATGGAAGGTGGTGGATGAAAGGCATTCCTTCAAGGAATGTCGGGATTTTCATTTAGTTTTCCCTCATGTGTTTAAAACGGTTGTATTGAATTCAGACATTTTAAATACCCTGATGTGAGTTTCACCATAAGAATAAAATGAAACAGAACAGGTGAAGAACCATGAAGCACCAGGGGGACAGTGTGTTCATTCTAGTTGTTGAAGGTGTACTTTGTAAGAGTTTGTACCTCCTCTGCAGGCTTTCAGCAGATGATAAATGTCGGGGCCGTAACATTGCTGTGGAGTTCGTCTCTGTGTACTTCCTCCATCTCTTCCTGAAGAGAAAATAAAGCAAGAAAAACCAGATTCTCAGAAAACACCGACTTTAGTTCCAGTTTTTATTTCACTGGCAAATAAATCCATAAAATCAGACTTTATTTTGCAGTTTGACTTGTTTGTTATTACTGTGTTCCTCATTTTATTTTAGCTTTACAGTTGACACAATTAAACAGTTAAAACATTTTAAATATTTCTTATTATAATCTTTAGATTAAAGATATTCAGATGATAATCTGAGAGTTTATGGTAGAAAAATGCTTCATGAATTCATTTTAAAAATTTGACTAAAAATTTGGATAAAAACAGTTTTATTCAAATTCTTGTGATGTCATTTTGTACATTTAAAATAAATCATCATAATGTTTTTTTATATTTTATATTACAAAATAGCAGAATAAATTACACCTAAAACTTCCATACATGTTTCCAGGTCTTGTACACTAACTGACAAAAAATGAATGAATGAATGAATGAATGATAATGATTCTGGCAGAATTACCAACTGTGTCTCCTCCTCTCTCTGACAGTTGGTCGGCTAGCTCTTCCTGAAGCCGCTGCTGTTGCCTGGGAGGAAGCCTCCACAAAGCCTGACCCATCTGAAGCAGAGCAGACAGTAAAATATTTATATGATCACATGAAACAATATGATTCCATCAAGCTTAATGGAGTGAAGCTTATTTACTACTATTCTCAGTCTCATTTAATAATCCTCTCATAAACCAAATCAGAAAATATTTCATCTTGAAAGTGTCAAATATAAAATGTTGTCTACTAATGAAGTCAATCTTACTTTAAAAAAATAGAACATTTCATTCAAATCTACATAAAAAACAAAAGAATATGGCGCTGTTTGTACACCAACCTATTTCCATTTTATTGTTATTATCTGTTTGTTTTCTTTACTTAAAGCTTAGATAAGAGATTTGGGTTTATGATAGTATGACATGTTGTTGGGGTTTTTTTTGGGCAAATTTATAGAAAGATATATTCTGAGTGAGTTCTGGACAAAAATATTTTTTTTTTATTTCAGTAGAATACATAATAATAATAATAATAATAATAATAATAATAATAATAATAATAATAATACTTTTTATTAAGACTGTCAGGTTAATTGATAACTCTAAATTGTCCCTAGGTATGAGTGAGAGAGTGAAGGGTTGTTTGTGTCTCTGTGATGGACTGGAGACCTGTCCAGGTGTCCCTGTATAGGCTGCTGAGACAGGCTCCTGGTCCACCCTGACTGGTTAAGGACAGAATGGATGGATGATTTTTATAGCAGAAAACTGATATTTAAATATAAAACAGTATTTGCTTTTTGTTAATCTGAATCAGTACCAATTGAAATTCAGTGTATTTTGAAAAAAATATTTGACAGTTTTGTAGAAATGAACATTTGTAATATTCAAAATCCAATGTTTTTTAATTAAATACCAACTGATATTTTTAAAAGAAACTATAAAATCTTCCGATCACATCTTCTTTATACTAATCATCTTTGTAAAACCTTGTAATCCTTGTAAAATATCAGTAATGTAATAAAAAAACAAAACTTTAAGAAGAGATGAGTTTTTAGATGACTGCTTTTTTGCACACAGAGTCATTACGAAAGCTTTTTACCTTTACTACTTTAGCACATGCTCCGCTCTGAGTAAACAAACGAAGCTTAACCTGGTGGGGAGCCATGTAAACCCTGGTGGCCAGCCAGCCTTACAATGTGCTGCAGGAATCCCTGAAAGTAATATTCTTGCTTTATAGTACTGCTCACTGAAATATAAGAACACTAGAATGGCCAACAACAGCACAGTCGAACAAAACAAGCATTTGTGCCGCCATCTTGGTAGATTTTCTTTAACAATGACCTTTATTAAACCATGTTTGACCTATTTTAAAGAGTGAATACTAAATGCTAAATCATACTGAATTACTGTGTAATTTAGACAAAAAAAATCATTTATGTCTCCATAATGCATTGTATACGGTCTAAATATTTCAAGATTATGAGGAGAAAGACCCCAAAGTTATGCAAATTAAAGTTAGACTGACTTTTATCTCCAGACACTAGTAGCAGAGTTCTGGTTAGACTAAGCAGACATGTAAGTACTGAAGTACTAAAGTACAATTCTGGTCTGGTTTGATTTAAATGATTACAGGTCATTTTATCCCTCACAGCAGTGAGAAAGTGTCAGGCAGGTTTTTTTACCCTCTGCTTGACTTGTTGGAAGGCTCATTACAGAATACTGTTCTCTGTTTTAACATAATACACATTATACATTGCCTGGCCAAAAAAAGTCACTAGATTTAACTGATTTAACTAAGGTCTATGATGGGGGGTCTCTGCAGGTGGTCAGGTTTAGGTTCAGCAACAGTCTTTGCTCAAAGAATGAGGTCAGCTGACTACCTGAATATACTGAATAAGCAGGTTATTCCATCAATAGATTTTTTCTTCCCTGATGGAACGGACATAATCCAAGATGACAATGTCAGGATTCATCAGGCTCTTATTGTGAAAGCGTGGTTCAGGAAGCATGAGACATCATTTTCACACATGGATTCACTGAGAATCTTTGGGATGTTCTGGAGAAGGTCAGACTCTAACATCATCAATGTAAGATGTTGGTGAAACATTAATGCACTGGATGAAATAAATCTTGTGACATTACAGAAGTTTATCTAAACAATGACACAGTGAATGTGTGCTGTAATCTAAGCTAAAGGTGGTCTAACAAAATATTAGAGTGTGTGACTTTTTTTGGTGGCAACTTAGTGTAATTATTTAAGTGAAATAAGACTTTGTGTTTTAGTTCTGATAACACAGAATGCAGCTTCCACAAGACATTAATATGTCAACAATAGAGCAGGGGTCCCCAAATGACCAATTATGAACCAGTTCCAGACCCAAACTAAGTCTTATCTGGACCCAGATGTTACATTTCTGTAAAAATATTAATTTATAATAACTTAAAAATCTATATTTTTTCCACGTTTTATTTCTGTGTATTTTAGGCAGCAAAGCTTTATTAACATGAAGGAGTATACATTTTCGAGTTAAAAGATATTTTGGTGTACCTCACTAACTTGATTTTAGATCACAGTGGTCCAGTCATACAGTAGCACAGAGCAAGATGGCGGCCAAACAGATGGTCTAATGCATTCAGTGGCCACTCAGTGCAGCTTTATAAGTGGTATAGCCTGTTTACAATCTTATAAACAATTGATTTATTCTGTTTTTTTATAGGTACCTTTCTTAAACAATGACCCTTATTATAACAAGTTTGACCTATTTTAAAGGTGGCTCAGTTGGTAGAGCTGATGCCGCAGCAAGAAGGTCTAGAGATGAAATCCCGGCCCGACCTTTCTGGGTAGAGTTTGCATGTTCTCTCCGGCTTCCTCCCACAGACCAAAAACATGACTGTCAGGTTAATTGTCCCCATAGGTGTGAGTGAGAGTGAATGTTTGTTTGTCTCTATGTCTGGTCCTGTGATGGACTTACGACCTGTCCAGGGTGTACCCCGCCCCTCCTGACTGGTTAAGTTCACAGCTGCAACTCTCTTGTTGTCTTTAAGTAAATCTGACCTGATTTCTAAATGTACGATGTCATACATGTATGTTTAAGAATAAGTGCTGAAAATGACATGCAGGGTTTCAGTCTGCTCTTGTCACATTATGGCTGTACTTATTGAATAGTGTTTTATAAGTGTTTTTTCCTAGCCAAATTGTAGTGCACTAAGTATATACATATAGAAATTTAGGTATGTTGAATAAATCCTAAAAAAATGTTTTCTCGAGAGAATAAGTTCATTTCCCAATGGTTTTTCTTGTGCATCATTCAGTAACAACGGAGACAGCCTGATCCCTGATCAAGATTATTATATCAGCAGGATCAGTGTGTAAATGCCTGCTGATCTGCAGTGGGGCCAGTCGTCTTCTTAAATAATGAGGGCTGGTATGAAAGTTATCTGTACAAGACAAACAAATGGCAATTTCAGCCTGTGTAATGATAGAAAAATGACACAGAATTATGTACACTAGGTTGCCTTCAGGCCCAGGCCGCCCCTGCAAAAGAGATCTGTGATCTCAATGGGATCTGTCTGCTTAAATAACTGTATATACATAAATAACTAAATAAATAGTAAACAGCTGGGTGGACCTAGCCTTCCAAATTGCACGTACACATCTAACACATTCATTATTAGTACTTAGATAACACAAGAAAGTGAGAATCACTTGTTTCCATTGTGGTCTAAAAATTAAGTCACAGAGTTCTATGGAGGAGAATAATAACAATGATAAGAAGTGAGGTACAATGATGGAGAATAAACAACAGTTCATTAAATTTCTGAGTCAGAAATGTAGCATGACAGAATAGATAAGAATATGAAAATTAGTTTCAGTTTGAGGGCATATTGAAGGGATTTAGCTCCTCTTCATGAAGACTGTTGAGTAGAAGATCTTTTACCTTTGATTTAAAAATCTATATATATTTATATGGTTACTGAATGATGCACATTAACTCATCTCGAAGAAACCATGTGAAAAAATATGCTGAAAGCGGCCGCTCTCGGCTTCCGTAAATCGTTTTACAAAAGTAAATGATTCAATAAATAAAGAGCTAGGCAGTGAGTATAACACAGATTAGTCAGTAAATATAGGTAATAGGTTATGTAAACAAAGCAGTGGCACTTTTAAAGACACTTTCGCGTTTTTCTCTTGGTCCAAACGGCCCACGTCAGACGTGTTGCATAAACAAATCAATCGTCCTGTTGTAAACACCAACGCTGTAACTTAGGATCAGCAAGTTAGTGTGACTTGTAGCCCCGCCTCTCCTCTAATACCATTGGCCACGCGCACCACGAACTGTCACCAAAGCGGAACGCGATTGGTTGGGTTCGCTTTCAGTCGAAATCGGTCAGAAATCTCCAAGTTAGCCTACCAAGCTAGGTAAAGTTAACAACATAAAACCACGAAGTGACCGTCTCTGTTCCACTAACAAAAGATACCATTTCAGGATGCAGTTACTATTTTCAGAGCGGTTATCCTCTTATAATCACAGGCAGCCCAGTATTCCTTTGTTTACCAGACAGCGTAACTAACAGCTACCCACCTGAGTTATGGATTCCTGTGGACGACCTGACCCGCTCCGCTAGGACAGCTGAAAACAGGGATTCACTTCTAACAAATGCTACCCGTCGTCATCTCCAGAATCCAGTCCTGATCAGCTGCTGTGATTCAGAAGGGATCCTTCCGCCACACAGCTCATTACTGACACAATTATCATCTGCTTCCAGCCTCCTCCTGCCTGTCATCTCAGCCCCGCCCCTTACACTTGTCATAACATTTCCAACATTGCTCACGTTCAGGTCCTGTTTCATTCTGGGGTTTTGTTCGAAAAAGTGCATACATGCACAGAAACAGAAACAAAACGAGTTCAGCTAGAGAAATCGCATTTTCTGCTAAAGTTCCAGTGTGAATGCTTCATGCTGAAAACTTAAGCTGAAAGCTGCTAAAATTGAGCTGAAAATATTTAAGTGTTATCCACTTAAATATTTAAAATAAATAAGTGTTAATGTGAGCTCACTTTGAATGACAGAAAGAAGCAATCTATATCTGAAGAAGCTTTAAATAACTAAAACTAGAATAAAAAAGCTACAGGTAGCAGCCACAATTTAAAATTAACTCCCAATTGAAATAGTTATAGTTGAAAAATAGCTAAAACAGAAAAAAAAAATCATAAAATTACATAAAAGTGATAATTTAGAGTAAAATAACAGCTAAAATTTTCAGTAAAACAGCTTAAAAGTAATAATTTAATTAACATAAGCAGCACAAGTTTGCTGAACTCAAAAAATGTGTATTTAGCTTAGAAATGGTAACTTTAGCTAATAGCAGCTAAACATTAGCTAAAATTTTAGCAAATATCTGAATATAGCAGAAAGCATCTGTAAGAAGAAATAGAAGAAATAGCACAAAGTAGCAGAAAAAAGACAAAAAAAAAATAGAAAAACACAAGAATATCAGAAAGAAGCAGAACTTTAGCCAAAATAGCAGGAAAAAACTAAAATTAGTAAAAAAAAAAAAAAAAAAAAAAAAAAGTAACTAAAATTAGCACAAGAATGTGAAAATGCACTTAACCAGAACAAAATGTGTAAGGTGCTGTAAAGATTTAGAAACATTTTAAAGGATTTTGAGGATGTCGAAAACGGCTCCATTCATATAATTTTTATAAAAAATTTATAAAAAATTTTCATTTTCATATCCGTTTATTAAAATGTTTAACTCCCCAAGTGTGACCAGACTGCGGAGCTTCAGGTCCTGCTGAAGATTGTTCCAGGGGGGCCAGAAAAGGAGAACGCTTTTTTACCAAGCTCAGTGGCACTAACACTGAATGTAGGCTAATAATGTCCTGAGAACGAAGGTTGTGCTGTTGTTTTTACCGTGAAATATAACATAAGTAAAATGGAACCAGCTGGAGGATGGATTTGTAATGAAAGTCTACCAGTGTAAGAGTCTGTATGTAGAGAGGGACATTTAACTAAAGAATAAGGTGCAATAGTGAGTGAGGGCTTTTCTACCTGTGATAATCTAAGCGCTCCATGACAGACTGCGTCCAACAGATGTAATGAGCTGGCAGAGGCTTCATACACAACATCACCATAGTCAACACTAAACCATAGGGGAACTAATTTCCTGATTAGTGCTTTAGGGCTTTTGCTCATTTAAAATTTTATTAGTGGATTAGCACTCACTAAATTTAGAAGCTCTAACTGAGGTCTACAAGTGTTATTAATCAACATTAATGTTAACAGCTGAGGGTGAAAACTGTCAATCATTTTGTTCATGTGTCTCACTGATTCACCAGGTGACAATATATGAACAATATATGAACCAAATCCAGCTGTGGAGTCATACGTCTTTACAGAGCAACATGTGACTCATGTTGTCTGTTGAAGATTGTTCATGGGTTGACTGGCTTATTTTAGTGCTTTTGCTAAAACATTCAGTGAGTTAGTGCTTTAGAATTAGAGGACCTAAATATTAGAGTTAGTGGAACTAAATTTTAGATTAGTGCTGCTCATCACTGGTAAAGTATTTGTGAAGTCTTTCAGATGCTACATTCCCTGTTAGATGCTGTTTTTGCCTCCTGAGGTTTTTGAGAAGTTCTGTTTTGTCAGATTCTAAAAATTCCCTGAAGACTCCTGACTCCTGTGTCAGAAGTCACTGCAGAACACAAGAGATGTTTACCACAAGCCATATAAAAACATAGCAAAAGTGGAAAAAATGAAACTTTTTGGCATAAATGAAACACGCTATATGAGACAGAAAACTAACATTGCACATCAGCCTGGACACACCATCCTCACTGTGAAACATGGTGGGGGCTGCATCATGCTGTGGGGGATGTTAGTCTTCAGCAGCAACAAAAAAGCTTCTTCAAATGTGTTTGAGTGGCCCAGCCAGAGTCCAAACTAAAATCCAGCTGAGCATCAGTGGCCACTTCATTGAATGGTGCTTGAATTAGTTTGCTTAGAGGCACAAAATCTGCAAATGTGGAAAAACTAACCCAAGATTTTAAACTGGAATTAAAGCAAAAGTATTTTTCCTGAAAGGCTAAAATCAAATGAATGCCACATTTCAATTTTTTATTTGTAAAGAAAGTGTGAAAACCATGCATGATTTCAACACTTCACATTATGTGCTACTTTGTGGTGTTGTCAAACAAAGTCCCAGTAAATCTCCTGTCTTGACAAGACTTAGTCTTTAGTTCTGTTGTTAAATATGTCAGTTGTTTTAACATTTGAGTTGCAGATATTTTGCAGTAAGATTGTAAATGACTGATAAGCTCCGGTGCACAACAGGAGATGCCCCTGCTCTGTCTGAACAGTTTGTAATCTTTGAACCACCATGTCAAAGAGTTGTTATGGACACCAAATAAAGCTCAATCTATATTATCAAAATGTAAAACATTTTAATGCACCTATCAGCCACAACTTACAAACAACTTAAGATTTTCTTGTTACAAGGTTTATCTGTGGAATAGCAGAAGGTCCTGAAATTTAAGTAAATATTTTCACAAGTTTAACCCAGTTGGTAAAGCTGTTGCCTCTCAGCAATGAGGTTGCTGGGTCAAATCCCACCTGGAGACCTTTTCAGGTAGAGTTTGCATGTTTTCTCCGGGCACTCCAGCTTCCTACTACCGACCAAAAACATGACTGTCAGGTTAATTGTACGGGTGCAACAATACATGTACCCGTATCAAACAGTGATTTAGGCTAAATACACACTATTATGGAACAACACAGATTTTTAAAATGTATTTTATCAGGTTGTCTTCTGAAGATGCTCTGTGTTGAAGGATCAGTGGATCTGTGTTCAACTACTCCACCTAGGCTGCACTGTGGAGCACATCTACTGAGAAACTTGCTGTTTCAGCAACATTTAATTTAAAAACTGGACTTTTGAGGTTAAACAAATGTTCATAGTTAGTTTAAATGAATTACAAGTTGAAAAGGGCATGGACATTTCTCTTTTTTGTATCAAAAAATATTGAACTGTGAGACTAAAGAATTGAACCGAATCGAATCGGGAATTTTCTGTATTGTTGCAGCCGTAGTTAATTGATAACTCTAAATTGTCCCTTGGTGTGAGTGAGAGAGTGAATGGTTGTTTGTCCCTGTGATGGACTTGTGACCTGTCCAGAGTGTACTCCGCCCCTCACAGTGGCTTCCACCCGTGACCTGGAAAGAAAGAAGTGGGTACAGATATGGGGTTTGGATGGTATCACTCACCTAGGCTCTCATATCCAAACATGTTGGACCAGGAGTGCTGTTTGATACAGATCTCTAGCAGACTGATAGTTCCAGTATGTATACAGTAGAACTTTAAGCTACTGGCACCTAAATATTATGAACTGCCAAGAATGCGACACCTCAATATGAGTTGTGAAAGCACCCAAACTTGTAGCTCAAAATGAACAAAAAAGAATAATACAATGTTTTAGTATGTAAAAGATAAGAAATCATGCTTTTAATGTAGAATAAAATAAAAAATGGGAAGACGTTCGATGGTGCATAACAAGTTAAATTTATCAGTTAAAATAGCTTACATACAAGGCATGTGTCAAACAAACGTGAAAACTACACCATCTTGTCTAAATATCTAATATCTAAATATGGGTAGTGAATAGAGATGGGATAAATAGCTCTTTGAAGGGATCCGGATCTTGGGGAGCCGTTTGTGTCATAGAGCCATTCAAAAGAGCCGTTCGATTTTGAACGTATTACGTCATCACGTAGGGAAATACGTCATCACGTAACCGTACGAGATGACGTCATCCCGTCA
>JAUBOC010000160.1:26174392-26185894 GCA_032275365.1 Anablepsoides cearensis | reverse complement strand
TCAAGCTGTTTCCATTCAGCTTTTCTGATGCGATACTTCAAAATGCGCATCAAGAAACGTTGATGGAAACACGGCTAATGTCTTCAGTGAGCAAGAAAAACTAGAGAATTTGACCTGCTGTTCCAATACTTTTGGAGGGCACTGTATGAAGGTTTGAGTCGTTGTAAAGCAACAGTACAACTCTTTGCTGTGTGTCATCTGGCAACCCTGTCTGTCACTGCTACAGAGTAAAGATGTTTTTTTTTATTTGCCCCTATAAACACTGAAACAACACTAACATTTCCAGAGACTGTTCTTGTGTAAACAGGGCCTAAATATCACACTCATCTTGCATATTTGTTTGTGAACAACCTGAGAATAAAACCGCCTGTATTGTTTTATATTTACACATAATTGTCTTAATGTTTCGCCCCACAGTCTGTCATGCAGAACTGAATGCCATCATGAACAAGAACAGCGCTGATGTGAAAGGATGCAGCATGTATGTGGCTTTGTTCCCATGTAACGAGTGTGCCAAGCTCATCATCCAGGCAGGTTGGTGTTGATGGCAGTGAGGGTACAAGGAACCCTATTAGGAGCAAAATGTTAGGATTTATGTGTCAATGCTGATTCATCTTTCACTATGTCAAATATTTTTCACCATCCAGTTAAAGTCTCATGCAGAGTAGTTGTGGAGGCACTGTAACATATTAAATATGCAGGTTTGTCAGGTAAAACTACTTTAAGTGCATGGCTAGTAACTTTGTCAGCAGTTTGAAGTCAAAGTTGATGAGACAATATGAACTGCATGATAATGAGTCTTTAAAAAGCAACAAGATGAAAGTCTGGCTCAGAGTTTTTCTTTTTACATTGCTGCTGCCTTCTAAAGCTCAGACTGACGAAGAACTAGGACAACAGGTGTTGTAGCTCAGTCCATCTCACCTGCTGAAGATTGTAATTCCTTCAGAGTGAAGTCATTCAGCACTCGGCGTTCACTCTGTATTTTTGCAGAAAATGTGAGATCTGTGGTTCTCAAACTGATACAAGAACCACTGGTGGTACTCAGGGATTCATCTTGTCTTATCGACTTTTTACAAGTCGAATAACAAGCTAACAGCCGTAAACAAAACCCTGATAGAGGACAAAAAGTATTACAGATAAGCAGTTTAATCAAAATCCAAACTTTGTTTCTAATGGAAACAATTTTCGAGAATAGCTGTGAAACTGAAGAGAATGACCATGATCTGATGGGCTAGTTGTTTTTTCATCAGGACCTGAGATGTTTCTTTAAACTAAACTCATGTTTATTTATTTCATTTATTTCTTACTGGCTATTTCCAGGTCTAAAGGAAGTGGTGTATCTGTCTGACAAGTACCATGATACTCCTGAGATGACTGCTTCCAGAAGGCTGCTCAGCATGGCAGGAATACAGTTCAGGTAGCACCTGTATTATTATTAACTAATGATGAAGGTGGAGTGATGAATGTGACTTTTTGTGGCGTTTTTCCACCTGTTTCATCTTTCAAAGAGCTCTCAGCCCAAGCATTGAATAGCCTGGGCTATACAAAATAAACATGGCTTGCCTTTCATACTTTCTGTTCAGCTGTTATTACATTGTGTTTTCTTTGGAGATGGATTGGTTAAATATTTACTTAAAGGACAAAAGGTTTGAGCTATCAAACTAAAAATGTGAAAAGGCAAAAACTTAATTCTCCTACAAAACAAATATACAGTTTTTCATATTTGCAATAACCACATAGGTCACAAGCATTGTACAAAGGATGCTCATTGCTGCCCCTTGCTTTGGTCGAATGTGTCTCCAGGTTCCAACCACACAGAACCGCGCTCAGCTGCGCAGTTTGTACCTCCTAACCGTACCTCCGATGGTTCCAGGTAGAAGCAAGTATGCTTAAAAAATAGAAGCCACATGCCTTTACAGCTGCTGGTGGTAATTAATACCTAATTTCCCTCTGGGATAAATAAAGTATTTTTGAATTGAATTGAATTGAATCTATTTGCCAACCATTAAACATAATAGAAGATCATGAAAAGATATGCAACACAACAATGGAGGACATGGCAGCACTGTTATTGTGATGCAATCAGTGACTCCACCCCCTGACCAATCAGTGACTCCACCCCCTGACCAATCAGTGACTCCACCCCCTGACCAATCAGTGACTGACAGTGTTCTGTCATCGTGTTTTCAGGTCAGCATGGTACACTTGGAACCACAGCGAAATATATTCTGAAAAGGTGTCTGGTTCTACGAATCCTTGCTAGTGGAGAAGCCTTAGAACCGTGGAGAGCCAAGTTGGACTGTGCTGTAGAGGTGCTGGTGGAAAAGGGCCACTAGAGACCCCTTTGCACTACTGAGACCACTGCCTGGCTCTGAGCAGTCAAAGAAAATGAATTCTTGGGGATCTCTTTATGGATATCAAGAAGTTCAGAACACAGTGTTTGTAACCTTATGTCCTTCATTCAAGGACCACAAAGGTTTGATTGAAGTTCAGTTCATTTATTTGAGAGAACAATGGGTCCACTTACGATGACCTTACTCATATGTGTTCTTTATCCATCCCCGCTCACCAAACCAGAAAACTCACCCATGATAAAGGACTGGCTTTTCCTGCCAAGACCCCAATTTCTTTTTTGTCATTCAGGAGTTTTTTGATGTCCTTTGTTATCCAAGCGTTGTTGTTATGGTAGAATTGAACAACTTTCATTAGGAACAGTGGTGTCATCACTGAAGTTGATGTAGTCTGTTATGCTCTGTGAGTGTAGAGTCCTCTGTGAGATCCTCAAAGTATTTCTTCCTCTGTCCAACAATATCCCTGTGTGGGTCACCAGTCCTCCACACAAATCAGGCTCAACTCAGGACAGGACCTACTTTTCTTTCCTGACTGTTGGCCAGAAACTCAGTTTTTAAGTCAAGAAAATTCATGCACTCAATTTACAACGTCTATGATTGACATAAGAAAATGATCCGATTTAGGGAATAACCCTGCATCATTGTCTCACCAAACGTTTTTATTTTTATTATTTTTGTTTATTTTTGTTTTGCTGATCTTTTTATTTTCTCTTCATGTGTTTGGCAGGCAGTTCAAGCCCAAGAGGACTGAGATTATCATTGACTTTAATTCCATTAACGACCCTGGAATCATGGACAACACAACTAAGTAAAAAAAAACAAAACATCATTAAAACTTACTAAACCAAATGGAAGATGAACGATGAAAACATCCAAGCTGCCTCCTGTTACGGTGTTCTTCACTCTGTCTGAAGAAAAATCTGAGAAAACCTTGATGTTTTGATTTGTTTTTTATGCTGCTTCTCACTTTTCATTTAACCCTCCTTAAGGTTTAGAAAAGGACCAGGCTTATGTTCATTCCTGGGTGGTGCCATATTTGTGTAAGTGACAGTTTTAAAGAACCTACCTGGAGCTAATTTTATTCAGAATAGAAATAAATGTTCTTGAAGTTGGTCACATTATTCTGATTTTAATATCTAGGCCATCATTCCTGTAGGCAAAAAGACATTTTTGTTAGTCTTTTATTTTTTTTTATTCATTCTATTTTATATTCTATTTAACTGAAAAGAAAGTTCTCTCTGCAATGTGAGTGTATGTTTTTAATTTGCTGATGGTCTTTTGAAACATTAATACATACAGATGTTGGGTTAAAAGCATCTGTTTGAATCTGTTACTGACAGGTAATTGGTTACTTATTGAGTGTACTGTAGTTTTATTTACACTAAAAACTCTTCTGATTTTTTTTTTTAGCTTTTCTTAAAGCATGTCTGCTGTCTTTTTTTTCTAAGTCAATAAAAGTTGTATCACACAATATGAGGCCAGCTGTTGTCATTTAAAAAAAAAAATCTAAATTAAACAGGTCACAGTTAATTTAATGTCAAAATCAAACTCAACCCTGTTTAAATTAAAAACTAAGACTCCATTAAATGTTTTAACGATTTAATAAGATACGATTAACACCTAAACCATTATGGCTGCTGACATAAAAAAAACCTGTAGAAGTGAAAGTGGCAAGTTTAGTTTGTGTCAACATAATGACCAAATTTCTTTTGTGCTTCTGACCACCATCAGTTGTGTTGTGCAGAAGGTGGATACAGAATACAGCTGATAGTCCTACTAAATAGACTGTTAGAATTTATATTATGGCAATAAAAAAGCAACTAAGTAAAGAAAAACAAGTGGCCATCATTACTTTAAGAAATGAAGGTCAGTCAGTCTGAAAAATTGGGAAAACTTTGAAAGTGTCCCCAAGTGCAGTCATAAAAATTATCAAACGCTACAAAGAAACTGGCTCACATGAGGACCGCTCCAGGAAAGAAGACCAAGAGTCACCTCTGCTGCAGACGATAAGTTCATCTGAGTCACCAGCTTCAGAAATGACAGGTTAACAGCAGCTCAGATTAGAGAACAGCTCAAGCCACAGAGTTCTAGCAGCAGACACATCTCTAGAACAACTGATAAGAGGAGACTGTGTGAATCAGGCCTTCATGGTAAAATAGCTGCTATAAACCACTAAGAACAAGCAACAAGCAGAAGAGACTTGTATGGGCTAAAGAACACAAGGAATGAACATTAGACCAGTGGAAATCTGTGCTTTGTTCTGATGAGTCCAGATCTGAGCTCTTAAGTTCAACCACCGTGTCTTTGTGTGACACAGTAAAGGTGAACAGATGGACTCTACATGCCTGGTTCCACTGTGAAGCATGGAGGAGGAGGTGTGATGGTGTGGGGGTGATTCATAGTGACACTGTTGGGGATTTATTCAAAGTTGAAGGCATACTGAAGCAGAATGGCTACCACAGCATTTTGCAGCAGCAGTTATTCCATCTGGTTTGCCTTTAGTTGGACCATCATTTATTTTTCAACAGGACAATGAGCCCAAACACACCTCCAGGCTGTGTAAGGACTATTTGACCAAGAAGGAGAGTGATGGGTGCTGCACCAGATGACCTGGCCTCAGTCACCGGACCTGAACCCAGTTGAGATGGTTTGAGGTGAGCTGCACCGCACTGTGAAGGCAGAAGGGCCAACAAGTGTTAAGCATCTCTGTGAACTCCTTCAAGACTGTTGGAAAACTATATCAGGTGACTGAAGCTCATCAAGAGAATAACAAGAGTGTGTGAAGCAGTAACCAATGAAACAGGTGGCTACTTTAAAGAACATAGAATATAAGACATATTTTCAGATGTTTTAGATTTTTTGTTAAGCATATTATTCCACACGTGTTAATTCAGAGTTTTGATGCCTTCAGTGTGAATCTACAATTTTTATAGTCATGAAAATAAAACTCTTTGAATGAGAAGGTGTGTCCAAACCTTTGGTCTGTACTGTGTGTGTATATATATATACATACACACACACACAGGGTGATTTTTTTCCACATTGTAGACTCCAGCAGACAGAAACCCTGTACAGCAGGAGTAGTGGTTTCACAGGAGCTCTGCACAGTGTGTCTCAAGGGGCTATGAAAGGTGTGTGTGAAAATGAATGTCGAACAACCACGTAGCCGCACATCATCTGCTGCCCTAAATTGTTTGATTGACAACCAAGGGGAAGGGACATATATAGATTGATTGGAATTAAATCAGAATCAGAACACATTATTATTACCAATATACTTTCTTATTTATTATTAATAATTACAACAGCTGTGACTGTTCAAGTAAGCATTAGAGAAAAAATCAAAAGGAAATATAAAGGAAAGAATATTAGAGCACACTAGGAAGAAATGAAAGTTTGTTTGGTCAGTGACAAATTCAATTTTGCTTCTCCCCTTCATCTTCTAAAGCCCTTGAGGAGCTACTTTAAATGAGCTCACTGGTTGGAGACCCCTGCACTGATCATGATGTGAGCATCACTTCACCTGCCTCTCTTCTTACCCTGATGGCCCCATCACTCTGGACCAGAGTAAATCTGACTCATCAGACCACATAACCTTCTGGGGGCGGCTGTGACAGACTGGTTAGGGGAGTCGTCCTGGAACCAGAGGGTTGCCAGTTCGATCCCCGTCCAGCTGTCTCAGTTGTTGTGTCCTTGGGCAAGATACTTAACCCTGATGCCTCTGATGCGTCCCATCAGTGTATGAATGTGATTGGCACTGATTAGTCTCAATAGATGATTGTTCATGTTAGCTTTGTAGAGACCTGATAGAGTGCTGTGTGAATGAGGACACAGATTGTAGAGTGAAGAGCTTTGAGTGTCCTGGATGAGTAGAAAGGCACTATATAAGTACAGTCCATTTACCATTCCATCGCTCCAGAGTCCAATCTTTATGCTCCCTGGAAAATTGAAGCCTTTTTATCCAGTTAGCCAATGATTTGACATCTTTTCCATGACCACAGGATGTGTCTTTCACCATGGCTGTTTAGGAAATGAGAAGAAACTCATTGCACCAGTTGAGGTTTAATAACTTGTTGCCAGTTGAAACATAATCACCCACGTAGTAATTATCCAATAGGAGGCTCATACACATTTACATAGTTAAATCCAGGTGGTGACCTTTTTGGTTTTGGCCAGGCAGTGTTTAATCTGTGACCCAGAAAGAAGAAGCAGGTCAAGAAAATGGATGGATGAAAATGAACTACTTCACTAACTCCGGTTCCTTTATAGTCTTTCAAATATTGATTGATTAAGTCTTTTTAATCAAAGAAAAGTAATTAAATGGATCTATAATCCTCCTGAGCTCCTCTGAACATGGAGCACAGAAGGTGAAGTCCAGCTGTCTGTGCTGCACACAACCTAACTACCTAGTGCTTGTTAGTTCTCTTTAAACAGACTGTCTGATGAAAAGCTTGATTAAGGTTAAACACTTCATTTGAAACATGACTATAAAGATTGTCTCTATAAGGGAACCTCTCCACTGTCTGATGCTCAGGATGGGAGACTGTGACAAAGTGATTCAACACCATCTGCAGTTCATGTCCTTTAGATTGTTTTCCCCCCGTGTACAGTGCCCTGAGATGACGTATGTACTATATAAATTGATCATAAATATATAAAAAGGTACTATATAAATAAACTGAATTGAATTTTTTACCATTTTAGCACATTTTTGTGAGATAAACTCAGTGTTTTATAGTTGGTTAGCTGTGGTGGCCATCTTGAATTAGGTTGACACCAGTATCTAATGATTACTTTTTGAAAGTTTCACTAAAAACTATTCAGTGATTCATCAGATATTTTACTAACGGACAACTGAATTAGGGGTGTAAATCAGCAGCTTTATCATGATACAATATTACATCGGTATGTTTGGATGACGATTCGATATTTCTCGATATCATACAATCTGACATAAGATTTTGATTCAATTCACATGTCTGGGATCGATATAATGCAATATCATCTGTCCATCTAACACAATGACTGTGTTAGATGGGCAGATGATATCAATTCACATCAAGAATATGATGATATAGCTCGATATTTTCATTTTGCCTCGATATGACTGAATCATGAACCATTCAAATCCATATATCGATATAGATCGATGTATCGTTACACCCCTAAACTGAACCCAAATACAGGCAATTACAATAATTGTTTGCATTGATGCGGTTAAGAAAAAACACAACAAAGCCAAGATTTCAAGGGTTTTTATTCTTTACTGTAGAAACACTGTACATAAATTACTTTCTCTGAGACTAATATTGATGTACGGATAAATGGAGTTTTTAACCTTCAAAATAAAGGTAAAGCCACACAACACTGTGGACTTGTCCAAAAAACCTAAAAGACTGGCAGCATATGACATCACCTCTGTGTAAAGTTGCTTTCCTACCTTTTTGTAAACACATGTACACACAGAAAAGTCCTCTAAAAGAACAGAGACCCACAATCAGGAGAAAATATCCACATCCACTTTTCATCAGTTATTTTCACTCAGGGAGACGCGTCGTCCCTGGAAGAAGAAACAGGCAAAAAACAAAGACAGAAGCAACTAACTGTTGCTACTTACAGCTACACCCCATCCCCTGGAGCCATGACAACATGTTTCTATTGCGAGCATTACTACAACCTCTGACCCACAAGAACCACAAGGTCTATGCATCATGAAGCAAAGTCATGTTTTGTAGAAGTGAAGGACTCGGGTTGCAGGGAGCTTACCGGACTACTGAGCCCACTTAGTCTACAAACGACCCCATGTAGTCAAAGCAGCTGTGGCTCTTTGGTCCGGATGAGTTTCAAGACCTTGGGGGGACAATGAGGGGTGCTTGTAGAACTGATCAAACAGCTCACTGATATCAGTAGGAAAGAAAAAAAGAAAACACAACACAAAGTTTAAAGTTCATATCATGGTCCTTTGTGTTGGTGACAGTGTAGTTATAGTAGTAATAGTGTGATACATGTAGATAATAGTATGTAAACGCTTTTTTGTTGTTTTTTTTATATACCCTTTTTTTCTGAAGCAAATGCAAGTTTATATATATAAAAAAAAGTCCAAACAAAAAATATCAGTCTTATTTCTTTTTGTTTTTCTTTGTACAAATTGTAGTCCATTACTGTGCCTGTCTCTCTTAGAGAGAGTCCACAACCGTTCCTCTCGAGGGCTTCAGCCATGGAACAATAAATCTTATAGACAGGACTCGACCCGTCTGAACCCACAACAACATGTCACCTGCAACATCTGGGAGGAACCAACAGTTTGCAGCTGTTTAAATGCTTGTGATGGCTGCTCAGACAGTAAGTAGGCCATCTGAGCTATTTAAGTCCTTTTTATATCCAACTTTAAGAAGCAACTAGAAAAAACGGCAGTCAGGTTGGCCCAGCCTAACACACTGAGGTGGAAGGACATGCGTGCAGCCTGTCTGAAGGCAAATCAGAAGCAATTAGAGTGAGACAGAGAAAGAGAAGGCATTGGTCAAAACAACCTCTGTTCCAGCCTCAGATAAAGTCACATCTGTAGTTTTTCATGTTTCAGGTCAACTGGATAAAGTGGTCTTCATTAGTTTTAAAATCCTACTTTGAATAAACTCAAACAAACCAAAGAGAAAACCAAAGTAGAGCCAGTGGGTAGTTTTGCAGTTTGAATCAGTGACATCCATCTTGTGTTAAAAATGCACCCTTTGTTAGTCTTTGACAGTCAAGGGTGGAAGTGTCTGAGTTTCTTCCTGCCGTGTTACCTCTTCCCTATCTCACTCTGTCGTAAGAACTGGATGTTGTTAGCACTGTCAGCTAGTTCAGGGTATTGCTCAATGTAGTAGCCATCATATCCCAACACTTTGCCACTGCTCAGCAGCTGCCTCTTCTCTCCCTCCGTCCACAGACGTACTCCTTCCTCTCCGTCTCTTACTCGTTGTTGTTCACGAGCCCAGGCGCTGAGCAGAGCCCTCTGCCTCGCCTGCTCCAGGACTCGAGCTTTCTCTTCATCCAGTGTGGTCCCGTAGCGCACATGGAGGACCAGAGCACCGTACTGTAGTTCTACATCAGCAAAGCGACGTGTTCTTCCACCCATCACGGTCGTAGACTGGGACACGGTAACGTTCACCCCGTTCTCCAATGACTTCTTGCCTGAAGTGAGTCGGAGGGCGCTCAAGTCGTTCTCAGGCAGGCTGGTCTTGATAAAGTAGTGTGTGTCTCGTCCCTCCACGGTAAAATGTAGATCCTCAAGGTAAAAGGCATTATTTAGGACTGCAGCCACTTTGATGCAGTCCTCACTGGCAATGTTTAAAGCATTGGTTACCACACGTCCCTGGACCACAGCAAACATCACTCCTTTCCCAATCAGAGACTTGACAGTTGCAAACCACAACCAGGGTCTGGTGTGGTCTGAATGTCGTCGGGTCAGTTGGATTTCTGGCATACGCTCAAAGGACAGGAAGGACGCAGACTGACGGGTCACCTCCTGCTGGACACCTGAAATAGACTGTGGACAAAACAACATGTAAGACAGAATCCAGTACAGTAAAGGTGCTAACTTCAGTATCCTGAGTAGTTTCCTTTAGTCCTGTACCAAACACACCGTTTCAAATCAAATGTCAAAAAGGCTTTGAAAAGATGTCACTTTTAATATAAAACCCACAGGTGTCAAAAGTATTCACATTCATTACTGAAGTAGAAGTATAGATACTAGGGTTTAAAAATACTTTTTCGCAAGTAGAAGTATCAACTCAAGCTTTTTACTCAAGTAAAAGTATAAAAGTACTGGTTTTAAAACTACTTAAAGTATAAAAGTAAAATTAATGAACACTTAAAAAAAGCCATTAAGGATAAAAGCTCAGGCTGTGCCACAGGGTTCTACAGCGCAGTGGTTCCCAAAGCTGGGGTCGTGACCCACAGTGGGGTCCTGAAACATCAAGGTGGGGTCCTGAAAATATTTTTTGAAATAATCACACAAAAAAATGACAAATAAGAACTTTTTTTCTTTGTTCTTAAAGCCAATAATGAGAACAATGTTAAATTAAAATGTTAGAATGGTATATATTTACACTTCTCATCCAACCTCAATCAAATTCACTCCATCCAAGGGCTCCATGTATCTGGATACATTCATTCATTCATTTATTTATTTATTTATTTATTTATTTATTTATTTATTTTTTATTTTGTCTGAACAATGAAAATATGGAATAAAAACAAGTCAAAGTTAAATATAAATGAAACACTTTAAAAATTTTAAAAAGTAAGGAGTAGAAAGTACAGATAATTGAATTAAAATGTAAGAAGTAGAAGTAAAAAGTAGGCTGAAAAATAATCACTACACTAAAGTATAAATAACCAAAATTTCTACTTAAGTAAACTAACAAAGTATTTGTACTTAGTTACTTGACACTGCTGATAAAACCATATTTTTGTTTTCAATTTCATTCAGACCTGGTAAATTTACAGTTTCATTTTTATTACTTAAAGGATAAGTTGTTCCTACTGGGGGTGAAGGTAAAAGTCATTTGTATGGCTCTCACTGGATTACAACAGCAGGAGACTAGTTGGTGAGTTAAATATGCAAGAAAAGACAAATCATACTTTTTAGTCTAACAGAATTCAGAATGTTTGTGGACAAATTATTTTGAAAATCATAGCCTATTTTCTGTACATGGCCTGCCTGCATTCTTAGCTATGAACATTATTTCTTGGCCACTCCCACTCATATCACCACCTCAATTCATTTTAAAACCCCCTTAGTGCCTAACCCCAGGTTTCTGATGTAATCTATTACAATTTATTTATTTTTCTTATTTAGCCTGCTCCCTTCACTGGGCTCACCACAGTGAGTTAACTTGTACAAGGGGCTTGTATGCCGGATGCCCTTCTGAGACAACCACTGAGCACCGAGCTACCACACATGTCATCATGGGCTCCTGGGGGAGCAGATGTTGGGGATTAAAGGCCTTGCTCAAATGAAGGTAGAAGCAGGTTGTACTGAAAGACACTTAAGAAACAGAAACAGGCAGATCTAGACCGGTGTAGAGAAACTGTAGCCTCTTTTACAAGACATATCCGCGATAATGGCGCCAATCCCTGCCCGGCTAAATGCCGGTCCGTACATTCATAA
>JAUBOC010000160.1:25942340-25961548 GCA_032275365.1 Anablepsoides cearensis | reverse complement strand
TGTCATTACAGAAAATCTAACTGCTCATTTTAAATCAATACTTTGACTTTTAATACTTAAGTACAACAAATATCAGACTTTTACTCAAGTAATATTCCTAAAGGAGACTTTAACTTTTACCAAATTAATTTGTAACTTGTACTTTTACTCAAGTATCACTTTGTGGTACTTTATACAACACTGTCAAAAAAAAATGCAGACCTGCTTTGAACACAGAGGAAAATTCATCCCTCTTTGGACACTGATCCTGAAAAGTGTCCATTCTGTCTATGTATCAGGACCACAGTCAGCTTCATGTCCTCAGTCCACCAACAGGAACCCACCGGGTTTGTTCCAGTATAAATATTATTTATGGTTGGACTGTGTTAGATGTGGACTCATGAGTTTCTCTGAGTGATGCCAGCTGTGAGCTAAATTCTAAGGGTGTGATAACTTCAAGCAATATTAAAATAAAATGATAAAACTGTGTCATTGGATTCATTTATGCAATTACTGATCATTTTTCATCCTAAAAAATATCACTTATTGCTCAATAATGATTATTTATAGGTATAATAGTAATTAGTTATTTTAATTTCTAATGACTCAGATATAAATATACTAAAACCAGTGAAGATGACATCACTCCTTTTAAAAATCTTTTTTTCTCCTGAATTCAGGACAAATTTGAAACCAATCCATGACCTGTATACTATAACATTATTATTTATGATGATGTTAAAAATCGAATTTGATGTTTATTTGTATTCACAAATATTGAGATACAATTTAACATTTAATTTAAATATAGCATCAGCGAAAACACTAAAATATAAAGGCTGCTTAGTTTATTTGTTCTTCATTAATATTTTTTATTTTAATTCTGATGATCGTACCTCTTTTATTTCTCTGCCGTTCTGCTCTGTGTAAAGTATCACTGAACGTCTCAGAAGCTGTTGTTAATAATGACTTATCTATTTTTTAGCCTCAGTAGTGAGCTTGCAGCGGGCTATTTAGATTTTACATGCTAACATGCTAATTCTTGCAGCTTTTGTCAATGCTTGTTTTAAATCCAGAGACAGCTGCTGCTCCTCTGGTAAACGAGTCATGACTGACAAAAACAAATAAATGTACAACAAACCAGCATGTTACTTTTACAACTGGATAAAAAGTTTAGGGAATTCCCCCAATCAAAGACAACTGAACAGGGCTCAGACAGGAAGGAGAGGAGAGGCTGCTCACAGCTCTGTGAGACCAGAGAGCAAAATACACTTTGTCTCTGGTTTCCTAGTTAAAAGCATTTAAAAAAAAGAGTGGTTTTGACATCACAACTTTTTAATTCTGTGGAAAGTCTTTTATAGAAGTGACATTAACAGAGAAAAATAAAAACATAATAGGTTTTAATGATAAAATGTTTTTTACAGTTGTGCTGAAATTTGGCATTTGACTTCTTATGAGGCTTCAAATCAGGGATCATCAATTCTGGTCCTCGAGGTCTGCAGCCCTGCATGTTTTCCTTGTTTCTCTGCTCCAACACACCTGATTTGAATGAATAAATGATTATCAGGCTTCTGCAGAACTTAGAAGAGGTAATTCACTGACTGAATCAGGTGTGTTAGAGGAGGGAAAAAAAGTAAAACATGCAGGGCTGTGGACCTCGAGGACCGGAATTGATGATCCCTGCTGTAGATGATGAGGAGCTGTATCTAAGCTGAATATCAAAACTGTTCAGCAATGATTAATTCGTTCAAAAAATAAATTAAATGTAAAAAATAAAACCTCAAGCATTTTTACTTCAAATTATTTTCTTCAAAATTTTTTCATTGAATTTTTATATTTCTGGGGACAGTAATGTACATCACTGTTTTACACAACAACATAAATGCACCACAAATACCTCAATTACTAGATTTCATTTGTTGTTCCAGGCAGATAAAAAAAAGAATAAAATACAAAATATATAAAACGTGTACACAAAACAAAAGTAGCAACTGGTAAAACAATTCATAAAAAGAAAACACAAAAATCATCACACTGCAATGTATACAGTTGAAATGGACTTCTTTTATATATGACATTTTCTTACTTTACATTTTTTGTTTAGATGCATCTACTGATTTTTTATTTTTATTTTTTTAGCCAAGATTAGATTATTATAAACTACAGGCAGGGTAGGCTGTATTGCACTAAACTCATAATGATACATTCTACACAAACTAACATTTGTTATGATAGCTTTTAATAAAATTAAATACTGGATTCAAATCCTTTAAATTAGAGCTCAATATTTGAATAGCCAGTATAGGAAAATAAAATTGTTTAAAACAATGATCTTGTGCTGTACATAAACATGCGTGTTCACAAACTGATGTCAGATCTGTCTGAATATGTCCAGCTTGTTGTTTGAAAGCTCTTCAACCCTGCACAACTTTTACAGGACAACTGATCAGATGTATGAACCACTTCTGCTTGTGGGTAGCAAAATTATCTGCACAACCTAGAATGCAGATTTTCAGGCCGTGTGCAGAAATATAGGTCCTGATTTTTAAAGACTGGTTATAAAAACTCAGAGTTCAGTGAGGCTGCAGCAGAAAGTTTGTCCGTTTTCACAGAACTTGTCTGCAGTTTTGAATATCCAACATTTTCAGCCTGGTGAGATGCCAAAGAAAGATTTATGCATAATAAAAACTACCTAAATGCAGACAGAAGAGAAAACAAGTAAAAACTTAAAACTTACAAGCAGAAGTGATCATGAGCAGCCAGCTTCAACAAAGCAGCCGAGCACAGGCAGAAGTAAGGAGCAGCACTGACTACACACAGAACGAAGAGACAAAACAAAGCTCAAATGTTTCCCTGCCATGACAGAACCTGGAGATCTGATTTTAAACGGGCCTTGGATCAGTTCTCTTGTTTGTGTGGACACAAACTCTGCCTCGTCCTTTGAGTTTAGGAAACTTTTAGTGGGTAAAAAAATGCCAATATTCAAAAACAAATTTCAAACCCTAAAGAAAAGACAACTTTAAAAGATTAAAAGTAAGTCTGACTGCTTGCAATGAGGAATGACTCAAGATTTTTGCACACCCCCACACATACACACAGTGACAATGTCCTTGGAGCTGTTTGTAGGGCGAGTAAATAGATAGCTTTTAAAGCAAGGGATTGTGATAAATATAGTCCCACTCATCCATATGTCTTCTTCAGTGTGTGCTGTTAATAGGATCTGTTTTTCTGTAAGGTATATCTTGTGAAACTGTAATCTACTTTAAATCAGCTGATTCAGGTCATTACTGCCCACTGTGTTGCTTTGTTTGCCTGTGTGTTAGTAAAATACCTCATAAATCAGTGGACAGATTCTAATTCTCAGAAAACAATCCCAGATTTTATACATTATCTCTGACTGATGAGCCAAGTTGATCCAAGATGGCTGCCAGTCTTACAGATATGGAGCTGAGATTAGGTGAGATTAGTCATCCAAACACAAATCCTGAGTGCTGACAGATCATGTGACATTTTTGTTGTAAACGTCAAGGAACTTTAATTTCATTTTTCAATTTAGAAACAAACAAATGCTGTTTGAACATACATGAGTACTTCATACAGAACCAACATGGCTGTGCTGACCTGCTGATGACAGCTCTGTTGGTCAGCTGACCTGTTCAGTCCTTTGAGTATTTTTTCACATCTTCCATGAGAAACCGGCACCGTGTCAGTGTGGATATGTGTTGTTAGTTGTAAGAGGAGAAAACTTCAAACAGATGCAGTATTTGCAATCATTTTATTGTTCAGTAAGAGGCAAACTGTGCTTCTTTAGATGCCTTTTAAAAAAACATGTCTGTTAGTAAGTGTAGAGGAAAGAAGTATGTATGTGTTAGCTGGTAATAATCCATCCTGATTTATGTTGACTTCAACAAAAAAGAGAGGTGAAAGTTTATTTTTTAGTTTCAGTAAACAAAAAGCAGAAAGGATAAATGTGTCAAAATATGTGTTTGATGAAATTAAAAGCATCTCTTAGATGACAGAGCAGAGTGGAGTACTGACCCAAACATGTATTACAATAGACTTTTTTTCACCTACATGTTGTGTAAAAAAACATTAAATTATAAATAGTTATGAATAACATTCTAAATAATAAAAACGGTAATAAATTATTACTGTTAAATTTATTTTTGTATTGTTTTATTGGCATTTCAATGTATTGTTTTTCAATTTTTTTATTTGATCATAAAATAGAATAACAAAAAAACACCAACATCACTGAACAAGTGGGTTTAGTTAAAAAGTGAAAAAAATAGCATTTCTTTTGGTTTTAAAAATGATTTGTTTTAAATACACCAAAGTAATGAAAAAGCAACAAAAACGGATTTACTTCACACAAAATTCAGCAATTTTTTTATGTTGCAACCTGATGCTAAAATTGTTGAAACTCATATTTTCTTGAAAACCTACACTCACTTCTACACTTAAACAAATCTTCTAATATTTATTCAGTTTATTTAAAAAAAGACAATTATCAAATTTATATATTTAGATTCAGGCTTTTTGAAACATTTAAAATGTAGCAGCTGATGCAGCTGATGATGCAAATCAGAGCAAAAACCAAACTACATACTGGAAACTGTGGAACTTCCAGATCCAGACTGACAAACAGACACTGTGGTGGACGACAAGCAAGAGAGGAAGGCAGTGGTGACAGATGCAACAATCCCAGGTGACTGTAACACCAGGAAGAAGGTGAAGATGTGAAGATAGAATCAGAGAAGCTGTGGAGAATCAAGACCTCAGTAGTCTTATTGGTCATTGAAGCACTTAATACTGTGACCCCCAAACTAGAAGAGTTATATTACAATAACAACCTCATAGATCTCTGTCTAGAAGGCTCCTAGAAAAAGATGCTCAAAACTCCCAGGCTTCTGGCAGAGGACCTGCAGGTTGGAGTGAAGTGGAACCGCTCAAGTGGAAAAATAAGGTGAGCTGGAAGTACAAGTGTGTGTGTGTGTGTGTGTGTATATATATACTTGTAAATGTTTGTGTGTGTGTATATATATACTTGTAAATGTTTGTGAGTGTTTTATATATATATGTGCATATAGGTTTATGCATATGTATAATTTTGAAAAAAGCCAAATCATAAAACGCATAAAAATATCCACCCACTGACACCCCACAGGCTGACTTGCTGACACAACAACACTTCTTATCTTGGGACATTTTTTAAGAAATATTATGCTGATTTATTCATCTTGTGGGTCAACAGACAGAGAACTCAGGGGAAAAAAGTTAGAAAAGAGAAAGTAGGAATAAAAAAAAAAAATCTAGGACAATCCATCAAAAAAGTCTGAATGAAAAAGTGAAAACAGAATATCAATACAGTAGCAAAAATACAAACAAACTGAAGGACAGGCAGAGGAGAAGGCTATTGTCAGGACTTTGGGCAGTGAGGACCTGTCTGTGTGTGAATACCCCAGAGACCCTTTGACACGTGCACACACACCTACATGCACAAACACATACTCACAGCTTGGCCTTTACTCAGGGGGTGTGCTGTGTACCATAGAGCACAAGGACATGTATGAATTCAAGCAAAACCCTACTCCCTCTCTGTCTCTGTACTGTGTGTGAGTGTTTGTGTGGTGTGTGTGTCTCTGTGTGAGGAAAGGGTGAAACAGTCAGAGATGAAGAACTTTTGGCTGGGTGTTAGGTTCTTAAACACCATTATTGATACTTATTTTAAAGTCAGTAATGTACAGTGTGTAATCTCGAAATCGTAAAGCAGTTTTTGTCACATGATTTGTTTCACTTGACTGGAGATGTGTGAAGGCAAATCAACGCCATCCCTCTGCACTGATTTTGTTGTTTTATCCCTCTTTGTATTCTTTTATGTGAGGCACAAATTGTGTCTCTGTGTCGTTCCAACATGCTAAATGAAAAGCAAACATGCTACCCTCATATGACTGTGAGCTGTAGTTTTAGAGTTTATTAAGACAAAAAGCAAACTTCTGTAAATCAGAATCAACAACTTAAATTGTTTTCTGGCTTTCAAAGGTATTACTTTGTGCAGTAAAAGGGGGAGCTCCCCTCCACCTTAGTCTCAAATGTCTCATTCTCATTTTCTGGTTTGTGTCTGAGCGCCTGGTGGCCAGGCTTTCACCCATGGAGCCAGGCCGGGCACAGCCTGAATAGGAGACATGGGTCCCCCTTCCCATGGGCTCATGACATGTGGAAGGAGCCACAGGGGTCGAGTGCAGTGTGTGATGGGCAGTAGTTGAAGGCAAGGACCTCATCAGTCTGATCCTCGGCTACAGAAGCTGGCTCTGGTGACATGGAATGTCACCTCTCTGGTAGGAAAGGAGTCTGATCTGGTGTGGGAGGTTGAGAGATTCCAACTAGATATAGTTGGACTCACCTTAACTCTGCTCTGGCTCTGGAATCAGTCTCCCCGAGAGGGGTTGGACACTCTTTCACTCTGGAGTTGCCCCTCCTGATAGGCACCGAGCAGGAATGGACACACTTATTGCCCCCCATCTT
Source organism: Anablepsoides cearensis (assembly GCA_032275365.1). Classification (NCBI taxonomy): domain Eukaryota; kingdom Metazoa; phylum Chordata; class Actinopteri; order Cyprinodontiformes; family Rivulidae; genus Anablepsoides; species Anablepsoides cearensis. The sequence continues at coordinate 25,955,044 of JAUBOC010000160.1, read as the reverse complement.
GGTTTCTGTACATTGAGGTTCACCTCAGGGAACAAGAGGGTAGCCTCTCTCCACCTACGTGTGAAAGGACGAGTCGTGAATGTTGTTTGTGCCTATGCACCTAACAGCAGTTCAGAATAACCACCCTTTTTGGAGTCCTTGGACACCCCAGTCTTCAGTTCAATGATCAACTTTGTTGTCGTCTAATTTGATCTGTGGCCGCATGTCTTGGACACTTGGGTGAAGAGAGGGGCGGAGCTGTTAACTTACCACTACCTGGTGGTTAGTTGGCATCAATGGTGTGGGAGGATGCCAGTCAGACCTGACAGACCCAAACGTATAGTGAGGGTCTGCTGGGAAAGTTTGGCAGAGTCTGCCATTAGACTTAGCTTCAACTCACTCCAGAAGATATTTGAACATTTTCTGGGGGAGGTGGGGGACATTGAGTCTAAGTGGGCCATGTTTCGTAACTCCATTGTTGATACAGCTTACTGGAGCTGTGGTCGCAGGTTGTTGTGCCTGTTGTGGTGGCAACCCTCGAACCCGCTGGCGGTGACTGATGCTGTCAGGCTGAAGAATGAGGCCTATTGGGCCTTTTTGGTCTTCAGAAGCAGTCCAAGCGGATTGCGACTTGGGCGGTCTTTGAGGCAAAAACTCAGGAATGGGAGGAGTTCGGAGAGGCCATGAAAAAAGACTTCCATATGGCTTCGAGGCAATTCTAGTCCACCATTCAGCATCTCAGAGGGGAAAAGTGGTTAACCACCAACACTGTTATGGTGGGGATGGTGCACTGCTGACCTTTATTTGAGACATTGTCTATGGGCAGAACATTTTGAAGACCTCCTCAATCCTACCAGCATGTCTTCCAATGTGGAAGCAGAGCCTGGGGACCCTGGGTCAGACTTTCCAAGTTCTGCTGCTGTGGTCACTGAGGTGGTTAAAAAGGTGCTGGGGGTGGATGAGATTCACCCGGAGTTCCTGTTGTTGGGTTGAATTTGGTTGACACAATTCTACAATATTGCGTGGACATCGGGAGCAGCCTGGGGTGGTAGTCCCCCTATTTAAAAAGGGGGACCGAAGAGTGTATTCCAATTATAGGGGAATCACACATCTGAGCCTCCCTAGTAAGGTCTATTTAGGGGTCCTGGAGAGGAGAATTCTTTGGATAGTCGAATCTCAGATTCAAGAAGTGTGGTTTTTGTCTTGGTCGTGGAACGCTGGACCAAACATACACCCTTAGCAGGGTCCTGGAGGGTGCATAATAGTTCGCTCAACCAGTCTACATGTGTTTTGTGGACTTGGAGAAGGTGTTCGACCTCGTCCATTGGAGAGTCCTGTGGGGGGTACTCCGGGAGTATGAGGCAACAAGCCTTTTGATATGGGATGTTAGGTTCCTGTATGAACGGTGTCAGAGCCTGTTCGCATTGCTGGTGGTAAGTCAGGCTCGTTTCCAGTGAGAATTGGACTCCGCCAAGGTTGCCCTTTGTAACTGATTCTGTTTTGTGGACAGAATTTCTACGCGCAGCCAAGGTGTTGAGGGGATTCATTTTGGTGAACTTAGGATCCAGTGGCAGGCTGTGCATTTTATATCATCTTGGCCTTCAATTGGGCCTGCACCTCCCCCACCCCTCGGCCCGCCCCCGCCACTCCTGCAGGCAATCAGCAGCAACAACTAGCAAACACCTGGTAAAACCGCATCTGCCTAGCTCCTAATACTTCTTCTCAGTCCAGTCCTTTTCAGATTAAAATATTGCCTGGGGAAATGGATTTTCAGATGCCAAGGAAACTATCCCCTTTTGTATTTGAACCCAGGGCAGAGACAAAAACTCTGGAAAATTCCAGGATCCAATTAGAAAACTAATTTATTTACAAACTGCAAAACAAAGGCTGACATTGCAGCAAATTATTTACAAAACTCTGGAAGACACGTGAAAAAAACAATGAATGGATTTTACACCCTAATGCTCAAACAAGGAACTGGCAACAGGACATCAAACATAAAAGGATACCAATGAGGGAGAAATAACAAACACCTGGGGAGGGACAACAAGGATCAGGTGAAAGGGGCAGGAGAAACTAAACCAGTCACACAAGGATCACAAGGGAGACACAAAAGATATATCAGAATCTGAACTTAGGGAAACTGTACAAAACTCAAAACACAAAAACCCAGAACATAAACCATGTAATAAATCAATCTTAAATAAATACCTGAGCATCAGATCATGATGAAGACTAGTAGGATCTTACACAGGCAGCTTTTTGACACTCACTGTTGTAACATTATCAGTAAGTATAATATGCTAGACTCTATCAAATGTTTAGTGAATTGTGTCTTGTTTTTAAGGTTTTATATGGACTTGGAATTGTCTTGGGGAGATGGTAGCAAAGCTTTGTGGTATATTGGCAGAAGGATATTTAGAGCTGTAGCTGCCAGGAAAAAGACAAAGAGGAGATATATGGATGCAGTTAGAGAGGAACACAGCAACTTAACATTAAAGATTTGGCTCCTACATTCACCAGATTCACCCCAGATTCATGTATTTAGGGCTCAAACTCACAACCTCAGGATTACGAGATTATGAGACTGACCACAGAGATACCACGGCCCCTTGTTTGTTTGTATTGTTGGCAAAATATATCATGGATCACTGATGGGATTTTATTAAAATTCTATAAGTAATCATCAGATTCATGTCAACACCGGATTAACTTTTGGAGTTAGTTACATTTATGAGGGTCACTGCAGCAAGTGATTTTAGCAAACCCCAAAATGGCTGCACCTCTGTGACTTAAACAGATACTGAGCTATAAAGTGATGTGTTCGTAGCTGATAGTATTTCACAACGCACAATCCAAGAACTAACAAATGATGTGAGATCATATAATCACTGCAATGAACATGCACATTATTTACAAGGTTTAATCTTAACTGTTAAAGCAGCAGATATTAAGCATTTCTTCTAGGAATGCTCTGCCTTTTATTATGATTTTAAGCAAAAAGTACCTTTTGTCTAAAACCAATCTATTCTTCCTCAGCTTTAATTAGCTGGGAGGTTTTACAGAAAAATGCAAAATTTAGTTTACCGAACTTCTTTTTTTAATAAAGATTGTTTGAAAATCTTCACAGCTGTATGAACATGTGAACGGTACTGTAAGGCATGGCGTATACACATCTATTTATTGGACACTTTGTATTGATTTCAGCTCAGGTGTATGACTCAGATATTGGTGAAAATGAAAAGGATCTGCTGTGGTTAAGGCTGGAGCCGAGCATTTCAGAGGTAATTATTACAATCAAAAAAAAGTATGGGCTTTGACTGTGACATCTATAAAGACACAGGACAGACTAACCTCGTCTGAAATTCTTATCATTTCAGCAGTCAGGGAATGCCAACAAAATATATTTTATGTTTAATCACAGCTACAGACAGATATTTTAAAAGTGGGAATGATTTTATCCTGAACTACACAGTATTTTTTTTAGATTGTCAGTAAATGTTTTGTTAAAAAAACATAAAAAATTCCAGAAGGAAGTATCCGTATTGGACTAAATGATTAGCTGTACAAAGTCTTATTGATCAGGTGACTGGTATCTCCTTGCAGTGCTTAGTTTTGGCGTCATATGCCAAAGAGAGATAACAAATCCACTGCAGAAGAGGAGTGGACCAGAAGGGCCACACAGGTGGAGACTACACACACTGAGTGTATATAAATGTAGAATGTCTTGGTTCCCTAAACAAAACAAAACATTAACAACGCATCAAATATTCTCTTGGTAAACTGAAACCTTTCAATGTAATCCCTTTGAGGGAAATAAAGTCTTTTTAAGGCAGAGGTCTGTCAGTGTGGCAAATTAAAAAATGGCTATTTTGTACTGTTCAAAGGACTACTTGTGCTATAATTTCTAAAACATCACTTGTTAAAATATAATACAAAAACAAGGGTTGTTAGATTTGAGAATAACTCATAGTTGGCTGTGACTAAAAGTACTTGAACAATAAATAACTGCATGATTATAAAAGACAAAATGAACAAACAAAACATGCAGAATCAATGCAAAAATTTTTTTTCATGTTTATATTTGATCAACAATTGCATTCATCATCACTGTACAGTTCTGTCACAGTATGGTTCAAGCTTAGCACATCCAAATCGCCAAAACCTTTTGTGTTTTGCTATAATCCTGTGTAATAATAAGATCTGCAAATTACAAACTACAAACTGTAAAGTGACACATTATTTCAGGACCCCAGTAATAATAATATACACATCTAAAATCTAACAGAATGACTGCCTGACAGAGAAGAAGAAAACCTAAGAATTGAGTGAGGAAAGGGTAAATTAATTTTATATTTGTCCTACATTATATAGAACACTAACCCATCATTAACATGGTTAGAGCTCTACAGGATTTAGAAGAGTCAAAACTAGGATTTTGAGTGGAATATCGATGAGAAATAGGGGTCTATCCTCATGTGGGATCTAATGAATCCCAAGCCAAGCCATTTAACGGCTGCAGTATTTGAAGTAGCACAGGAGGGGGCTGCTTAAAAATCTCCTACTGTGGCAGCTTTCTAAACTATCTCAGCTTTCAACACAAACTGAATACATTCTGCTTCTCCCATCGACTCAAGCCTATTAGGTTGCTCTTGTGCTATGTGGCATCAACCAAAACTGGGAGCATGACCCACTTTTGGGGGTTCTCACTTTCATTTTTGCACAAGAAGTCCTACTTAAAATTCTGTAAGTACACCCATGACTGTTGGCTTTAACTTTAGTCAAATTATTTATTATTATTATTTTCTTCTTTTATGTTGGATATATAGAATAGTTGCTGAGATTTTTTCACAATCAATTTTTGCAAATATAAATTTCAATGAGAAAAATCTGATATACAGAAGAGATGCTCTTACACAACTGATCCTTTAAAACCTGATCTGACAAGTTCAGTTAGTTACGTTTTAAGAAGTTGAAAATTATTTATTAGCTTTGTTTTTTGAAATATACTGTGTAAACATTCTGAACAATTATTTTAATTAATTAATTCACATTTCTTTGTTTAAGCCAGGCATATAAATAATACTTTGGTGGTGGATATCTCTCATTTTTATTTCTTTTTAGCAATGTTTATTTTTAATTTCTTATGTGTGCCTGTTTGGACAGGTACTTTGTGACATATGAGAACCATTTTAAGACAAAACATCTACATGTGGGGACCACTGGTGCATATGGGGACCTAAGCGGAGTCCCTGTTTGGGGACAATTTTTCAGGAAAATGCAGCCTTGTGGGAACCAAATACTAATTGTGGTGATCAAAGCTCGGTTCTCACGACTTCCCAGGCTGATTTTGGGTAGTGGGGTGGGGTTTAGGACCAAGGTGTGATTTGAGTTTAGGTTAGTTTTAGGGTCAGGTTGTTCTTTTAGTCACAGCAAACTATAAGTTATTCTCAAATCTAACAACCCTCGTGTTTTTTTTTTTATATTTAAACAAGTGATGTTTTAGAAATTATACCAATTTGAACATTACAAAATAGCCATTTTTAATTTGCCACACTGACAGACCTCCGCCTTAAAAAAGACTTTTTCCCCTCAAAGGGATTACATTTGAAAAGTTAATTTTAGGGTAAATGGTCAGGGTAAGGCTATAAAATTTCCAAAAAATTAATGGAAGTCAATGCACAGTCCCTACGGAGAAATATAAACCAGACCTGTGTGTGTGTATGTGTGTGTGTTGGCCAAAAACAAATAACGTTTTCACTTCTGACAAAAAAGGTTTTTGAATCAGAAAAAAAAAAAAAAAAAATGATGATCTACTTTTTAGTCTGTCTATAAATACCTTCTTTCCACAGTTCATGACATAAAAAACAACAAACTTTCCTGCTTTTTTATTGTCCACCCATTGTTCGCTCATCTTCTTGTCTTTTTGAATAAGCCAAAGATAAAAAGGATCAATTATAATATAATTGAGCCTCAGGTGTTGGTAAATATATTATACAGTATTTACCAACACCTGGGAATCTGGATTAAATTCCTTTGTTCCATTATGACAGGTCATAGGCTGAGCGTACTGTAACAAAACATGATATTAAATTTGTATGTGATATTTTTTAGGTTAGATAAAGATTTTTGATGTCTTGCTGAGGGGTTGGTGTTTAGCTGATGTTGTGACACGGTTTGTATAAGGACCTGTCTGATGTTTTGACATCTCAGTCATTGAATAACGTTTAATGAAACTTTCAGAAAGCAATTATTTTCTGCACATCAACAACTGATTACTTTGCAAGATAAACGCATTCTGCACGTTGGTAATTATTTTTTATGGTTTAACCAAAATTGGTATAGCTATTTTTTTTTCACAAGATGAACTTGGTTTAAAACTTAAACATGAAAGATGGCAAGCTATTTGCAATCCAATATAGCAGGCCTTTAATGTTCATGCATGTGTAACTGTGCCAGACAAGGTCTATGTTGTATGAAAACACAATGGGTTAACTGTTGGTTTAATAAATTGTTCTATGTGGAAGTATGTATACAGTATACCTAAAAAATCTACGAATTGGTTCTGTGGTTGTGTTAGTGGAAATATGACATATAACACAAAGAAAAAAATGGAGATTGACAGAGCAGACTGTGTTGTGACTGCTGAGTCCTCAGGGTCCTTCTGAAAAATGCCATGTCTTGAACCTGGTGCTGTGATTTCCATAACTATTGGACCAGTCATAATATGTGAGACACCACTGGGACCAATTGTTTGATCGGAAAAAATGTGTGAGTGAAAGGAAGACGATGGCGCCTCAGTATGAGATCATGCTGAGAATCAAAAAAAAAAAAAAAAAGACACACAGACACGGAGACAAAAAAAAAGCTCTTCTGGCCTTTTCTTGTCAAAACTGAAAAACAGAACAAAAACTTAGACCGGGTGTACTTTGATCCATATTGACACCTACATATTCTTAGTCTGATCCTACAGTCTTAGAATCTACAGATCTACACATTCTTGTTTGCTATTTGTTTTTTGTAGCAGAATAAACCCTCTTTCTTTGTTCCTGTCACTTATTACCCAGCCTGTCAACTGGTGTGTGATTGCAAGTCACTTCTGGACGTGCAGTTTTATACCAATACTCTTGTGTATTTTGATCATGGTTGACAAAAAACGTGGTCCATATTTCTATTGGTGATCCCAAACTACATGCCCCGTGCCCCAGCTACACCACTGCGAAGAAAGAACCTCAAAGGGGTGCCTTGCCTCTTTGTTTTAAGGCATTCCCTCCACTCTGTTTATACCTGGTTAGTAATTGTTTGTTTATGGCATGGATCAAATGTTTCAGTGCAGTATCTCATGTTCTCTTTATCCTGACACCTAATTTACATTACATGCGTTCCGGCTCCGCTCCGGTCCGACCTCTGCAGCAAATACGCAACCATTCTAACCAATGAGAGAATTTACACTGGTTCTGCGCGGCTGCGGTGAGCAGCGGCGAAGTCAATTTTTAAAGATTACGTCGCACCAACAGGAAGAGGAACGAGCACAACATCTGTATTTACAAAATAAGACTGTCGAAATTGCAGCTATGTTAATCATATATGGATATACTTCTGCATAAATGCTGTCAAAATGTATCGACCAGTTTGGGAAGCCAATAGCAACATGTAGCATGAAGCATATGTGTACACACATGATACACGTGGATTTTATTTTTAAATCTGAAGATTCAAAAAGACGAGAGCGATACAATTTCAACCATAGATATCAAAATACTTTATATCTATGTTTTCAGCTGTGTTTGGAGTTCATCTTTCACAGAATTTATTATTTTTTGCTCTGATTTACACGTTTATCACTGGTGCACAGGCCAGGTCGGACCGGAGCGGAGCTGAGTGGATCGGAGGCTGTATAAATTTGGGTGCAAACAAACAGCTGCAAACTGCGCACCGCAGCGGAGCGGAGTCGCATGTAGTGTAAATCCAGGGTAACTGGTGCAAGGTAAATCGTTGCAACCTGCAGCCTGGCTGAGATACTTAATGCTATGGATCTGCCAGCTACAGGATTGGTATGTAAACACCAAATCACTAGCAAATAAAACTTTGAATGTTTTCATGTTGCTCTTTATTGTGCGAATGCTATGAAGTGCAAACAGTATTTAAGTTTGTGAAAGTTTTGAGACTTTCTTGTGTCCTGCTGCATTTCCGTGGTGATGGAATGTTCAGTGTCTCTGCAGTTGAAAGAGAGTTCAACTGATGTTTGTGATTGTGTGTAAATAGGTCCGTCCGTCCGTTTTCTTCTGCTTATCTGAGGTTGGGTAGCGGGGGCAGCAGCCTAAGCAGGGAGACCCAGACTTCCCTCTCTCCAGCCACTTGGACCAGCTCGTCCGGGGGAATCCCAAGGCATTCCCAGACCAGCCGAAAAACATAGTCCCTCCAGCGTGTCCTGGGTCTTCCTCTAGGCATCCTCCAAGTGGGTACCCGGATACACCTCACCAGGGAGGAGTCCAGGAGGTCTCCTAACCAGATGCCCGAGTCACATCAACTGTAACCTCTTGACGTAGAGGAGCAGCAGCTCTACTCTGAGTCTCTCCCAGATTACCGAGCTTCTCACCCTATCTGTAAGGGAGAGCCTAGACACCCTGCGAAGAAAACTAATTTCAGCCACTTGTATCCGCAATCTTGTTTTTTCGGTCATTACCCAAGGCTCGTGACCATAGATGAGGGTAGGAACGTAGACCGACCAGCAAACCGCTTCACCACGACAGACGGGTACAGCACTCACATCACTGCAGATGCAGCACCAATCGGCCAGGCAATCTCCAGCTCCATTCTTCCCTCATTCGTGAACAAGACTGAGATACTTAAACTTCTTCACTTGGGGCAGGACCTTTTCCCTCCCGGAGAAGGCACCCTACCCTTTTTCGAATCAAGACCGTGGTCTCGGATTTGGAGGCACTGATCCTCATACCAAGGAGGGACATGGTTGAACACCTTCTCCAAGTGCACAAAACACTTGTAGACTGGTTGCGCGAACTCTCATGCACCCTCCAGGACCCTCCTGAGGGTGTAGAGCTGGTCCAGTGTTCCACAACCAGGATGAAAACCACACTGCTCTTCTTGAATCTGAAATTCGACTATCCAATGGACCCTCCTCTCCAGGGGCCCTGAATAGACCTTACCAGGGAGGCTTAGAAGTGTTATCCCCCTGTAGTTGGAACACACTCTGCGGTCCCCCTTTTTAAATAGGGGGACGACCACCTGGGTCTACCTATCCAGGGGAACTGCCCCCGATGTCCACACGATATTGTAGAGTCGCGTCAACCAATGCAACCCCACAACATCCAGAGCCTTAAGGAACTCCGGGCAAATCTCACCCCCCCCTGGTGCCCTGCCACCAAGGAGCTTTTTAACCAACTCAGTGACCTGAGCACCAGAGATTGGAGAGTCCGACCCAGGGTCCCCAGACTCTGCATCCTCATGGGAAGATGTGTCGGTGGGATTGATGTGATCTTCAAAGTATTCTGCCCACCGACCCACAACATCCCGAGTTGAGGTTAGCAGCGTACCATCCCACCATAAATAGTGTTGGTGGTGAACTGCTTTCCCACCTATGGCCTCTCCAAACTCCTCCCACACCCAAGTTTTTGCCTCAGTGACCACCTGAGCCGCAATCCGCTTGGACTTCTGATTCCTATCAGCAGCTTCGGGAGTCCCTGGTGGTCCGATCCTCGGCTAGTGAAGCTGGCTCTAAGGACGTGGAACATCACCTCTCTGGTGGGGAAGGAGCCTGAACTGGTGTGTGAGGTTGAGAGGTTCTGACTAGATATATTCGGACTCACTTCGACGCTCCGCTCTGGCTCTGGAACCAGTGTCCTCTAGAGGGGTTGGACACTCGTCCACTCTGGAGTTGCCCATGCTGATAGGGACCAAGCAGGAGTGGGCATACTTATTGCCCCCCATCTCAGTGCCTGTATGTAGGGGTTCACTCCAGTGAACGGGAAGGTAGCCTCCCTCTGCCTACGGGTGGGGGACGGGTACTGACTGTTGTTTGTGCCTATGTGCCTAATAGCAGTAGATTACCCACCCTTTTTGTGGTCCTTGAAGAGGATGCTGAAGAGCGCTCTTAATGGGGACTCCCTTGTTCTGCTGGGGGACTTCAATGCTCACAGGGGTAAGGACAATGACACCTGGAGAGGCGTGGTTGGGAGGAACGCCCCCCCCCCCCGATCTGAACCCGAGTGGTGCATTGTTGTTGGACATCTGTTGTCATCATGGATTGTCCATAACAAAAACCATGTTCAAGCATAAGGGTGTCCATATGTGCTCTTGGCACCAGGACACCCTAGACAGCAGATTGATAATCAACTTTGTTGTCATTTCATCTGATCTGCGGCCACATGTTTTGGACACTTGGGTGAAGAGAGGGGTGGAGCTGTCAACTGACCACTACCTGGTGGTGAGTTGGCTTTGTTGGTGGGGGAGGATGCTGGTCGGACCCTCACTATACATTTGGGTCTGCTGGGAACTTCTGGCAGAGTCTCCCGTCAGACAGAGCTTCAGCTCACACCTCCGGGAGAACTTTGAACACTTTCTGGGGGAGGGGGGGGGGGGTACATTGAGTCTGAATGAGTCATGTTCTGTACCTCTATTGTTGAGGCAGCTTACCTGAGCTGTGGTCATAAGGTTGTCGGTGCCTGTCTTGGCGGCAACCCTCAAACTCACTGGTGGACATCGGCAGTGAGGGATGCTGTCAGACTGAAGAAGGAGTCATAATGGGTCTTTTTGGCCTGTGAGACTCTCGAAGCAGCCGATAGATATTGGCAGTCCAAATGGATTGCAGCTCGGGTGGTGGCTGAGGCTAAAACTTGGGTGTGGGAGGAGTTCGGAGAGGCCATGGAAAAAGACTTCTGTACGGCTTCGAGATGATTCTGATCCACCATCCAGAGTCTCGGGGGGAAAGCGGTTCGCCAAAAACAACATTTATGGTGGGGATGGTGCGCAGCTGACCTTCGATCTGAACCAAAGCAGTGTTCTGTTATTGTTATTGTTTATTCAGGGTCCTGGAGAAGAGGTTTCATCAGATAGTCGAATCTCGGATTCAGGAAGAGCAGTGTGGTTTACGTCCTGGTTGTGGAACAGCGGACCAGCTCTACACCCTCAGCAGGGTCCTGGAGGGTGCATGGGAATTCGCCCAACCAGTCTACATGTGTTTTGTGGACTTGGAGAAGGTATTCAACCATGTCCCTCGGGGACTCTTGTGGGGGGTACTCTGGGAGTATGGGGTACCAGACCCATTGAGGGCTGTTAGGTCCCTGTACCGGTGCCAGAGCTTGGTCCGCATTGCTTGGTCCGTATTGCTGGTAGTAAGTCAGACTACTTTCCAATGAGATTTGGACTCCACCAAGGTTGCCCTTTGTCACCAGTTCTGTTCATAACTTTTATTGACACAATTTCTAGGCGCAGCCAAGGTGTTGTGGGGGTTCTTTTTGGTGACCTTAGGATCACATCTCTGTTTTTTTGGGATGATGTGGTCATTTTGGCTTCATCAGATTGTGATCTCCAGCTCTCACTGGAGCTCTCCCCCTGATTCAGTGATTGTGGTTTGTTGGAGCAGGAAAACCTCGAGGACTGGAGTTTAAGACCCATGGGTTAGAACGTTAGAGATGATGCAAATGGTATTTGTAAAAATATAAAATTGGTTTAAACTTAAAAAATTATCTTTAAATTTGGATAAAACTAATTAAATGATATTTACAAATGGACAACAAACTGTTATATTATATTTAGAGTTGATGGTGTAGAGATTAGTAGAGTCAGTGGGATAAAGTTTTTGGGTGGTATTACTGATGAGAAACTGACATGGAAACCTCAAATTATTTCACAATGGAGCTGCTCGATGCGACACGTCAACCAATCAGAGAGACTCTGCTCTGTGACATAGCAGTGCTCTGTGATGGTTGCCCACTAACCTGAAACAGATGGACAGAAACTCTTTAGCTGAAATCGAACCATCTGTAATCGAGGTTCTGGCAGGGGAAATCAACACTGATGTGGGTCAGCGGCTCGTCAAACTGACCATGGTGTCAAACTGGGACAAAAATAGTTCTGGAAGCTAGCCTCGTCAGCTCGTGTTTCCTGGAAGAGCACAAGCATCCAATTTAACGTGTTGGGCATATTTTTGATGCTGAAAATGTGGTCTGAACGTAGCTTTACAGTTAGTTTTTGCTATATTCAGCGTTTTGCTGCAGTTTTAGCTAGTGTTTTTCAAAGAGTCTATGGTAAATGAACCCAGGAGCAGGCGGACAGAAGGAACTCAAAAGGTAAAAATATTTATTAAACAAAAACAAAAGGCTGACGTGGCAGCAAAAACACTTACAAAAACTCAGGAGGCTCAGGAAGACAACAGGAAGACACAGGGAACAGAAGACCAAGACTGGTGGACAAACCATACAATGAACCAGTGAGGGAGTGATGAGAACAGACCAGTTAAATAATGACAAAGGGAGAGAGAAGATGAGGAACATCTGGAGAAAGACTAATTACAAAACTGTGGACAGGTGAGCAACTGACTGGAGAGTGAAGTTGACTGAGGAAAAGATGAATGATGACTCAGAACACAAGAGGGAGACAGAGCACAAGAAACAAGGGATTCAAAACGCAGAAATAATCAAAACAACAAAGCACCATGGAAGATAATAAACCCAAAAATGTACAGACCCTTACCGTGGGGGGGGGGG
>JAUBOC010000160.1:25814556-25830697 GCA_032275365.1 Anablepsoides cearensis | reverse complement strand
AAGTGTCACTACATAAAGTGTATTGGTGGCCATACTTGCTTAGGATTAACATCTTAGACAAGTGGGCTCTCCCTACAGCCACGTTAAAGACTGACCACTAGATGTCGCTACAGTTTTTTTTTTTAATTAATCAGAACCATTTCACACAATTGTTGCTTTTTGGTTCAAAAAAGTTCACCACACTGATTGGTGCTCACATCAGACAAGACGACCACAACATCTTTCCTTTCAACATGTGGTGACTTGTCAATCAACTAGATGGCCAATCAGGTACCAGGGGTGGCTCCACCCCAGCTGCGGCATTTCACATTCACAAATAACCACAGAACACGGAAGACTGTAGCTCGTCTTTCATATCTGTTTCACCAAACTGAGTGAGGGATTAGTTGTACATTGATCGTCACTTCAGAATGGACTTGTGTGGTCATTTTTAGGCTATTTATGAAAATCTTGTAAAACAGAAATAAGGTAAACATTTTCTGATGACGGCCTTCTTTATTCTTTCCTTCTTTATTCAAGGAAGCTTCTCTCCTCTCTTAACCCCTTCCTTAAAAGCCTTTTGACATTTTTATTTTTGTAAGGGTTTTCAAACTAAAGGTAAGAACCAAAGAAAGTTGTGTGACACTACAGTTTTCAAAATAAAAGCCCCCGTTAATGTCCAGAAAGGTTTAAAGGCTGAAACCGCACCATTTTTGCCCACTGGTGGAACAAAGACTGTTAAGGGGTTAAAGTCCTACTCATTATTGATACTAGCGTTCATTGAAACATTGTATATTGTCAGTTTTACACAAAGATCCCATGTAATCTCTGTGCTCAGAGTATGGGTTGTGGATGACTCCCAGCTACCACAACAGATTTTTGCTCAATATTTGTAAAATGACTGAGTTACAGGCATAGTTTTGTATGCTCATCTTAAATCAGGTTGACTTTAAAAATTAATCAGTTCTGGTTGTCCATGTAATGGTTCCTTTCTGAGAGTGTTTTTTTAAATCTGTCCAGTGGTTTGTTAGATATTTTGCTAACAGACATATAAGACTGTGTGTTCAGCAGTAAAACGGGTGCTACCTGCTCTGCCTATAATTCAGAGCTGCCATTCCTTGAAAATACATAAAAAAACAATAAAATCAGTATATGACAGGAACCAGGTTGATTTGACCAAATCCTTCCTCCCTGTCAGCAATACTCAAAGCAGCTACAGCTACCTGGCACCGCTAAAACATTTAATGTGTTTGTGGGAGAGGAAGTGACTTTTAGCAGGAGATGTTTATACTGAGCAGAAGAAAGAGTGAAAAAAAAACCCAACAGGATTGATTAAATTAAGACTGAAATTGTGATAAAGAAGTGAGGAAAGAGGGGAGGGAGGGGGTCTCTGATTGAAACCATCTCCTGCCTGAGTGAGTGCACAGCAGCCGGTCAGGGGCCTTGGTCGGAGTCCGAGCTCGAGGAGCTTTTACCAAACATGGTCACAGAGCGGAGGCTCAACGCAAAGTTCCCCTCACAGCAAACAGCCGAAGCTCGGGCTTGCCTGCAGCTGGAGCCGAGCTGAAAACCAACACCTGCGTGTTTTGTACGCCGAGGAGCCTCACCTGAGCGTCCAAAATAAATCAATCCACTGTGTCTGCGTCCGACTCAACTAAAACACACAGAAGGTGTTTACTTGGTGACATCTTCATCATCTCCATTTACTGTCTGTGCAGTCCACTGGTTTCCTCTTTTTGCAGGGTCTAATATCTCAGACTGAGCCACCGAGCGAGGAATAGTGGCGTAAAAATAAGCAGATTATAGAGAAATGTCTATTTTAGGAGGAATTTCTGCTGAAGGCTTTTCCCAGAGTTGGAGAAACAAAAACACATATCTGGAGAAAGAAAGAAAAAAAAAACATTCCAGACTTTGCAGGAACTATAAACAGGACCCAGTTAACAAGGTACTTAAACCCTTTTGAAAAGTGTTGAATAAGTTTTGGAAGCAGCTTGTTAAACAGTCTCATCACAGCTCAGCCGCAGGTGGCACGGGACTGCGTGAAAAAACAAACGATTCTTCTTTAATGGACAATGAACCTTTTTTTTTTCTAAACTGAACTTGAAAATTGTTTGTGAGTCTCTTTTTTTACCTGCTCATTTCTAAAACATTTTTAAGATTTGTTCTAAATTATTTCCCAAATGTATTCATTCTACACAACAACTTGTTCAGAAAAAAAGTGTGGTGACAGTTTAGATCTTATGAAGTAAACATAATGTGCTGTAGCAGGGAAATGATCACTATGGCACAGAAGCAGTGTCTATAAGAACAAGAACCTTAAAGGGCTGTTCTGTCAAATAATATTTTGACATCTCTGACTTGCCAAATTTTTAAACCAATTTAATTTTCACTTTCATAGTTTTGTCTTCAACTGCTTGTAGTTTTACCTGTTTTCAGTGTTCATTGCTCATCTTTCATTGCCAGCTTGTAGCCAACCGTATTCAGGGCAACTGTTGGTGGGCCAAATCAAATGGCCAATTTTGGCCCACGGGCACCACTATGGGCACCTCTGGTCTAGGCTAAGCTACTGATAGTTAAAAAATGTTACTTTCGTTGATTTAAGAAAACTGGTTCATATAACACAGTAATTCTATACTTTTTTTTTTTTGGTTTGTTTAAGAAGACATTTGAAGGGGAGCCAAGCATCTTTCATGACTTTCAACATAGGTACCAGTAAGTGATCTCTATCTGTGAAAGATGCTGCATACTGCATAAATAAAGTGTTTCACAAAAAGCAGAATTAAAAAAATAAATAAGCATTAATGTGTACAATGAAATTCATGCAACTGATAAAACATTACGTAACAGCTATAGGGGCCTGAAAAGACTCGAGTTCAGGAGATTTTGACCTGAAAACCGAAGACTGCAGCCAGAAAAGTAAAGAGTTAACATTTCCCTAATATATTGGTTTGTCCATTAAGAGCTCTAAAAGTCAAGAATTAAGTTTTAAAATGATTTCTGAATTTGACAGATAGCCAATGTAGAATGAATAAAACTGGTATGATGTACTGTGGAACATTAGGATGGGTGTACCAGACAGGGAGGTGCAAAACACTTACCCCCACAAGTTACCCCCATAAAACTGAGACTGCCCCCACAAACAAATCCTTTTAGGAAACTATGTTTTAAAGCAATTTAATAATAAAAACAGAACTTATTCAAAACTAAGTGTTTGTGCATTTTAAAAAGGTTTGCCCACCCTGAGAGAATATGAAAATTATTTAAATGGTTGAAACTTTTGTTCCTCAAATAAACAATAAATGGGATTTTAACATTGATCCCTAAATATTGTCAGCAAATGTTGTCAGCAAATACTGTAACAAAGTCGTTGAATGGTCTAAAATGGAAGCATGCAAACTCTGCCCCCTCAGACATCTCACTAAACAATAATCGCACGACTTCAAATGCTTTTGTGCCTGTCTTGTCCAGAGGTGGTGGTGTTTCCTCTGGGCTCCGAGGCATCTGGGATGATTATCTCATAGTGGAAATGTAGAATGTTGTCGCATGAATCAGTATTCCAGAGTGTTTTATTAAAGAAACAGACACTGTGTCCTCCAGACCGAGGACAAAAGTAACTATTGAGACTGTTGTCAGCAACAAGCCCAGCAGCCAGGCTCTGTGATGGTACAGCCTTGGATCATTTCCATTTCTGTGATGGCAGCAGAGACCTCATAGCAACACACACATGCTGCCTTCATGAGCACATCTTTTCCAGGAGCATTGATGCACCTTTAAACAATAAAAAAGACATTTTGCCCACATTACAAACACTGAAGAAAAGTAGACTGACCTGTCCAAACCAGAGAATGTGAGGAAAGTTTTGTAACAATAGCTTGTGTTCTTCAACAGCTCTTAACCAGTTGTAGAAAGCTCTTTGAACGACCTCAGTTTGAAGAAACAATTTATTACTGACAGGACTGTTTAGCCAATGGTCAGTCCAAAAACAACCAACAAAATGTTGATGCTCTTAAAACCACTCTTATCTCAAAAGGTTTATAGTAGTTCATGACATAAGTCCCAGATTTGAGTTCCTTGATCTGAGCTTTTTATAACAGAAAAACATTTTTAACCTTTCCGCAGAATCCCACCTTAAAATGTCTAAAATATCCATTTATGGTGTGTCTCAAGGCAGAGTGGGTCAAAGAAAAGCCCTGAGTGCTTTAATGTCTGTTATCCTCCCTGCTTTCAACTGTCAATAGCAGCAGCTGAAGGAGTTTAAGTATCTTTTGTTCTCGGGGTTTTGTGAAGCTCTTTGTTTATTGGTCAGTCTACATTCCCTCACCTATGGTCACAAACTCTGGGTAGTAACTGGAAGATCGTGGATACAGGTGGTCAAAAGGAGTTTTTCTACACAGGGTTAGGAGATGGATGGATGGATGGATGGATGGATGGATGGATGGATGGATGGATGGATGGATGGATGGATGGATGGATGGATGGTCTCTGCCAGTAAGTGTTGTGAGAAGAAAAGGTAACAAAGGACATGAGTAAAAATGTACTTTCCAACATTTTGCGTTCATACCTTGAATGGATGATGTCATCAGAGAAAATCAAGTCGACAAATACATGAAATCTCTTAAACAGCTTATTTTCACACACTCTAACCTGAATGGTATCGTCATGCTGAATTCAAATAGACTTGAAGCGTGGCTGAAGTAAACGAAATCAAAGCAGCGGAAACATGAGTCAAAGAGCTGAATGAAATCAGCTGAACATTTGAAGCTGATTCATGATGAGCAGAAGTGGATGAAGGTAAGAATAATGTGTTTGAGGATAATTATTCAATCTATTCTTAACTATTTAACATGAGTGTGTCAAACTAATTTTCACAGAAGGCTACATGAGTATTATGGTGGCCCTCAAAGAGCCAGTTGTAATTTAATTCCAAATTTTGCAATTTAACTTTGACTAAACTTTGCTGCAGTTAGTTGAGCACTGCTAACAAACAGTAACTGAGCTCTACATGGTATTTTGTGATAGAAACAGCGTTTAAACATGTCTTCTTATAAACACTAAAAAGTACTGTGTACATCTGACTGAAAATAAATGATACAGAAATACTGTTAAACGTAAAAGAGAGTTTTACACACTGCTGAGTTGTGGTGAGTAGCTCTTGAATTCTGAACTCTCCCAGTTCCTACAGGGAATTCCCTATGGAGGGATGTTCCAGTTTAAATTGATAACTTTTAAGTGGGAAGTTCCCACTTCCCAGTACAGCTGGACGGTAGTAAAAGTAGACTGGGAAAAGGCAGTGAAATGGTAAATTTGCACAGAGAATTTAAACTTTTGAAGCCTGTGCATCTTCACCTAGTGGTAGGATTCTGTAGGTAAAATAATCAACATGCATTATGAGTGTAATGAGAAAGATAAGATAAGATAAGATAAGATAAGATAAGATAAGATAAGATAAGATAAGATAAGATAAGATAAGATAAGATAAGATCTTTATTGTCATTGTACAGAGCACAATGAAATTACAGTTCAGAACACCCATTCAGAAGAAGACAGAACAACAGTGAAGACAGAGAAGAGGAAACTGAAGGAGAGAAGGAAGCACAGAGTCAGAGAAATTTAGCCTATATTCCAGCTGGACCACCTGGTATGTAGTACAAATATATTAGAAGTTTCAATGAAGAACACATTATCTGTACAAGGCTATAGATGTGTTATGAAATTAGATATTCCAGACTAAATATAGTCAATTTCTGTTCTAATTTTAGTCAACTAAAATAAAAATAAGTGTGTGTGTATATATATATTATATATAATGTTTCTTAGAAGCAGCAGTTTCTTAGAAGCAGCAGAATGCCCCCCATGGAAAATTTTCTAGATCCGCCACTAGAAACAGCTCAGATAGAATCTGCTTTAAGATAACACCTAACTAATGTAAATTATCACAATTGATTGGGTCAACCCAATAAATGAATAAAAAAATACCATAAAGCTCATAGTTGTTTTATTTATTGTCTCATCTATATTTCAGTTCTGTTCAGTTTCTCTTCCTGTTCCTAATTGAAAGAGCATGGCAGGGGACCCGAGCAGCAGAGAGCATGATCAATACCATGGCAGATGTGTAAATTGATCGGACTGTGTGTACGATGGAGACTGTTCCTGTCTGCAAGTGTCTGAGTGTTGGAATGGGTGTCAGCAAATGTTTGAGTGTGTGTAGTTGCACTTACTGAGGTGTCAGTCTAATTCATTCTCGCCCAGAGACTGTTGTGTGGTAGTGGACGATTCATTAACTCTGCAGGCTCCATTCAAAACTATTCCCAGCATTCCCTGCTGTACTAATCACTGCATATGAAATTAGCAGATTCATAATGCCAAAGGGTATGTGCAGAAGAGTGAGTACAGTTCTGACATGCATTAATCTGACAACAACAGAGCATGTCAGCTTCATGTCTGAATGAGAACCATTGACCAGGAAGGATTCAGTCAGTTTGACAGCTTCTCAGCATGCCAGCCAAAAATGTAAGGTTCATTTAATATCATCAAGGTTAATAATGTAACTATAGTCAATGTGTTAATCATAGTAATAAAATATGTGTCAGAACAAGCATGGTGAATCCTGGTCCTGGAGGCTTCAGCCCTGCATGTTTTACTTTTTCTCTGCTCCAACACACCTGATATGAATGAATAGATGATTATCAAGATTCTGCAGTACAGAGGACCAAAACTGACATCATTAGAAATAAAAAAGTAGAATTATATGAACCCCTAAATAAATACACTTAAAACGCACCAATTAAATTAAAAAGGAGAACTTTATCTCCTGTTTTATATTTTAATTGACTTTCATATTTTTTTTCCAGCTTAGTTCCAATAGATTAGTCTATATATTTGAGCACATAATTTAAATTTTACTGTTTTTTTAAACATATATTAATTGCTTTTCCTTTTACTTGTACATGCATTTGTGTGTCTTAAATGTTTATACAAGTCTTTTTATTTCTATGTGTTGCAGCTTGTGCCTCAGTTTAACTAAAAGTTCAAAGTTTAGTTTAAAAAAAGGTAAGGAGTTAAACATTACACGTGCATTTATTTTTAACTAAACTTTTAGCTAACCTGCAGCAGCACAAGCTGCAACACATAGAAATAAAAAGACTTGTTTGAAAAAATTATAAAAATGATTACATTTAAGCATTCAAGAGACACAAATGCAAGAACAAGTAAAAGGAAAAACTATGTAAAATATATATTAAAAAACATTAAAATTTTAATTATGTCTTAAAATATATAATTTATTGGAACTAAGATAGAAAAATAAATGTGAAGGTCAATTAAATTATAAAACATGAGGTAAAGTTCTGCTTTTTAATTGATTTGGTGCATTGTAAATGTATTTATTTATTTATTTAAAGCTTAATTTATCTATTTCTGCTTTTATTTCTAATTATGTCAGTTTCAGTCCTCCATACTGCAGAACATGAAGATGTAGTTCAGTGACTGAGTCAGGTGTGTTGGAGCAGGAAACATGTAAAACATGTAGGGCTGCGGCCCTCCAGGACCAGGATTGCCCACCCCTGTGATAAAACCTCTAATCCTAATCAGGTTCAACACCTGCTAATAAACTGTAAACTGGATTTCCTTAATCTGAATGGAAGTTGGCTAAGTGTATGACACACAGGATGGCATGAGAAGGAGGAGTCTTTGTTTATACCAGTTGTTCTAACGTTACACTGAACATCTTTGTATTGCACTTTCCTTCAGCATGTCTTCTGTACAATCCTCCATTTTTTTCTATTCCTGGTGGTGTATGTAGTATATTTTGTAGAATTGTTATTTATAATCAAATTAAAGCAGTCCAGAAAATAGTTTAGCTCTGTTTTATTATTCACATGCAAAATGATAAATATTGTCATTTGGGGTGGTGTGACGTCAAGAATTTACCAAGGCATTCAAGACAGAACTTCCACCGACAGGTGGGGTAAAATATAGGCAAAAATGAATAAACATTGTGTTTTTAAAGATTTATTTAAGAAATGTTAGAAACTGCCTAACTTAAAATATAGAAAATAATAAATCTTTAGGTAGTGATTATATAGTGCAGTATTCTTAGACCTTGAAAAGACCTTTGATATGGTGAAATATAAAGCACTGTTTCATAAACTTAAAAGCTTAAATTACTCTCAACCATGGTTCAGCTTATTTTATTTTTAAATTTGAAAACAATGTGTCAGGATTATTTAGATAAAATTATATGTTCAAATCTGTTACCTGGGCATTCCACAAGGCTTTACTTTAGGCTCACTGCATTTTGTATTTGTGCTTTAATAATTTACCAGACAAATGTTGACAGATGATATCATGTAGAGCTATGCAACAGATTAATGTTGGGAGAGTCCATCAAAACAAACTCAGGACAGGAAGCTGAAGTTGAAACCACAAAGAATTTCTAGCACTGGATACACCCCTCCATGTAAACCAATAAATCATATTTCTGACTATGAAATAAAAATACACTTCACGCATTGATGTGGGGTGAGGTTCATGGATGGTGAGGCACTCAACAGTAAAGTATATTTATATAAACTCTACATTTGACATGCAGAAGTGAATGAGTTATGTTTCATATCTCATTTCAGTATTCTTCACACAAACTGTAGCTTACTTGATGCACATTGCATTAGAACAAAGTTGTTATTATGTCCTACCTTTACATATAAAGGCAGTCCACTATATCCCATCTGAATCCAGATAGTCACAAGTTAAAAAAGGCAAAGGGAAAAGGTTTCTTTATAGACATCCACCCTTAGTTTCAGACCTTTTGTTTCAGCTGTGGTGTGGATCTCATTTAAATCTATACCTGCTGCTTCCATAGAAAGTCCTGTTTAGAAAACTGTTGGATATTTAAAATACAGTTATGTCAATAATAATAGCAGTGTGCTTAAAAAGGTCATTAAATCTCAACATTATTGTAATAAATTGTATTTTAATGAACACAAATGCATTCTGGGCACTGCACATTCTGTTTCAAAGCAAAAAAGTGGAAAAATCCTTCTGATAACTACTTCACATCCGTGGTACATGGAGTCGACCAGCTTCTGGCACCGTTCAACAGATATTGCAGCCCAGGACAACAGTACTACATTCAACAATTCCTCTGTATTTCTTGGTTTTGCCATGAACAGCATTTTATATGTCAGCCCACAAGATTTCTATGGGATTAAGGTCCGGGGATTGTGCTGGCCACTCCATTACTTGAATGGTCTGGAACCATTATTTTACTCACTTGGTGTGTTTGGGGTCACTGTCTTGTTGAAACACCCATTTCAAGGGTATTTCTTCTTCAGCATACAGCAACATGACTTCTTCCAGTATTCTGGTTGTACTCAAACTTATCCATGATCCCTGGTATGTGATAAAAGGACCAGCAACACCATAATACAAGAAACATCCCCAGATCATAATGCTTGAACCACCATGCAGTACCATCTTCACTGTGTACTGTGGCTTGAATTCAGAGTTCGCAGGACGTCTTCCAAACTGTCTGTGGCCCTTAGACCCAAAAATAACTATTTTACTTTCATCAGTCCACAAAATAATACGCCACTTATTTTTAGGCCAGTCAATGTGTTCTTTGTCAAATTGTAACTGCTTCAGCACATCTTTTTTTAACAATGGGACTTTGCAGGGGCTTCTTGCTGGTAGCTTGGCTTCACATAGATGTCATCTGATTGTTGCAGTACTCACAGGCAATCACAGATCTTCTTTGATCCTCCTGGAGCTGATCATTGGATGAGCCTTTGCCATTTTGGTTATTCTCTGATCCATTCAAATAGTTGTTGTTTTTTTTTTCTTCCTCAACTTTCTGGTTCTGGCTGCCATTTTAAAGCATTTAATATCATTTTAGCTTAACAGCCTATCATTTTCTGCACTTCTTTGTAGATTTTCCCCTTTTATTAAGTTTTCGATCAAAGAAAGCTCTTCCGAATAATGTCTTGAACGACCCACGTTACTCTGTTTATCAAGAACAAATGCACATCCAGCAACATCAGTTGCTTTGATTCTTAAAAAAGGCCACCTGTTTAACACCTGTTTTTATTTTCACATAATCAGTGACCTCACTAATTGAACTCAGCATTACTATTATTCTGAACATTGTATTTCTTGACTTTCTGTAAAATATTGCCTTATTCAATTACTTTTTCTACCTTTTTGCTTTGAAACAGAATGTGCAGTGTCCAGAATGCATTTGTGTTCATTAAAATACAATTTATTTGAATAAGTTTGACATTTACTCACCTTTTTAAACACACTGCTATTATTATGAACATAATCCTCTATTCTAAAAGTGAGGTTTGGCAAGAGGAAAAACAAGTAATTGATCTCTTTTACTTTAATAAATTGAAAGTTTCCAAAACAGGTACCAAAACACACTTGACTTGCTAAGTGTAACTTATTCTGTAGCTCAGAGTATTCTTTGAGCTTACGAGTGACCCCAAATTTACCTTGAGCCTGAGAACCACCAGCCTCCACTAGTGTCTTTTCTCAAATGTTTTAGCTCACAGAACATGTTACACAAATACATATTTATATAAATTATATACTTGATCCAAAATGGAAAGTCAGGCATAGACTAAAAGGTATTTGAAATATTTTAATGGTAACAGAGACACAGCAGCAGTCTGCTCTCTGCAGCAGTTTGAATAGGATTGTGCATAAAGGTGGCGGAACTCGCCTCTGGATCCAGGAAGTGAGAAAATAATATTCAGAATTGTTTAACTTGAATAGAAAATACAGTAGATGTATAGTAGAAAGCATTGAATAAATATAACAATATAACAAATTATTCTGTTTTGTCTTTTTTCTTTCCTTGACAACAGGTGAGGCTCTGACTCCCCTGCCACTCGTGACCGCACGTCATTGATGTCATCTTGTTTTTTTAGCAGTTTATTTTTATTGATTCATGTAGTCCTTATTTTGCGGCTGTATGTTCAAATATGCATTTGATTATTTTTTAAAGTTACTTATAAGGTTTAAAACCTTAGAAAAACATTTTGACTTAAATTCTGAAATGTCTCAAGGAGTTTTAGAATCAGATGAAACCTTTGACAGGACAGAGCTGTTGGTAAAAATTATCATGTTTTTCTGTTTTATTCTTGTTGCGAAAGATGATTATTGTGGAAATGTCTGTTGCAAATGAAGACTGACAAAGCTCACAAGGTAAATAAAATGATTAATAGACTATAAACACAAATTAAATTATTTATGTGTCACATTAGCAATTTATAAACAAATGTTCAAATTTTCTTGCAGCTGCTTTTCTTATGATGTAGAATAACATTGCACAAAATGTGCATTAAAGTTTTTTTATTTATCAAGTTGAAACAATAGAGACAAGCATGAGCATGCTCAGTATAAGAGAAGGTAGTGTGGGAGACAAAATGTCTCTCGGGATCTTTTGTCAAATTTCAATCGATGAGTGTGTTGAGCATAAACAGCTTGATCAGAATTATGACTTCACTAGTTTTTTTTTTCACTAGACCTTAAATAATGAATTTATTTTCCAAATAATAAAATAATTTCAGTTTCATGGGATGTCCTGCAGCTCAAGAACAGGTAACGCAAAACTCAACATATCCTAAAAATCTGTTTATCAGTGTATGTGTGTGT
Organism: Anablepsoides cearensis; assembly: GCA_032275365.1. Classification (NCBI taxonomy): domain Eukaryota; kingdom Metazoa; phylum Chordata; class Actinopteri; order Cyprinodontiformes; family Rivulidae; genus Anablepsoides; species Anablepsoides cearensis. The sequence continues at coordinate 25,819,063 of JAUBOC010000160.1, read as the reverse complement.
GTGTGTGTGTGTGTGTGTGTGTATGAGTGAGAGAGTTTAGTACAATTCGAAGGTTTAAAATGGCGCCGTCTGAATATTAGTCCATCATGGTTTTAAAGTACTTTGAGTTGACGAAACATTCCTGACGCACTCATTTTCTCACTTTGAACCCCCTCCCTCTCTCTCTCTCTCTCTCTCTCTCTCTCTCGCTCTCTCCCTTTTCCATTCTGTTCTCACTGCTTCTTTCACTCAGTTCTCTCTGCTGTCTAGAAACGTCTCTCTGGCCAATTAGTGTTTGGTGTGTTTCAGCAAAAGACAACATGTCTGCACCAAATCCAAAGACGAGACCCTAAATGCTCTCTAGAGATAGAGAGGCAGAGAGGGAGAAGGATGCTGAAAGTGGAAAGTAAAAAGAGAGATACAAAAAAAAAATAAATGCACATGAATTAGGTAACAACAGTCTTCAGGTGTGTTTGAGTTTCCTTTTCTTATTGACTTGTATTGATGTATTTAAAGTAAAAACTGAAAGATACGTATGTAGATTTAAGCAGAAAAATCATCTTTATTTAACTGAGGTAAAAACAATATGTATAATAATTATTTAATTTAAAAATTTCCAATAATATTTACTGAAGAACCTACCATGAGCTAAATATTGATAAGAATCAATATTTGAACATTTCTGTGTTAGAAATTACTTAGAGCTGAGTAATTATAAACTGTTTATGACTTCTGCAGGCCAACTGCCCTGCATTCCTCTGCTAACCTAATCTCCTTTCACGCAACACAAAAACTGGTCTCAAAACCCCAACATCTGCTAATCTTTACCAGTGAAATAAAACGCTGGTATGAGATGACACAGAACACCCTTTCGTTTCATCTACGGCCCCGTTTACACAGAGCTGGTTATCAGTGAAACCTTAACATTTTTGTAGCGATCTGGCTGCTCGTTTACACGTCACTGTCAGACTCACTGACACTGGCACTTTTTGAAAACAGTTACAATAAATTACAGACAGCAGAGTGTTTTTTCTGTTACTCACCCTTTGTAGCTTGTAGGAAAAAAACACAAAAATAATCCTAGGTCCAAACAAACCTAACTGTGATCATGAAGCTGCTGCATGATCAGAGCATGAGCCAGCCTGTCTCACTAAAAAAAAAAAAAAAAAAAATTGTCCGTCTTTGTCTGTACATATTTTCACTAAAAACAACACACATTTTGTCTTACAACACTCTCACTCAGCATATATGACTGACAGCAAATCTGCTGTTTTGTCTCAAAATAAGATGATTTTAAAGGAACAATAAAACACTTTACTATGGACCCATTTGGCAAACCTGCCTGGTACATTACTGCAGTGGTTCCATGTAAACGGGTGATTTTTTTTTGTGTGTTCACTGCAGTAAACATTAGCATTTTCAGAGAACAGTCTCGTGTAAACAGGGCCTAAATCTCAAACTCCAGACTTTGTGGCCCCATCCCAACCTAAAGATGTCAGAGACTGTCTGTTCCTGAGAATTTACATTCAAGACCCTTTTTTTTCAATGGACTGGTTTCTCTTCCCGAGGGGTCATTAAAATACCTCTCTTTGCCAGCAGAGGAGAAACGACCAAAGCAAATCAAAGTAGATACCTAAATCTGCTGTAAAGTGTATTTAAAGTTGTTTTTTTCACTTGATATTGAGTGAATATGACCCAACTGAATCAAATAAAATTTCTCATTATTTTATACAATATATATGGTGACAAAATAAATGTTTGGATATTTTTTCCAAATAATAAACATTCAATAACAAGTTTTTTTCAGGCAGGTAAGAAAAAATAAATAACTTTTGGAAGTAAAAACGAAAGATTTCTTAACATTTACTAATGGTACCATCATGGTCTGTTATATCATCTGTCTAATGAAAAAATGATTCAGGTGAGAGTAATTTTTTTAAAATATTAAGTACCATCCCCAATATCTCTAAAACCGCAGCAGCTGTTTTAATACTTGCATTTCTGATGAACTCTACCAAGTGTTCGCTTTATTTTGATATCAAGATTAGTTAAGTAGATTTTGTAAATGCTGAGATACATTCAGTTACATTTCAGGATGATATTTTGAGAATAAAATAAAAAAAAAACCCTTGGGGCTCAAGAGGTTAACCAATTATTGCACACTTTTTTCTGTAAATCATATAAACTTCATTTCACTTCTCAAATATCACTGTGTTTGTCCCCTATATGATAAATTTAACTGATTATTTTTTTTCCAAACAATCAATGATTTATAAAGCTAAATCAGGAAAATTAACAAGGCTGCCCAAAAACATTTGCACCCCACTGTATACAGGAAAACATCAAAAGTTAGCAAGATTAACTTCCTCAAAGCAAAAATAAGGCAAACGCCTACAGTGAACACAATTTAAAAGCAGTGACAACATACTGGTTGTATAATAAATATACAACATATAAATACATATAAATACACTACATCGCAGAGAGCTGTAGACAACAGTAGATTCACAATAATAGATTTGAACCAACATCAAAACATTTTACACAGGTAAATGTTAACATTCATCAATATAAGAAAAAAACAACAAACACACTTTATTGCAATCTCATTAACATGTTTGCACTTAATTCAATTCTTTTTATTTAGCTGTTTATTTGTCTAAAATAACTTAGCCTGTTTTCAAAAGTATTTGTTTTTATAATAAACTTTAATTAAAAGTGCAAGCAAGAAGGCTTCCTAATGATTAAAGACCTTTATACAAGCAATTCTCAAACAAACCAAAAGCTATTTTAGTTTCCCAATTGATTACTATTAAAAGGATAAACACATTTAATTGCAAAAAAAATGGACATAATGGACACAGATCCAAACATCTTGTCTAGTTCAGAAACAGAACAAGGCTCTGAGGGCATATCTTTCACAGTTCTGTCTATGTCAACAATAATCCCAAACTTTCAGAGCAAAAAAGAACAAATAAACGCTGAGACCATCATGAACCAATCTTCACAGTTAGCACAAGAGGTGCTGACAGAGGAACATGATCACCATTCAAAAGTGCTAGCTAAACTAGCATACTTAATGGGAGCAAAGTTAAGACTGACCACAGCTCAGTTAAAGAAATCTCATCTGCGTTCAAAGGCAAAAAATGCCAAAATAAACAAACAAGATGCAGAAAAAAAACAAATGGGTGGATGACAAAACAATGTCTAATGAATTTGAAATTTTACAGGTAAAAAAGAAACACATTTACAAGAAAAGCTACTAAAAGATGAGCTCTCCTATAAACAGACAACAGGAAGCTAAATGATGACTTGAAAGCTGAGAAAGAAGCTAGAACTCAAGACCTCCTACAGGTAAAAATGTCAAACCACGATGGACAGCTAAAAATAGCACAAATGACAATTGTTTGTCTACAGCACATTGAACAATTAAAGAAGGTGAAAAACTCATACAGGAGTATAAAATTGATCTTCTCCTAACAAATCAGGAAAAGGAAAATTTAAAACAAGAAAATGAGACATACTCTAAAAATTTGGTTAGGGTGAGAAGCTCAGTCATCCAGGAGGCCCTCAGAGTAGAGCTGCTGCTCCTCCATGTCGAGAGGAGCCAGTTGAAGCGGTTTGGACATCTGGTTAGGATGCCTCCTGGACGCCTCCCTGGTGAGGTGTTCCACACGTCCCACTGGGAGGAGACCCAGAGGAAGACCCAGGACACACTGGAGGGACTATGTTTCTCAGCTGGCCTGTGAACACCTTGGGATTCGGACGGACGGACGGACGGACGGACGGACAAGCAAAGGTTGTTAATTAAAAACCTAACACTTTCATAACACTTTCAGGAGGGCCTTCTGCTGTTTTGTCAGCTGTTTTTTGACCAAGTCAGCTGTGGCAATGTTCTAAAAGTATTTCTATTTGTTGATTCGATGAATGTTGAGGAGGTTTGCACTACTGTATGTATATGTGTGAAAACACACATAATATTCAGAAAAAAATAATGAGAAGCATTTCTTAATGGAATGTATTGTACTGGCTGGGTTTTAGACATAGTCTCATCTTATGATAAGAAATTATAGATTTTTTTGTCAAACTTTGATAATAACATGTTTTATTATGCGATATTTCACATAATGTCACACGATCTAATAGTGCTTGGAGTATCTGTTAATATTGAACACAAATACATGAAAAAAAAAAAACAATTTACAAGAGCCCAAGATGAAGCTTAATGCTAAAGGTTGACAACAGTCTCAGTGGAGCCACTCGTTCTAAAAATGCTTCTACCCTAATCTTTGCAAGGAATAAAGTGTGGCCCAAGTGGGTGATATTTATGTTCATGTACAATAAATGGAATCACAGATGCCATTTTTATTGGCTGGCTTGACAAGTGTTTTACAACAACATGATATATGGTTGGCATTAGACAGCTTTCTTAAATTCCTCACTGGAAGAATCTACTGAGTCATGGAAAGATCATTACTGTAAAAAACCGAGACCTGAAAGGTGCACGGGAAAAAAATCTATTTATATA
>JAUBOC010000160.1:25707471-25717667 GCA_032275365.1 Anablepsoides cearensis | reverse complement strand
ATATATGCCATTGTCAGTGAAGACTAGGAACTTGCATTTAAGACCCGCTCTTAAAATAAATTTACACACACATAACAGACATGGGGGAGAACGGATGCCCAGGTCCTTCGCAACCTAGTCGTGCTACCTTTTGCAGCTTGGAAATACACACAATAGGAAAGGTAAATTTAAAAAAAAGATGCTCTGATCCTATGTTTACTCATAAACACAGAACCATACGCTCTGAAAAAAAAAACACTCGCTCAGAGTGTCAGTAAATCAGTACATCTGATCCTAAAACTAATTATATCATTTTTTTATTTTTATGTGATTAATCTCATGTGGACATTTCTGACCTGCAACAAATTTGAATAGTTTTTTTTTTAATCTATTTTTTAACCAGTTGTTGCTGTGTGACAGTCTAATTTACATTAACCCGTGATGTTTGCCTAATCCTACAAGTACTTTTTATTTGTCTATATTTACCTGATTAGTTTGTTGTTTCTCTTCTATAAAGCGGTTATTGGGTCAGGTTTACTTAGCAGCCCATGTTTGGTCTTACACTGACATCGGAGTAGAAACATGACTGATTCAGCAGGTTCTGCACTTACAGATGCATCCAGTTTTATCACGTACTACAGCAAGAAAACAGTCTAAAACAATACTCTTAATATTTATCTAACCCTAATTAGTTATATAATTCCTTTTTTTTTTTGATAAAGAGAAACATACTTTTAGTTGTTACTGTTTAAAAACTGATCTTCAGGATTCTATCAGCTGAAGGCACCACATTCACATGATCTCTGGACTTATTGAACATTTCTGAAAAATTCATTTCCTCTTAATAAACCTCTTCCAGTAGTTTTACAAACACACAATGATTCTGACCCTCTTCATTTCTTAAAACTGTTTATATTTTACTTTCTATCTCCTTCCTCTGTGTTGGGATCATTTCAGTTTTTGCTGAATAAAAACTTTAATTTCAAATAATATGCAGGTTTATCCAAACAAATGTAAATGTTTGTGTGTATTTAAAAATGCACTGACTTACATTCTGCTTGGTAAATCAGAACTATTATATATTATTATAATTAGATGTAAATGTTTTAAAGACAATAATTTTCTATGAAGACCTGCAAAAAGAAAGAAAATGAATAAATCACGTTTGTGTTTTTTTAATATGATTTTATTGACAGTTGTTAAAATTAAATTGTAATTTTCTCCCAACTGCTGGTGCCTGAATGATTTCTGATCAACTAAATCTAAATAATGACAAAACTAAATATGCCTCAAGAATCTTCTGTTCTATGTGTGTTTCTGGACAGATATCTCCAGTTAAGGCTGCAGTATGATCTAAACCTAACTAGTAAAGCACAGTACAACTAAAAAAAAAAGAGAACCCGGACAAGGTCTAATGATGTAATTTATTAACAGATGTGCGAGCAGTCAGAGCGAGCTGACAAAGAGAAAATTTACAAAGATAATCCAAATGATGGCAAAGTGCTACGAAAAGCTAAAAAATCTTGAGCCAAATTTTAGAGCAGTGAAAAACCACACTGGCCAGAGTAGCTCAAACTAGTGGGACAGGAGCAAATAGAGGCGATCTTCAGTTACCCACCGTTCTGATTGATGCTAACTACTGGGACATCTGAAGACGTTGAGTGCTTCATATTGAACGTAATTTGAGGGACACATATCTCTCTTGTGAAATTGTGCTTTTCCTTTATAAAGCTTGAATCAATCTGTCCTTTGTGCATGTTCATTTCCAGTGCTAACTTGTTAGCAGCTAGCTTGCTAGTGGCTAGATGGCTCGTTAGTGATCCAGGCTACATTTATTGTATTTAATCATTACTGTTTACCATATTCAAGGTTAATATTTGATTTTTGTTCAGAGTCACCTTCTACAAGTGACCAGCTGAGCTCCTGGAACACCTCTCAGACATTGATACCAACTGCCTCGCCATCCGGGTCAAGGAAGCCGCAGGTCGGGCAGCTACAGGAGAGAGGAGCTTCTCCCATTACATTTAGACTTTAAAATTGATTTTTTTTTAGGTGATTGTGCATTTTTTAAGTGGTTATGTCTTGTCTGACTTTTATTTTGTGCAATAAAGACACTATCAGCAATACTATTTGTTTTAAGTGAGTTAAAACATATAATTACTCACACTCATAGCTATAAAATGGGCAGTAACTGCAAGTTCATTTATAAGAAAATCCTTTTGGTGTTGTTTTGCTGCATTTAAAAGCAACAGTCAGTTGTATTAGGGTATGAGTATTATTTACAGACAAATGAGATTTTATATCAATAGTTAGCTGTAGCACTGAATGAGCAACGATAAATGGCCTCCATGGTAATTATATCACCCACGTTTAAATGATGTTACCACCTATTTTGCATTGATGATACTGCCCACAGGGTGAGGACAAAGTTACAGCGGCAAATGACCCGAGTAGAACCGATCCGACGAGAACCGAGTGGAGCCGCATTTAGCAATGGAAAAATGCCTAAACATTACATTCTCAAACATTCTCTTCTTTTATCTCTAAGTAATAATGATTGTTTCCCAACAACACACATCATATGCTAGTGGAAAGAAGGGTCCTGCAGATTGGGTGGCAGGACCCTCAATGGAGCATTAAATTATGGGACAGCAGTATGAGGCAAAACAAAAAATTAAGAGAAATGATAGAGAAAATAGATTTATGTCAAGAATAAAAACCTGTTAAAATTAGCTGGTGTTGGTGAGAGTCAGGATGGACGGACAGAGACAAAAAAAGTGCAGATGGGTGAGAGTGAAGGGAAAGAAATGAAGCAAATGTATAAATTTCATAAAACAGACTTACAGCTGCTGTTTTCCCTCTTTCACTCCTTCAGAGGTTCCACAGAAAAATCTGAAGAATGCTCTGGAAATGGGAAGAAAAGAGAGAAGACAGTCGGCTGATGGCTTTTTTTTTCCCCCTGAAACACAGAACTACAGTAACAGCTGTTACAAAAAATAAAATTACTATATTTGGGATTTTAATTTCAATATTCATACAGCAGCTCCTGCCTCTTTGACAGAAAATTATCATTCATGTTTGATAAAAGAAAATAAAAAGTCAAGACTCATTTCATGAGTCGGGCCCTCAGAAGTGTGTGTTTGTGTGGTGACCCTGTATGTATGTGTGTGTATGTTGATGCTACAGTAGTGTGTCAGAACAGTTACAGCCCTGTAGCGCCATCTACTGACAGTGATGGTATAGTTAGATCCCAGGAGCTTTTTACAACAAAAGGTTGACTCAAACAATAAAATAAAAAAATGAAATAAAACAAAACAAAATGAAAGTAAATTAAATTAAATTCCCTTGAAGAATACATTACAGAAATGCATGATAAGTTTGCTGAAATGAAATGATCCAAAAGGCAGGTCAAATAAAAAAAAAGATTCAAAAATATTAATTTTATTGAAGATAATAGCTTTAAAAATTACTTTATGGATCTTTAGGAAACCCTGCAGTCCAGGATAAATGTAGAAAACAATAGTTTTTTTTCCATACCAGTAACAAATGAATATGTATGATATAAGAAGTGTGGTTAACCTGAAAAATCTTATTTAATCTTTTGTGTTTTAGAACATGAGAAAGACACATTCGTTTTTAAGTAATTTTGATAAAAAAGAATATAATGATTTTATAATTTAAAAAAATATTATTTGAAATGATTTTACAAATATTAAGGTATATTTCAGAATCCAGAGAGATGAGAGGTAGCCTCTCATCTATCATTCTGACTTCTAACTTTGTGTACAATCCTCTGAGATGACTTTCACTGGGGATTAATTCTACACACAATATTTTAGACAAACATTTATCAGAAAACACTGTTAGCTTGAACCAGATCAGCTGACAGTCTTGGCTCAGACACCCAGAGCAGCTTATTTACTCATCAAAGACTAAAACGCTGAGTCAGCTTCATGGAGAAGTTTCCTCATTTGTCTCTGGAGAAATCTGCTCATCCAGAATGAAACAATTAGCTGTCTCTGTGAGACATTTATCACATGCAGATGGATGGTTGTTCTCTTCAGAAATAAAAAAACATTTAAAATTAATAGCAAAGTATTCACCCAGTTTATAGTCTATTTTGTTGTCACACAACATGAAATTTATATCATTTTTTTTTATTTCAGCACAAGTAATGGAAAAATATATTTAATTGTTTTAACTTGTAAGATGAGTAAGATTAGTTTATGCACATGTATTCACTCCTTTTTTAAAGCCCTAAACATTAACTTCATAGGCCTCCTTAATATGTTTTATTTATTTATTTATTTTTTACCGTGTCGTGATTGGCTGTATAAAAGTCAGAATAAATATCTGAGTGTCAAGATATGCCCAACAGTTTTACTTTCACAAGCTTTTTCCACTTGATAAATATTTTAACTTTATTCGAAATTCTTTTGGGATGTTTTTTATATAAAAGGACACAGAGATGGAAAAGAAAACAAAATGAAAAGGATAAAGGTGAAGAAAGAGATTTAAAAGAAAAACAAAGAGATAATAGTAGAGAAGAGAAAGAAATATGACGCTGTTTATGTATAAGTATTTGTGATTTGTAAAATGGAACTTGTAACTTGTAAAATGATTTGAAATTTGTACATGTCATTTATTTATTTATTTATTTATTTATTTATTTATTTACAGTATTTATTTATTTATTTTTCTAATAAAATTTTACTGTGTAATTTTCAGTAAGGTAATAATAATTATAGACACATGTCGTTTGTTGTGTTTTTCTTTCTGCTTTTTGTCTTCTCTCTTTTTGCAGGTGCAAAGGCAGACTACAAATGTGTTGTCTTGTGTTTATGCTTCTTTATAAAGCCAATAATATTGATCTAAATTGGTGTCATAATTTTTGTTCAAAATAAAAAAAAATTGAAACTGAAAAAAGGAGATTTGAAACTGAAAAAAAATTTTGAAACTGAAAAATAACTTCGAAACTGAAAAAAATATTTGAAACTGAAAAACAATGTATTTGGAAAAGTTTCAAACAACTTGTCTTTTCCGTTTCAACTATTTTTTTCAATTTCAAATATTTTTTTCAGTTTCAAACTTTTTATTTTCAGTTTCAGACGTATGACCCCGATCTCACATGGGGTTGGGGCCTCGGATGACAGGCAGTGCGGAATCATGATTGACAGCTCAACACGGGCTGTGTTGCATTCAGGAACCACCAGCTATGAGTGGAATGTTGTCAGTCTGATAAATGTCTGTTATTAGAGGTTATAAGTTCCAAGCTGTCTGCAGACTGTCCTTCCTAGTAGGTTGGAAGGCACTTATGCCTGATAATATGTATTCAAATAATATGCATTCAGGCTTAGTTGGTTTGGCTTCTGCCCCGGGACGTGGAGCCCAGGCGGTCTGCCCGACTCGCTTTGACCAGGGTGAGGCACTCGATCTGAGGCATGGAGATCTAAGCTGTAGCTGGTGGTCGCTCCAGACATTGCTGATAACAGACAGACAGCGGAGTTTCCGGGTCTGCTCAGACATGTTTCAGACTTTATTCAGCTGTTCTCTGGTGTGATTAACATTTCCTGAAACTTTCGTGTGTTTTTATTTCTCTTTGACGGGAGTTTATTCTTGAACAACCAAAATCCAACTAAACCAGCCGTGCGATTTTGGTTCAAATTTCTGTCAGCCATAGCTTCCTGAAGGTTTGTACTCCAAAGTGGATTTATTTTATTTATTTATTTTCATTTTTAAAGATAAAGAAGCTCTGCTCATCCTCTGATGAAACACTCAAAAAGATACACCACTGAGAACAGAAAATTAACTTTTAAAACATTTCAGAGCCCGATCGCGTGTGTGGCTCCCAAGAACCGCTGGAGAGAACGAGCCATTCGCTACTTTTTTTATTTAAGCCCTAAAAGGCAACGGGGTATTTTGGCTGCCTATACTGTTTGATCTGTGGCACAATTGCAGCCAAAATACCTCGTACAATGGGTTAGGCTGTAGAATTTGAATGGAAGTCAATGTAATGTCCCCATATGTATAGGTGGACACGTTTGTGTGTGTGTACAATCTGTAATAATAATAATAATAATAATAATAATAATAATAAGACTATACCATTTCTGTCTTGTGACACTGGTCTCTCATCTGTCTTGCCTCCACACATTAAATATGATTGTGTTTTGCTGAACAGCACTATTGGATGGAGGTGTGCTGCTCGATGTCATTTCTGGGATGTATGCTCAAGTAAAATTTCAGAGTCCAGGAGGTAACAACCTTGCTGCACAATGAGTAAAGCAGAATGATATTTTTCATACCTGCACTTATATAAAAATGATGAAAATGAAATGGTCCTCTGTGGTCAGACAGGAGTCTCCATCTTCCCAATGATGGACCTCACTGGCTGGAGTCATACTGATTTATTTATTTTCCCTTTTTTTTATCAAAGGCCAATATCAGCCTAAAGCATCAGCCTAACATTGCAAATCATGAACTGCCCCTGAGAAATATAGTCAGTGGGAAGACAATTGCTGCCAGAGCCTTTTGACGCTCTCTGGCATTTCTTCAACCGAAGTTTTATTTGAAAGGAGTTCCACTTGGGTAAAAATGTGTAAGACAGAACAAGCTATGCTTGGCCTTTCTGGCGTGTTCAAACTAAAACCCAAAAAAACATAGTGATTATGATTCTGTCATCCCTTTTCGCTACTGCTCCCAGGGACAGAGACAGAAACAACCCACAACCTCTGCAAAAACAGTTTTACTTCCAGATGAACTAAAACGCAAGCATTGCTTCCATCCTATACTTCACATACTGTGGAAGTTGCCTTTCTTAAAATGCATGCATGCTAGTCATAAAACGTATTTTACCTTACTCCAGCACCTGTTTAACAGTGTGGAACTGAGAACAGGGCTCCACTGTTGCCTCACTGTCCATAGTTTTGATGCTTTTGGAGCTGTGGGAATTAGGGTGCTGGTATGGAGCTGTGGAAAGCTCTGGGAATTTTTCTTTCCTCTCTCCAAACTGTAGCACTACTATCCCTCCTCCTTAGATTAAAAATAACTCGAGAAAACTAGAAACCCCTCTGCTGTTCCCCTTAATGGAAATAACAAGCATTACTTTATGTCAGCTTGGATAAATAAGACTTATGTGGTTTATTATAAACAAAAACTGGTACACAACTATTAACATTACAACAATACTCTCACTCAGGTATATTAGGGACCATACATCCAGCAACACAGCAACGTCTTGTCATGATCTGTGTGTCTTTTCTTTAGTTTTCTGATGTTTCTCTGTTCCTGTGTTTCTCTTCTCTGCCCATGCTCACCTGCTCCCTCTTGTGTCTCCCCAGGTGTTTCCTATTTTCTCTAATTAGTTTGTGTGCTGTCCTCTGTCTGTGTCTGATCATTGTACTGTTTTTTCAGTCAGTGTGGTTGTGTCGTGTTCCCTGGAGTCCTCTGTGAAGTTTTTTGTAAGTTTTGCTGCCACGACAGCTAGGGTTAGCCCCTCTCCATGAACTCTGTTCTACTTGATTCACTTTGGGTCGGGTCGGTTCTGCTCAGTGTGTGTGTCTCCACGCAGTGTTTCCCTCACTCTGTGGGTGTGATTATGGGTGGGCCGTCCGCAGCAGCTTCATCTGTTGTGTCAAAAATAATAATAATAAAAAAATAAGACAAAATAAAATAAAAAAGCTGTTGTGGGCTTACCCTTCTGACTTTTTTTTTTTGGCCATTGTAGTGGTCACTTCGAAGTGGAATAACTCATTATGCCACAATCCAACATTTTTGCTGGTAAAGTCAATGTATTTGCATATTTTGGAGTCAATTCATTTAACCCAGGTAAAGGCCACTAATATTTTTCAGAAGTCTTAGCCAACATTAGCTTCCACCAAAACCAACAGGGCAGTGATATGCATCTAAACCTCTCCCTGTCCTGCTATACATGTGTCAGCCAGGCCCTCACCATTTTCTTTTACAGCTCAAATGTTTTTTTTTCCCAAGTTTGCTACAAATAAAGCACTTTCAAATATAGATTAAAACATGAAAAATACAACCACAACAGCCTTTCGAAATAACAGAAAACTTTTAAAACCATTTTCCCCATTAATGTTAATATAACATCTGTACTGTGGATACTCAAGTGTAGCAAAAATATACAGCATACATCATTCTACTCAAAGCCTCACCATACCATTATATATGGTGTTAAACTTGTTTTTTTTATGTTACTATAACTTTATTGGGTGTTCTAAAATTGTCTAATCAGAACAGGAAGGGGCAAGACAATTCCCATGGGTCCTTAAAATCCTTGAAAGTTTGTGAATGTTTTTAAGGCCCTGCAAAGCCAAAAATGTAGACTTTTCCCTGGATTATATTTCAGGGATTTAAGTTCTCTTTCCTCACGACAGATTTTCGTCATCTGTAAAAAAAATAAAATCCTCACATTGTTGCGATAGATAACTCGTGTTTATGGTAAACTGACATGGGTTTCAATAAATAACATGAGCCATAGTTTGACCCAATCAGAGCAGAGAAGGGCGGGCCGTTCTTTCTGAGCCCAGGTGAAAGCACCACAACCTCTCCTGTCCTCACTGAGCTGCAGCGCCTGGATGTGTTCACATCCCCTCCTCCCTCAGTGAGCTGCCAAACCTCCCAGGACTTTTTTGAATCTAGGCAGACCGATATGCCCTCTCTGAGACTTTGCTTCATTTTGTGTAAAAAGCAGACTTCAAACTTTAAACCAGTTTTTAATTTGTGTTCATAGCCCAAGTAAAACCAGAATTATGGTCAATTATAAATGCTACTTTTTTTTCTTAAATAAAACACCCAAAGAAGATCCACAGTGCCCCCTCTGGCTGAAAAAAATACTTCCTGACCAAATTAACTTTTTTTTTCTTGTCTGTAAAAGAAAATAAAATTCCTTGTATCAAAAACTGTCTGTTATACTCTGCGCTCTGATTGACCATGTTTCTATTTCAAGTCCTGAGATTTTCAGTTTGAGGTCAGCTGTATGAACATGTTTATGTACTAGTCATGTCATACAACTCATCCTGTGTGTTATCAGTTTCATGTTTAATTTTATGCCTTCTTAATCAAATATGTTTCTTTATTTCACAATTACAAGCTGTTTTTTATCGAAGTAATGTTTTTCTCATACATATATTTAGCAAATTAGGAAACTCCAAAATGTTAGATTTAATCGTTATACATGTGACCATGTACTTTGACAAATAGCTTAAGCTAAAACTGAAGTGCACATGTGACTCGCTCCCTTGCTCTTTTGATTTGCTTCGTGCTGTTCTTAACTGACAGGAGTTGCCACTCCTGTCAGTTAAGAACAGGAAACTGAATGGAGACGCATGGAGACTTTAAAGTGCTTTTATTGTGAAAAGCCTAAGCGAAGTAGTTTTGTAGTAGAGCAACGTTAACTGTTGTGTCGTCCTGTTAAGTTGTATTAACACATGATAAACCCGATAATAATTTTTTTCTCAACCTTTCACGATCGGACCAAAATGCATGAATACTGTTTACAACCAGGCAAAGAAGAAAAGACGTACTAGAGGAGGGAAACAGTGACACAGACAGAGGTACAGTTAAAAAAAAAGTCAATAAGCAACGTTTGTACATTTTATTATCAGCTCAGCTGTGATGGGAAAAAAAATACTGTGAAACCGGTGTATTTGTTGAAAAAAACGTGATATAAAATTTGGGTCATACCGCCCAGCTCTAATAGGATTTATCTAATGATAAGCACTCATTTGTTTGGGTAACATTACATTAGCTATGTTTACATGCACAGAATTCTTTGAGAGGATTGAAATGAAGTTGGATTAAATAATCCGAATGTATTGTTTACATGGGCACAATCTGATCATGAGTGTTTACATGAACCAGGCTTTAATTCAGAATATAAAATTCATGCACAAAGTTGTTAACTTTCCTTAAAAAAACAACACAGAAGAAGAAGTTCTACTTCCATGATGAACATAAACAAATGTCTTCTGAGCACCCTGAATGGACCCGCAACAGGTCTTAATAATGGTGCTCTCCCTGGCTGAGCTACAGGTGATGCGTGGATTTCATTTTTTTTTTTTTTTTTGAGCGAAGTAACCTATGCTGTTTTTCTTCCTTCTTTATTGAGTAAGAAAATGGGATTTACTAAACAAGAACTGATTGTGTAAGAATAATAATCTTGTTTTCAGAATGTGTAAGATTATTTGTCTTGTTAG
>JAUBOC010000160.1:25070647-25082278 GCA_032275365.1 Anablepsoides cearensis | reverse complement strand
CCAAGTAAAATTTTCTTACTCCATTGGCAGAATTTTTTGACTTAATTTGAGTCAAATTTTCAGGCTAACAAGACAATAAACTTACACAGATTAATATTCTGACACAATCAGTTCTTGTTTAGTAAATCAGCCTCAAAACAAGATCAAAAAGATTTTTTGGCTGATATAAGGTTTTAAAACTTGGTTAGAAAGACAGTTTTTGCAGTGCAGATGTCATTTTCTCAAGGGCTTTATTGTTATTTCTGTTAATAAATTGATTGACTGACATTCAGACTAGCTGTTTGCACCTCAGTCTGCTAAAATGTGTCTTTCTCCAAACTGATTCTGTTCAAAAAACAATCTACACAAAACACTCCTGCAGAATAGCTAAACTTTTCCTTTAATGTATTTATTAAATGTTTTGTTGCATTCAGACTTTTAAGAACACTTCACAGCAGTGGAGTTAAGTTGATAAAAATCTAGATTTTATTTTGTCATTTAAAGAGCCTGAGCTGCGTGTTGTTTCTCCAGGAGGAGGCGAGGAGACACTTTAACTGTCCCATCCTGGAGGGGATGGAGCTGGAGAACCAGGGAGGCACAGGAACTGAACTCAACCACTGGGAGAAGAGACTGCTGGAGGTCTGCTGCCTCTACCTCTCTGCTGCTTCCAGCACCTAACACGTCCTCACTGTTGTCTTGTCTGGTTCCGTCAGAACGAGGCCATGACGGGCTCCCACACCCAGAACAGGGTGTTCTCTCGGCTCACACTGGCCATCATGGAGGACAGCGGCTGGTACTGGGCCAACTACAGCCTGGCTCAGAGACTGGACTGGGGCCGGGGCCTCGGCTGTGACTTTGTCATGAAGAGCTGCAAGTTCTGGATGGACAAGCAGAGACAGAGGTTTCTTTGTGTCATATTAGGCTTTAGTTTTGACTTTTCATTCTTTTAACCACAAAACTATCTGATTGAACTTTAAATCTGGAAAAAAACGTATTTTATTTGAGCTGAGAAAACCTCACTGTTAACATAGATCTGATCATTTCTTTTGAATGACTACTGTAAACGTGCGATAACAAGCAGTAAGTCAGAAGAGTAATGCATGAGTATATCCTGCAGATTAGTAAACCTTTTATTTTGAGATGTTTTAAGCAGGACGAGTCGGTCAGATCTTTGACGTGTCAGTGTTTATGTGTTGCAGGCGACATCCTGTGACTCCGTACTGCAACACGGTGCGAGCCTCTCCTCTGCAGCTGACCTGCAGACAGGACCAGCTGGCTGTGGCTGTCTGCAACCTGCAGAAATACCCGCAGGAGCTGCCTCTGGAGTACCAGGTGATAAAACTGTTTTTGTTTTTATGTGAGGAATTAGCAGATTGCTGTACTGCTGGACTGTCAGCACTCTGTGTGCATGTCAGAAACTGATGTCCTTATGCTGTTTGTGTTTGTGTTTGTGTTTGTGTTTGTGTCAGTACTTTGATCAGATTCCGGACGTTGAAGCTGATCAGCTGTCGTTCTTTGGAGGTGCCATTGAGATCGCTGATTACTGCCCCTTCAGCCAGGAGTTCAGCTGGCACCTGAGCGGAGAATACCAGAGGAACTCGTACTGCAGAGTGTCAGAGAACCAGCCAGGTACCAAACAGTTCAACTAAAGGTTATTTATGATGACAGACCTGTTAGAAAACATCGATTTTACCTCTTAAGCCCCAAGGGGTTTTCTTGATGTTTTTGCTCAAAAAACCATGCTGAAATGTAACTGAGTGTAGCTCAGCATTTACAAACTCTACTTAAACAATCTTGGTATCAAAGTAAAGCTAACACTTTGGAGCTTCTATTAGAAGTATAAGTATTAAAACAGCTGCTGTGGTTTTAGAGATATTGAGTATGGAACATATTTTTTTATATATATTTTTTTCTCCCGTCTGAATATTTTTTTCATTAGACAGTATATAACCTATTTAAGACCAGAATGAATCAGGCTAAAAACTCTTGGAAACCATAAATCCACTTGTGGACATTACCTGTGCAAAGATTAATGCAGCTAAAATTAACTGGAGCAAAGTTACAGAGGTTTTAGTAAAGAAATTATTTTTGCGTTTTGTCATTCTGCACAGGGCAGACCATGAAGGTATCATTAATAAATGTTAAGAAATCTTAAGTTTTTACTTTCAAAAGTTATTTATTTCTTCTTACCTGCTTTAAAAGACTTGTTGTTGAATGATGGTTATATTAAGAAATTATCCAAACATGTATTTGTCACCATATATGTTATATAAAATAATGAGAAATTATATTGACTTCAGCTGAACCATATTCCCACAAAATCAAGTAAAAATAACTATCAACACACTTTACAACATATTTAAAAACAAATTTAAAAAAATTTTCCTTTACAGATTTATTATAATGTATTTCCAGATTTGCAACAATCCCATTTTGTACAGTTTGTTTACTTTCTTATTCAACTGCCTGTCATTTGAACTGTTTGGTGGATGTAAAAACAAAGTCTTTAGCCAAGATTCTTAGTTTTCTAATGATACCAAACATATCCAGATTCAACTAACAGATCTTAAGTTAACAGAAGTTAAAAGAAATAAAAAACAGGAAATGATGTTTTGCTCTAGAGGTTAAAGGTAGATTAGGAAAATTATACTCTATGAACTTGTTTTTAATCAAACATCAGTTAGTTGGTGTTTGTTTCTGACTCATTTTATTATCACGGCTCACATTTATCAAACAACAAGAAATTTTATATTTTACTTATATTCTAAGGATATTCTCTCAGCTGGCCTCATAATCATTTATTTATTGAACTGATAAAAGGTTTGTTCTGTCCAGCTGTTGAAGCTGGTTCTGTCTGTGAAACGAGTGCATGCTGTTCTCTTCAGACTGGTGGAGGAACTATGGAGCAGAGCAATATGGAGCAGACTCTGTGTGTCTGTACCAGAAGTCAGCCTTCGTGATGGAGCAGTGCACCCGCAAGATGACGTACCCGGACTGGGGTTCTGGTTGCTACAAGGTGCAGTCAGTTTGTAAAACCTTTTTATGGAACATGACACTAACACTCTCGTGTGCAAATGTTTGAGACAGTTGAGCTCAGGCTGTCAGGAGCATCAAAATGTTATCTGCTCAAGCTTTACTATAACCTTTACTCTTAAAAACCAGGACCCTCAGACCCCTCCTCAACAAGAGATATTTCAACACGACAGCAATAAGGTTTAAGGTTTTGGGTGTGAGGGGGTACTGTCAGCCGCACAATGAATTGAATTGAATAAACCTTTATTGTCATTGTACAGAACACAATGAAATGATAAAACAGTGCAGGAGCTGGAGGGCTTCTCTGGGGGACAAGTCAGGTTTTTTTTCCTGGTCTAAGCTCCACATCCTGACCATGGATGAGCATTTTTAGTCAAAATATCAAAGTACCAAACTCATCATAAACTCACTTAAGTTTGAGAGATATTTAAATACTCTGTGTTGAAGGAGAATAATTAAAAAATGTCCCGTAAGTAAAGCAGTAAATATATTCTATAAATATCCTACACTGTGTGCAGGTGTCGTGCTCAGCTCAGGGTCTGACGGTGTACGTTCAGGATCGCTCCTTCCACTGCACCCGTAAGGGTCAGCTGCTGAGCGTCAGCGTTCGAGTCAGCGACTGGGTTTACAACGGAGTCCTGATCTGTCCCGCCTGCACCGACTTCTGTGACACCTGCCCCCTGCCCCACCAGCTGCTGCCCATTAACACCACACGGAGCAGCCCTATTGGTCAGTGTCTCTCACAGTTTTTAACCGGAACTGTGTTTAGACCGCGCCTGAGTTCCTGTTTGAACACACTTTGATCAGAGTCTGCTCCTTCCAGATCCCTGCTCCAGTTCTCCAGGTCTGGCCATCACTCTGTGGCTCCTTCTGCTCAACCTGCTTCCTCTGGTGGCTGGACTTTTACTGTGCCACTACAGCTGATCACACACACACACACACACACACACACACACACACACACACACACACACACACACACACACACACACACACACACTCTGTTGAGTTCATGCAGCTATAAGTAGATCTCAGTACTGTCAGGGCTCTTCAGGAGTCGGTCTGTGTGTTTACATGCACTTCAATAACCAGGTTACTGTCAGCTGTCAGTAAAGTCAGAAACTTAGGGCTTGATATCACCTGATTTACCTCGAAGGATTCCTGCCAGACCGTGCAGAGGTCTCCGCCACATATGCAAAGAAAAGATGGCTGACTTCTCACCATGTGGCAGTGATGAGGATGCTTTCAGGTGATCCACCTCTGGTTGGCAGAGCTCTGCTGTATGAAACTCTTCTTGGCTTTATTTAGCAGGAAAGTGTAGATTACAGGCTTCTCTTTTTTAATAACTTTGGTGCATATAAACACACCAAAGCTGTTTTTTATGCTTTTCTCAAGCATCTTTCTTACAAGAAACCGAAACAATTTGTCTGTTAGTCGAACAGAAGAAAAATAAAGTTACTTTATACAAATTTGTAATATGAACAATCGTTCTAAACTGTCAGTAATTAAAGGAATCTGTCAGTCAAGTTAACGAGGGCTCTGTGGAGAAGATGTGAACCATTAATATCTTACCTGTTGTAGATAGCTGTGTGAGTTGTTTGTTCTGGCTGGACTGATGAGAACTGATCCCAAAGCAGCTGAAACCAAAGTGTCTCACTGCCGTCAGTTTTACTTAGTGAAGATGCTGTAACTTCAATCTTTACACTGCTGTTAGTTTGGTGTCACACCGTTATTTTGGCAGAAATGGTTTTAAATTCCTGCAGAAGTTGACCTCAGGTTAAACCAAGAAGTGCTACAGCTAGCTGCTGCTGCCGTAGAACTGTAGAGATGTCCATCCTGAACCAGTTTGGTCTAGTTGGCTCGTCTTTTTGGTATCTGCCTCCAGGTCACCAGGTGTTTCTGTGATTTAACCTTTACAGTAAATTAATTCTATGTGAACAAACACGTAAACCTAAATCCATGACAAAGTTAACGTTTATCTAGTGAAGTCTATAAATATTTAGAGGTTGGAGCCATTTGAATCTGACTGTTTCTCTCTGAGGCTGAGGCTGCTCAAAACGTCTCCAGGTAACCTTTATAGATCTTTTCCACTGGACCTCTGCTTCCAAATGATCAGAATATCCCTTTAAATCATTGTTAGATCGGTATTAAAGAGAAAAAAATAGGTATATGTAATAATTTAGTTGTTCAAACAGAATGCAGTTTTCCTTTTACATCAGTATTAATTTGCCATGTTTCAGTGTTTGGAGCAGGTTTCCATCAAAGTCTCCAGAACTTTTAGGTTTTGTTATAAATGTTGTCCAGCAGGTAAAGATCAGAGTTGAAATAAGAGTTTATAAATGTGACAATAGTAATATTTCACCTTTTAAAGTCTGGATCAGTACTTGTCTCTGTGTAGTTTCTGTGGGTCGTACAGGGAGTACCCAGGTCAATGCAGTGCATGTAAACATCTTAATATTTGTTCTGTTAGAAACATTTACTGCTTGATTTTATATTTATTTATTTTTTCACCTTGAACCCTTTGATTTGTTGACAACAGATCACTTAGTGAAACATGAAGGATTCACTTTGACTTTGTTTTGGGATTTTTCTGGTTGTTTCAGTTTTTTCCTCTTCAAATTGCACTAAAAAGACCTCATTTTTTTAAACCTAAATTAAAACCTTCTAGTGTCAACATAGCTCCATAAGAACTGTTTTTAAACATTTTTCCAGTTTGCTTTTGCTTTTGATGAAGCCAAATGTGAACAAAATATGAACCCATGAAAAGAGTAACCTGTTATCTGCTGTTGGGCTTGTTTTAGAATCATGAATTCAATCTGCAGGTGAAGGGTTTTACTCCTGCAAACAACAGGAGCATCTGTAGGTCAGTGACCTCCTGTAGCAGCTGGAGTGAACTGATTAAATGTTAAAAAGCTTGAATGATCTTTTTATGCAGACAACTTTAATTGTAAATAAAATGTAAATGTTTTCTAAGAGGCAGTCTGTGGTGAAAGCTCCTCACCAGAGTTTTCATTAATTACCTCATTTATTTTTAGTGCTTAGGACAAATCTGTAGCTGTTCAGACATGGAGATCTAAATGTTTTTTTTTTTTTTGTAAAGAAAGTATCTCTAACAGCTCCTTATGATCAGATCTACAATAATTGTTTAAAAACTGACCCAAACCTGCCTGTTTTCATTTCAAAACTGGACTCCAGTAGACTAAATTGTACCAGACAGCTGCAATATGAGCAACAAAATAATGTGGCTGACTTAGAATACAGCTGAGGTCACAGAAACACGTCCTGATTTTCAACAAACTGGATGAATTTGTAGAAACTCCAATGAACTATATTCCTATTTTTCTACATTTTGAGTCAACAGTTCCAACCCACTGAAGTACTACCTTAAATGAAGGGTTCCTTTCTTTGGAAAGTGTTTTTTTTTTAAAGTTTTGATGCAGTCAGACACAGGCAGGATAAATTCATAAGAAGTTTGGATCAGCTAATCATGACGGCCGTTTTTTCTTTAAGTGTTGTTCGTCAGCTTCAACATTCAGACAGGTGTTCCACTGAAATCACAGAAAAAAATAATCATTTGGTTTCTGTTGGATGAACTTGTTATGATGAAGAAGAGTTTAATGAGTTTAGTGTAAAAGCTGTATCAGATCAGAAGATCTTCTGTTGTTGGGGTAAAAACTGACTCCTGATTCACTACATTAGTTTATTAAACAACATTTCAGTGATGTTCTCGTTACATTTTACAGAAGCCCATGTTTCCTGACTGGGATGAGGTTTGAAACTGACTGAAGCACTAAAAAGCCAGAATAAAAGAAGACTGATAAATATTAGACATCTCTCTGTGAGGCTGACATATTTGGTCCAATGAGAACATCAACAGTCTTAGGCTAAAACTATCTGGATACTTTTAAACTAAGATTTTTTGCTATGTTAGAGAAACAACGATCTGTCAGTTTGTTGAAATATAGACATGACTTCAGACCCGTCATGTCACTCAGTTAAACCTGGAGAAGTTTAAAGATCAGAACTAAAGTGGTGCTTATTTAAAACCCAGGACTGTTTTTCTGCTGACCTATTTGTTATAGAAAGCTTTGTTTCTGTCTGCGGTTTGGATAGTTACTAAAATAATACGGTTTGGTTAAAAAAGAATGAGCTCAGTTGAACTTTTCATCAGCTGACCTGTTATGAAGCAGAACAAATGTGACTCATATCAAAATGAGGATTAACTCAAATTTGGTCCAAATGACCTAATCACATTTTCAGATTCTTGGCTTTAAAAGCTACATTTTGATACCTGGAACACTCTAATATCATAAACGTATCCAGAGATATGTCTTAATTTGGCTTGTTGGTTACAATAATACATTAATATTTGGTCTGAATCCTAATTTTATGTAATTTTTATGAGAGATTTTTCATTTCATTATGAAGAGGAAATCTCAAATAGTACTTCAAAATTGAGATTTCCCAGCTGGAAAGAAACAAAAACATTTCTAGCTCACATGGAAAATCTTAAAATTTAAAGGTGTTTTTCTTCAAAATCAGTTTTTTTGCTGCTACTGCTCAAAAAAAAAAATTATATTTCACACGGTTCATTCAAATGAATTTTTGATAAGGCCTTTATTTGTTATATTTTGAAGAAATGCAATTTTTGTAAGTGTTTTAATCCAAACACTATATTTGCTTATTTCTCCATGTACCACTTTTAGACTTAATCCTCGTTTCGATGTGATGGATCATTAATGTTAAACAGAATATTTTAGTGGTTTGGTGAAGGTGAGGTGGAGAAATGTTGTGTAGTAAAGTCATATTACCATAGAGAGTTTCTTTTTGTTTACAGTATAATGTACTTACTGTGGATCTGAAACGTTAGTATTGTTTATTATCAGAAGTGTCAAAATCAAAGTCATGACACCATACAGAGGTCAGGATTATGTTGTCATGTTTGTTTTGTTTGTCTTTCAGCTGCACTGGAGTTACATTGAAGTGTTTTCTTCTGAAATGTTCTTTTGGTTTCACAGATGTTTGTCTGTTTTTATTATCTCTCCAAGAGTTAGATTAAAAACGAGCCTTTTCATACAAATTGGTTGAATTCTGACCCTCCTTCTACTTGAGTTGATGGATTTTTAAACATCTGTCCTCTTGGAGTACGAGTTTTTACTGTTTAATTATTATTCTTTCTGAAAAACACCAACATGTTGGTGTTTGCACTAAACCCAAAGAAGCAGCCTTAATGTTTGAGGACTTGTGCAGCAGAATGAAGACGGTGTGCAGAGACAGAATGGAGAGGTTTGGTTGGTAGTTTTATTTATTGAACAATAGGCCTGTCATTTATATCTTATTGTGTTCTGTAAAATGTATTTTATTTGTTCTACTTGATACTTGTCAACAAGAAGCAGAGAACGTTTTGTTCTAAAACTATAAAAACTGACAAAGCAGAAAACTTTCTGCTCAAATTCTGACTCTGTTAAGTTTCTCTGTTGCTGAAGGAGAAAAAAACTGTAATATTTTGTTTTTACTGATAATGCTCTGTTTGTGAATATGTTACATGTTTGGTTCTGTTGTTCAGTTGGTAAAAATGTTCCAAACTTTTTTTTATTCAAAAGGCTGCGTTTGAGACTATTTAAAACTACTGTCTTCTTAAATAAAATAAATGCTTTCTCTACACATGAACCACTGGAGTTTGTCTTGATTTAAAATGAATTATATTTTGACACAACCTGGATCAGAGCCTACTTAGAGCATCATGATTACAAGCCCACAGTACTACCTTTACCAAAATACTATGCCTTAAGTAATTGTCATTAAGTATACTAAAATATATAAAAATGTATTTCCCTAAGTGTACTTTTGTTTAACAAGTACACGAACAAGTGTACTATTTTGGACTAAATTGACCCACTTAGGTTTATGAAAGTATACTGAAAGTAATCTAGTTACTATACTATACTCTAGTTACTATACTATACTATACTACTAGTTTACTTATAATAAACTTAAGTATTATAAGTATACTATTAGTTTACTAAAGTACACTTTAAATAAACTAAAACACACTCACAGCTAGGAACAATTTAGAGTTACTAATTAACCAGACAGTCATGTTTCTGGTCTGTGGGAGGAAGCTGGAGTACCCAGAGAAAACCCACCCATGCACAGAGAGAACATGCAAACTCTACATAGAGAGGTCCCCAGACCGGGATTCAATCCAGCAAGCACCAACTGAGCCACCTACATTCTCCAGTACACTTCAAATAACCTTGTTCTACTTTACTTTTAACGCTGAGTGAAAAATAGACTCAGGTATTTTATTTGACTCCAGCAAACAGTTCCAGTCACATTAAAACTCACTCTGACCTTGCAGTCCACTGAGCTTTTGTGTTAAATTGTTCAAATGTTCAGCAGCTCACTTGTAGTTTTCTTTGTTGCATTTAATCCAAAAACTGATAGGAAATGATTTAAAAACAGGACATCTTGAAATACCACAAATAAACCAGTCTGTGTGGAAATGTACTTTCAATGTACTACTTAAGTTTATCTTGGCCAAAAGTTTAAACATGAGCATAGAATAAGTATACTTAGACTTTTAGTATATTTTTAGTACAAGCCAAGTATAGTGTAAGAGAAACTTGGTAAGTACCTAAAAGTAAATTGGAAGTATACTATTTTAGTTTAAAATGAGTATACTTAAAGGATACTTGCATATACTATTTTTATATGGGTGACCACTAAGCTGCTCTCACAAAATAAAGTATGTCTAAATAATATTTCAAACACTTAATAAACTGTATTTTTATTGCAGGTCATGCCACAGTGTTCAACTTCATCCATAACAAAATATGTTGAACAAACTACAAAACAACTGGGTTTAATTTACCTGCCCTGTTTTAGATTAAATTACAGTTCATTCTTGTAGCTACAGTCACACCTACTATGTCTCTCTATCCTTCTGGGGACTTTCCATTGACTTCCATTCATTTTTTGGAAATTTTATATCCTAACCCTGGACATTTAACCTAAAATTAACCTCACAGGTACCAACCTGACCCTAAAACTAACCTAAACTCAATTCACACCTTGGTCCTAGCTGTTAACAATAACGTTGATCAATAACATTTATATTTACCTTAGTTAGTGCTTCTAAATTTAGCAAGTGCTAATCCACTAATATATTTTAAAATTAGCAAAAGCCCTAAAGCACTAATCAGGAAATTAGTTCCTGCTTTAGTGCTTTAGGGGAACTGTGGCCACCACTGGTTTGCACATTCTATGGTCTGTTTATTCACATGTTGTTTTGTTACAAAGAGCAGCTTATGATTTAGTTCACATTGTCTTTGTTGACTGGATCTGTTTTCTGACATGAAAAGAGCTCAAAAAGATGAGCTATCAGGGTAGAAGGACCCTCAGAGTCTTAGATCCACCCTTACAGTGGTTGTTTTCTCAGCTCTTCCTGCAGGTTAGCAGCCTCCTGTCTGCTGCCTCCTCACAGAAGGTCTCTGATGGACGTCTTCAGCCCGTCTGACTCTGTGGACCCAGTCTGCTCTGTGGTCTCTTTGATCCACAGGAATCCCACCTGGGTGCCAAAGTTGAGTCCATCCCTGACGTGAGAGAAGAAGTCCTCAGGGTGACAGGAGGTGCAGGGCGTCACCAGGGGGCGCTCCGTCACTAAATGGTCGTGGATGTTATGTGGCAGGACACCGCCCCTCTGGAGGAGGACTCTGGAACAGTTAAAAACTTGAAGTGAACAAAGTTCAGTTTAGCTCGTTGCAGGACGTCTGATAAAACCTCACCTGTTGGCGAGGCGGATGTCCACGTGAGGCTTTGCTGACTCTGGATCGGGTACACAGTCTGGATGGACCCCGGTGAAGTCCAACGCCTGCTCTCTGTCCAGTGTGAAGCAACACACACCCACCGACGGTCCCACCGCCACCACGATGTCGCTCACTTCACAGCCGAAATTCACAACCATCGCCTCCACAGTGGCCATGGCCACCCCCATTATGGTCCCCTTCCACCCTGTGAGATACATCACAACACGCAGTGTGATCAAAATGTAGATTAAAGTTGGCTTTAGGCAGTCACAACCAGCTCATCTGGATGACATCATGAACAGAATGATAACAAGTTGACTATCATCAGACTGATCACATGACTTCATGATGTCATCATGTGTTTAATCACATTCTGCTGAGTGGAGTGTGATCACATGTCAGCTTCTTGCTTGGTTGTTTATAGAGAGAAAGTACTCATTAAGTTTGTGTGTGCATAATATTGTTTGTGTGTGCGTAATAAAGTTTGTGTTTGTGTAATAAAGTTTTTGTGTGTGTAATAATGTTTTTGTGTGTGTAATAATGATTGTGTGTATGTAATAATGTTTTTGTTTGCGTAATAAAGTTTTTGTGAGTGTAATAATGTTTGTGTGTGTGTAATAACGTTTTTGTGAGTGTAATAATGTTTGTGTGTGTGTAATTTAGTTTTTGTGTGTGTAATAATATTTGTGTGTGTGTGTAATAAAGTTTTTGTGTGCGTAATAAAGTTTTTGTGTGTGTAATAATGTTTGTGTGTGTGTAATAAAGTTTTTGTGTGTGTAATAATGTTTGTGTGTGTGTAATAAAGTTTTTG
>JAUBOC010000160.1:24944630-24957783 GCA_032275365.1 Anablepsoides cearensis | reverse complement strand
CTGGGTCCGATAGTTTGAGAGTTTATATTTTAAACTGGTCTTCCATCCTCCACATCCAGTGCTGGAGGCTTTCTCAGTTAGACAGGGATGCTTCTTGATCAGATTCTGAGCTACTTGATCCATCTCTTTATCACTGACATACACTTTATACTGCACAATTTCCTGCACCAAACCATCAAGGATGGCTGACTTCAACTTAGGATCTGGAATAAGTGCAGTTCCATTCTGAGAATATGCCATATTTGCCTGCTGAAGTTTTAATTCAGCATCGTAGGAAAACTTGGGCACATGAAAGACAGCAGGCCAAGAAGACCGTGAACTTGTTGACTCACTTGATGACAACACATCTGTGTCCACAGATCCATTAGACAGGTAAGAAGACTCGTTAGAGGAAGGGCTGAGGGCTTCAGAGTCTTGAACAAGCTCAAGAACAATAGTATCCTCACACTGGAGAGTAGTGGGCATTGACATGTCAATGACTTTAAGAGTCTCTTTGTCAACTACTTCTGAAACTGAGGTAAGGTTAAGAAACTCGTTTCCAAACAAGGAATCCATAAACTGAAGTCTAATAATACCCTGAAGACCACACTGTCTCTTGACTTCAACGATGAGATCTTCAATTGATTTGGGTGGTCCATTGTAGAGAGTGAGCCTTTGACAGGTTCCATCAGTCAAGACAATCTTCAGGATCATAGGAGTCCCCATTTTAAGCAGTTACTCTGTAGACAGAAAATTACAGACAATGAGAAAGGATCATTTCAGTATAAAGTCTTCATCAAATTACCCATACCCAACAATATACAAAGGTACAGACTTTAAAGTGCTTCTGACAAAATAGTTATGATTTAAAAAAATATTTATTTTCAGGTTTGATAAATAACCTAAAGAACATATGGCAAAAAATTTAAAATAAAATTATGCCACAGACAGTTGAAATATCTGCATGTGCAGTAACAGGAAGCAATGAAAAACTAGAAAGCCTGTATAAGCAAAACATTGCTACAGTGGTGGACAACACAGGTAGCAGAGATAAATCTGATGGGGGTTTTTTTTTCTAAGAATTTTTAGACACCCAGAGAGAAAAAATGGGGAGTCAGAATTCAAACATTATCTCTAATACCAGAGTTCCCCTTTTACATCACGTCTTGTTTCACCTTGGCTGCAATAAGAAAAAAATATGCCAGTTAAGTGATAAAATGGTTACAATTTTATCACAATTTTATCCTAAATATTCAGACGTTTTTCTCCTCTTTTCGTATTTTACATTTTGTATCCTTCAGGTACAAAAATGCAAAGAAAACATCTGTATATTTGAGAAACTTAATATGCATTAATAATAATTAATTAATAACAAACTTAATATGCAACTTAACCTTGACCTGTTTGTCACATAACTGGCATATTTTCTATTGAAGTTTGCTTAGTGTAACTGAAACAGGAAGAGACATCAAAGGGGATTTTTAAAAAGGTAACTCCATAGTCTTTTTTATATTTAAACACTGCCATCATCTCTGATACTCTAAACTTTAAAGAAACATCCAATTTTCCTCTACCATCTGTGTTGTCAGCCACTGTAGCAATGCCCTGTTAACATACAGATATGTTATCACTTCCTGTCACTGCACATGCAAATATTTCAACAGTTCATCTTGGCAGAATGATTTTTTTTTTTGCAGTATGTAAGTTATTTTTTCCTATAATGCTTTAGTATTAAGAAAAAAAATGTTAACAGCACTGAAAAGAAAAATAAAATATATCTTATGACATGGAACTAAACTTATTGGTTGAATTATAAGTCATAACATCAAACTTATCTGCACACCTTTTATTTCTATATGCCTTTTCAAAGTCACCATGCGGACTGATCCAATCTTGTAGTCAACCAGTGGATATGCATCAAGGAGTTCACATAGTGAAACGAGAATGAATATTCTTGTGGACACTGGGTTGAGCTCAAAAGCCCTGTAGTGCTCTCTGTACCAGCCACCAAGCTCTCTGACAATGTAGAATATGTTGTGGTTTACAATGCAGATCTGGTTTATTTCACAGAATTCTGGCAGTCCACCTGCTGCCCTGTGGGCCAGTACCATTCCCTTCCTATAAGTTATGCCCTTTATTGTTACACACTGTGCAAGGCTGACTTCTAGTACATCAGGGAATCTGTGTCTTATGACTTGAGCAATGTCCTCTTTAAGCAAATCCACTGGAAAAGTCAATAGAGCCGAGACCTCTAGTTCAGACTTGCCAAGACATGGGGAGCTTAGATGGTAAGCTATCATCATCTGATGCTTTGAGGCTAATGAGAGTGGGACATTTTTGAAACAGCTTGTGTGTCGGATGGCCTGCTTAAAAAAGCTGTGCTTGGCCTCAAAACGCATTGTCCACTCCCCAACAATTGGGCCAAAAAATCGAATCATCTGTGGGTAATGCTCCAAATAATGATGTTTTGGTAGTAGCTTGACATCAGGGAACAGTGCCTGGTATCTCTGTCTGTGCTCTGTGATTTTGCCTTCTAAAAAAGCCAGAGATTCATCACTGTGTACAGGGGAAACGACAAGTTCTGTGATATCCTTCAGATCCATGAGAACAAGCCATGCAGGCTCATCCTCTGGCACAAGTGATCCAACTAAAAAAGGCAAGAATCGAAGCAAGCTCCAGTTTTCGTGTGCATTTCCTCCAACTGTTTTTGTACTGGAGAAAGTTTGTGACACTACATGAGGTTTGTTTGTCTTATCTGCCCATTTGTAGGGAAACTTAAGAATCGCACTATTCAGGTCAGCTACTGTGAAAAACTTCTTTGACACTAGCACTGTCAAGCAATGAGCCAACTCTACTGGGATTATACCCTCAAAAACATCATGGGCAAGATCAGGTGGATAACCAAATATGACATGAAAGTGGGACAGATGTTTTGTGAAGACACATTCTCTTTTCACTCCAAAACAGCCTGTACCTGTATCTTGGGCTTGTTTGACATGAACATGGTGAAGCTCCTTGTTTCTTAGTGTGAAAGCACCAGATGCTACAGAATATACCTGAATATCACTGCTCTTCCCTGTGCAAAATCTGCAATAGTATTCTACAGAAAAGCTTTGCATAAAACCTGCAACACTGTGTGCTCCCAGGTTGTCTGCAACTACACTTACAATGGTACCTTTGACTGATTCTCCTAACAGTGGAACATAAACACCATGTTCTTCAAGAAATTTCAAATCCTGTAGAAGAGGTTCCAATATTTTGTCATAACCATAGATTTTAATGTCAGAGGTTTTGCACAACACTGCCAAGTAGATGGATGATAAGGAGGAATGAGACCCTGGAGGCAAGTTAGCCAAAACCCAATAAATGGCACAAAGCTTGTGCTTCTTTCGTGAGGTACCAAGGGGGTTACAGACCTCAAAGTCATCTACGTAAAAACGTAGAAAAATCCTTAGCTTTTCTCCAGAAAGGAAAATGTTTTCCTTAAATAGGGAACCATCACTTGGAGACCTGTAATATGTAGACTTCGTGCCCTCCTGATTTTTATGGCATTCCACTACTTCATCAACAATATCCTTTCTACTCAACAGCTGCTGTAACAACTTCAGTAATGGGACATATTGGAAACTGTGTTTCTTTTTAACATCAAGGATATATTCAACTGGTTCTAAAACACAGAAATTTTCCTTGTAGTACTGCTTACGCAGATATGCAGTGCTAAGAGGGCCCCCCTTTTGTATGGACCTTGTCACAGGATTACCTGAACAAACTGCATTAACAGTTTCTGTAATAACTGCTTTATCAATAGGGAGGTTTCTTTGATTAAATATATTAGTCACAATATCACAGGATAATGGCACAGGTGCAGAACAAATCAAATGATAGAGTTCCTCCAAAAATACATCAACAGCTGAGCTTGGCACATGGACCAAATGCTCCAACTTCAGCAGAGTAGCAGCAAATCTTTGCTCTATGCTTTTTTGCAAGTCCTCAGTGTGACACTGACCATGAGAAGGAATGACACTATCCAACTGCTCTACAAACTCCTGACTAGTTTCCTCAACTTCATTTGCAGATGTGGCTCCAGTTATAACTATCCCTTGTTTAAAATCAACTAGTGTGTAATGTCGGTGTTTTCGGTTTTTGTGTGATTTAAATGTACAGTAAATGTTTGTTTTAAAATTGCAGCCTAAAAACATGCACGTAAGTGTCTCATTTCTTTTAAGATGTGCATATATGTGAGTAAAATAATCCCGTTCTGATGTTAAATCATTACATTCACAAATGTGACAACTAAAAACTGCTTTTTGTTTAGTAGTGGCACCTGTGGTGTGGATTTTATTTTGATGAACAATAAGGGCATTCCACGTTTTAAAGGTGCATAGACAATGCAGGTATGTACATGGAAAGCGAGACCTACGACCAAAATGTGGATGCTTTAACTTGTAGTGATGCAAAAGCTTGGACCTACTTGACACAGTTTCTGTGCACCCCTTACAACTCCACATTCCCTGCACCACCAAACCCTGCAAGACACAAAGATAACAAAGCATCAGACAATTGAATATTAAGATGATAATTTCAAATATAAAAAAGCAACTGTCAGAATAGTAAACACATAAGACAAGTCTCAAATTCATATATTTACATTTGGAAGGAAACATTGCAACTAAGTTTGTTTTCATTTCAAAATATTCTAGGTTTAAATTTAAATCTGAGGTGGAAAACAAATGATTATTAAATTATAAACCATTAATAATTTACATCTGTGATACAACCCAAACTTTGAAAATAAAAAGTTCTGTTTAGGCTGACTTTAAAAAAAATGTAGCCTGAAAGTGTAGATATTTCTAAGTAGCAAAATAAAGAGTCACCTATTCAGTCCGGCTTTGATCGTGTCTGTGAATCTTTAGTGTTTACCCACTATTCCACACAATCGTGTTTCTAAAGACCCTCTGTAATTAACTTTCTCACTTGTAATAGTCTTTTTCATTTTATTTTTATAATAACTAATTGTTTTAATTCATTTGTTCAGTTAATTTGAATATTTATCAAAAAGTTTAAAGTAAATCCTTTTAAAATCTAAAAACAGTTTGTGACTAAACAGTACACAATGAGAACAGGTCATTTTTAAATAGTAACCACATTTTTCAGACATAACATATCTAATCATGAAATCACAAGCATCAAACATAACCTTAGATTGATTATAAAAAGTTGTTCTTGAGAAGCAGAACATTAATAGTTTTAATAAATGCCAATATGTGCCTCATTAATACACAATTCCCACAAATGGTAATCACTCTGTTTAATTTTACAAGCGGTCAGTTGTGTGTGTGCACACTGTGGGAGACTGCCTCGAGAGAGAGAGAAAAAAGCGGAGCATCGTTCACCTTGCTGTAGCAGCTAAGTTAGGAGAAACACGAGAGAGCTTAACAAATACACTACTTACAAAATAATAAAACAACGAGCCACCTGAACTGAGACTTTGATTCTGCCCCACGTTGATGTCGGATCAGGCAGACCACCTGTCCCAGTACTCAGTCGTCTCGTCTGCTCACCACCTCCAACAACAACTAGCTTAGCTAGCTAGCTTGTCGATCGCAAAAATGTGTGCGGGCGCCACATCAAGAATGTTGTTCAGGCTATTTAAGTAAAGCCTGGCAGCCCCCCAAGGTGATAATGTATTGGGGCATAACATTTTCTGTGTCCGGAGAAGTACTTATGTCCGCACAGATCCTAGCTTGATAAGTTTTAGCAGCTACGTAGCCATGACATTAAGACTGTTGCGCGCTCTCGTGTTTTTTTTTACTTTTTAAGCCGTCAAAAACACAAACGCTCTCTACCACACACAAATTCCAAACATGACCAGTAAAACTGCTTAATGCCAACTACTTAAACTAGTTAGCTATAGCCACGGAGCTAATGCCAACATTAGCTTAGCGATGTGAAAAGCAAAGTACATATAGATGCATTACAGATTGCGTTTAGTACTGCATGCAACACAATAAACATGTGGAAGCGTCTAAAACAATGTATGTAATTCACTTACCTTCTCAAATTGCCCACTAAATGCTTGCCAGAGATTGCTAGAGGCTGTACAGTTCCAAAAGTGGGCAGTCAATGCGACTGTGCGCGGTCCATCCAGCTCTCCTTAAATAATGTAGGTTAGTGTCTTATTGGTTTAAACTCTAAAGCCCGCTACTTTTTTTGTCCAATCATATTTAGAATTTGTCTTTCAAAATGTTGCATCATTTCCTGTTGTGATCAAACTTGATTACAATGGTTTTAATATTGTGATTTTGTCACTTTAAATCAATGCATAAAAAATGAGTAGTTTCAGTATTGTTCATAATTAAGTTAACAGTACCTTATTCAGTCATGTAAATACCATAAACATGAATGACTTGTGTAGCATTTACTAAATTTGCTTGTGCAAATTCAAAGACCTGCCAATTCCCCTTTTTTTCAGTGTAGTTACAATACATTTAAAGCTGGGGGTGTTGTTTATAGCCTGGATCGCTAACTAGCAATAGCTGCTAACTAGTTATCATTGGAAACGAACATGCATAAAGGACACATCGGTACAAGCTTTATAAATAAAAGGAACAGTCTGACAAGAGAGACATTTGTCCCATAAATTATGTTCAATAATAATCTAATCAATTGTGTACTAGAGACAGGTGGGGCATGAGGGGCTTGCCACATATTTTGGGCACTGGCGAGTCTTTAGATAAACCCAGTTGGTCAAAAGAGGTGTCAATCAAAAGAAGACAACCAATCAAATTGTTTGAACAGCGTAATATTCAAATTCAAAGTCCCTGGTAAGCTATAAAAAGGGAGGAAATAATGACAAACTGAACTGTGAGCTGTACATTGAGAGTTAAGGGGTTAAAAACATCAGATCAGATTAATACATAAATAGAAGTGCCCAAAGTGCGGCCCATGTGCCAGAATTGGCCCACCAAGCTGTTTAATTTGGATGACCAGCAGTCAGAATCTCCTGTCATCCTGTGTAGAAACACTGTATTTCCACTTAAAGTCACTCCATCCTCTGGCCTGATAGGGAGCTGTAGTGCAAATAGTTTTCACTCATAGTGTTTACTTCATGTTTTAATTATATTAAGATTAATCATGAAATACAAATACATGTAGAGTTGAACGCTTTATAAAAGCACAAATACTTGTAAATACTTTTAAACTATATGAAGATAAATTAGACTTGAAAATCTGTTTATTCATTTGTGGATCTTCTGAGACTCTTTTATCTTCATAAAACTAAAAGGAGAAAAATAAAAATAATGATGGTTATTTGTATTGAAAAGTTGTTCAGTCAGGGCAAATTTTACATATTAATCAAATACAGATTTAATTAGTTTAATGATTAACTAAGAATTCAGTTTCTGGGTTTCAAAATGATTAAAAATGTAAGTTAATTATAAATGATATTGTTAAGTAATGTTTATATGAATAACGATGTTCATTTAAATTAGTGAAATCATTTAATTTGTTTTTTGCTGTTGTGATTTTTAGATGTATCATCAAACGAGCTTACTTTAAAAAATGTTTCATCTTTTTGTTTTGTTTTGTTGTTGTGATGAATATTTTAACAAATAAAAAATATATCATGAAAGTGTGGTACTTTGCTGAATGTTATCATGCAGTCAGAATGTGGTGTTACGTGTCAGAGCTCCTCAACATGTTGAGACCAGAACAAACCAGGCCTCATATGTGCTGCGATGGATACATGAATTCATTCACACCCATCACCAAGCACATGAACCCAGCAGCTGTGAAGACACACGCACGCACGGTCTGGTACAGCTATTTTTATGGGGACCTGCCATTGACTTCCATTCATTTCTACAGCCTAACCCTGAGCACAAACACTAAGGTTAATCTCACAGGTACCTACCTGACTCTAAAACTAAACCAAACTCAATTCACACCTTGGACCTAAACTTAACCCCCGACCCACCAATGGCATTTCCCCTCATGGGGACTAGATTCAGGTCCCCATAAGTACCTTAGGTCCCCACAAGTAGGTGTGTATGCCAAAAAAACTGTCCCGCAACGTAGGGAATACCCACTCTCTCTCTCTCACACACACACACACACACACACACACACACACACACACACACACACACACACACACACAGACACACATCTGATGTGGGAACAGTAGACAAGACTCGCACAATGCCATTTCCTCTTGCGACTTTTTTTTTTTTCATTTTTCCCTCCGTGAAGCGATTCAAATACAAAGGGCTGATGGGATGAAGGTTGATTATAAATTCTTTTCCGCCGCTAAATGTGTCAAACCAGCCAAATGTCAAAAGAAATTCTGTCAGAGGATATTGAGTTGACTGAAAATGTCAGACGGGGAGGGAGGCATCAACACGAGCACAGGGAGGAGACAAAAGGAGAAAGTGGCACACATGTGTTTGTGTGACTCAGATACGGCAGAGCACCTGTCATCATTATGTTGCCTAATGATGGGGGGGATTCAGCCTGAACTACTGTTTCTCAGCAGTTGTGACCTGTTTTCTTTGGAATAATTCCACTTTGAACTCCTTCATCCATCTCTGTCAACAGATCAAACATATGGAGACTAACAACACACGTTTGGCAACAGCCAGGAGGTCTCAGACAGTAAACCTTGGCAATATATCAGACGTTGTTCCAAGTTTACCAGCTGCATAACTTTGAACTGGCTGTGTTAAGAAGTTATTTACTCCTCTCTCAAGTTCAAACTTGTTAAATTACCAAAAAAAAAAAACACATGACGACGACAAAAATGGGTTTTATTCAGTTTTAAATGAATGAAATTTAATATGTCACGATTCTTGTTATTTCTGCTGTAGTGCCATCAGTCCAGATTAATTATATTTTTTCCGATATGAATGATAAAAATGATCAGGACAATTTTGCCACAATATTTCATGGCCCAGGCAATGTGAACGATGGGCTTGGAGATGTGTAATAGAACACATCAAGAACCATTAGGGAGCATTAACTAAGGCACAGAATGAGAAATCTGTCAAATCTGATCTGTAATTTTGGATATGAATAAAGCATTCTGCGATGGAAGTATTTAA
This sequence comes from Anablepsoides cearensis, assembly GCA_032275365.1. Lineage (NCBI taxonomy): Eukaryota > Metazoa > Chordata > Actinopteri > Cyprinodontiformes > Rivulidae > Anablepsoides > Anablepsoides cearensis. The sequence goes on along the minus strand of JAUBOC010000160.1, from coordinate 24,948,703 downwards.
TTTATTTTACAATTATTTCCCCCTCTCTTTGGAAGAATTGAAAACCTCCTTACTCACCAAAAGCTGTGTAAAACTCTTCCTTTGTCAGATGCTCGTCGTCGTTGACGTCGTTGTACTTCAGCAGGTCGAACAGCGTGCAGTCTGAGATATCCTTGGAAAAACCTTCATGTTTGATGACCTTCAAAAGAGAGGGAAGATAGTTTTTCATCAAGTGTTTGTGGAGAACTAAACTGTACTGCTCATATTTTACTGGCAAGAATTTTCTGTCAAAATATCTAAAACGAATAAAAGCACATTTTCGATTTATATTATAATTAACTACTGTTCCTGTGGTTGTTTTACCATAGAAGTATTGCACTGATTGAAAAAAAAATTATTAAATAAAATTTAAAAATCCAGTTTGATTTGAAATGTATGGCATTTGTTCAGTGACATATTATAATAAATTAATAATAATAATTATTATTATCTTGTGGTCACACAATAAGTGGCCACGAGGTAAATAATGCGTGGCCACAAAACAATTTCACAAGAGTCAGATTTTGAATACGTTGTTTTTGTTTTGAACTGTTGTTGTTATTGTTGTTTAGTTTATGTTAATATAAACAGTTTATTTTTCATAGCAGGATATTTATTTAGGACAATGAACACCCTAAGTGTGTGCTCCTGAACACATCATAACTCCAACTCCTGTGAGAGAGGTTCAGCTTCAAAAAAATAGGAAAATAATACAACTCCAGTCGTCACTTTCGTCTTACAGCTTCAACACATAATGCTGAGAATACATGCCTGATGTAAGTGACTGAATTATGTCACTCATTCCTATATTAAAATGAAATAAAATTAATTCAAACTTGTCTATGTAAACAATCAACAACCTCTGCATGGAAATGAATTGGAAGTGGAATCTCATAACTCCTTAGAAATATGCTACATGTAACTAAAATTAGTAGCTTTTAAATCTAAATCTTTTAAGTGTAACCTCAAACAGGATGTGGGATTTGAAACCTGCAGTTGAAAGTTAAAAATATATGTATTTTGTAGGGGTGCAACAATACATGTACCCATATCGAACCGCACCGAACCGTATCGAAGACACTTGTATCAAACAATACAGATTTTTTTAATGTATTGTATCAACTTGTCTTCTGAAGATGCTCTGTGTTGAAGGATCCGTGGGTCTTTGTTCAACTACTCCACCTAGGCTGCATTTTCGAGCACAGATCCACTGAAAAACTTGCTGTTGTAACAATAGTGTTTATTATTAATTTCAATAAATTGCAAGTTGAAAAGGGCATGGAAATTTCTCTTTTTTGTATCGAAAAAATATCGAACCGTGAGACTAAAGTATTGAACCGAACCGTGAATTTTCTGTATCGTTGCAGCCCTAGTATTTTGCAATCCTGTCACTCCTAATGCAGAAGCTTTACACACATTCCAGTACAGAACCATCACTTCCAGAAAGAAGTTTTCTGACTTTTTGATGCAAACAAACACTGTAGGCTGGAACTGTGGTTTAGTTCATTAAAACAATAGAATACTCCTTTTAGATCTTTTTACTTTGTAGCACAAACACAGTTTCCACACACCACTACTGTATGATTTTATGATGAATTATTTCAACTAATAGCACAATAACATAACATAAACATAATGGAAATAATACAGTACAAACTAGCTGAATTGATTGTCTCTCCTAAAAATAAGTCTTCCTGTTCAAACCATAATGATTTGAAAAATCTACTTTGAAAACCTTATTATATAATACATGATTGCAGTTAAAAAGCTTCTAAAACAAACTCAGATTGTTTTTACTCTGGAGTTTCTGGAGTTTCTTTAAAGCATTTTTTTTATGTGGCAGCTTTTAAAATGACAGTAAAATGCCAGGCTCTCACGGTTGTGCTTGCATACAGTTCAACGAACTTTATTTTATTTTATTTTTTTTTTATGGCCCGCTTTAAAAAGGTCAAAACACCATGTCTCCAGTGTTTTTGAACGGTTTATAGGAGTCAGTGAGAAACTCCTTGAAGTTTCATCACAGCGGTGAAAAAATTCAAAACTTCTTCTTTATCACTGCTCGGCTGAAACATGATCCTGTTCAACACCCTGTGTGGGGCCTTTTCTGTCAAACATCCATCAAACAAGATCAGCTGTCAGAACCATGATCAGAACAGACAGCTTTATTTATCACATCTTCCCTGTGAAGATGACTTGTTTAAAACTTTGGATGTTCATGTGTAACGAGACAGAATATTCTAATGCAGAGTTATTCAGCTTAACTGCTCCGGGGGCCAAAGTTACTGCAGGCCAACAGCTGAGGGGCCGAACATCCAGCAACTAAAGTCATTATGTAAATAAATTAGGGCTGCTACGATTAGTCGATTAATCGACAACTAATCAACTATTAAAATAGTCGTCGACTAATTTAATAATTTATTAGTCGTTTTTTTGTTGTTTTTTCTGTCTTTGACACACATGAACAGTAGTGGTAACAGGGGCAGGCCGTGAATGTCACAAAACGTTATATAGACAGGCTCTGGTATCATGGCTACCTGACAACAGAGCTCTAAAGTGTGGGATCATTTTAAGAAAATGAAAGAAAAACCTGTGCAGTGCAATATCTGCAAGGCAGAACTTGCCTTCCACTGCAATTATTTTTAGTTAGCATATAGCTAAAATCTAATGATGGTTATATATTAGCAGCTGCATTCTAGCACGACAAGTATGTTTTATATTCAATTAACGTATGATCCAATTAGTCGACTAATAAAAAAAATAATAATTGGTGATTAGTCGACTTTAAAAATAATAGTTTGTGGCAGCCCTAATCCTCTTGAAAGTGACTCGAAGCACATTTCTTGTTTTTTGGATTGCATTGCTAAAATTGCACTACAATTATTTTTCTTGAATTATTTAATTTAACTTTCTGGTCACTGGTGAAACTTATTTGGAACTGTTTTACATTGCTGCTTGAATCTTTTTTTTTTTTTTTACATTTTTGTTATTTCATATTAAAAAACCCAAATAAATACAGGAATTTCAATTAGAAAAGATTTTGATATTTATTTTTCATAAATTAGTCTTTATAGTAATCGACCAATAAAAACTAATAGTTATTGAACCAATAAAATTAGTCATTAGACTAATCGAATAACAGTAAAATAAAGCGTTAGATAAATCGAGAGAAAAACAACCGTTTAGGACAGCACTAAAATAAACCAAGTATTACAAAGATTTGATACCTTTGAATTTTTTTATTTTGTAGCATTTAACCATGAATACAACATACAGAACTCTATGTAATAAAAGTAATGATAATAAAACAATATCAAAAACAAAAAGAACATTAGAGAACATTATGCCTCATATTTACCACAAATATTATTCTAACATCTCTGATTTGAATTTTAAAACCAGTTTTATTTTCACTTCCATAATTTTATCTTCCACTACTTGTAGTTTTAACTGTCATTCATTGAAATTATTTTTACTAGCTTGTAGCCAAGATTCAGAAGTTTCTGTAGATACCAAACATGTCTATGTTTAACAAAAAGAACTTTGAGTGATTAAAGTAGAAAACCAGGGGTTTGGGCTTCAGAAATGAAAGAACCAATTGGCGTGCCGAACTTTGGTCACATGCGGCCCACGGGCCACCAGTTGAATAACCCTTTCCTAAAATCTGCAACACAACTGTACAGATCTGTTTAATATAAATATTCATAATTTTCCTAAATTCTAATAAATAGAATCATATATACTTTGAAACTTTTTCAACTTTAGCAGTGTGGTATAAAGTACCTCAAAGTGATATCTGAGTAAAAGTACAAGTATCTTATCATAAAAATAATTTGGTAAAAGTTTGTCTTCTCTAAGAATATTACTTGAGTAAAAGTCTTAAATGTATATGATGTTTTTTGTACTTAAGTATCAAAAGTAAATTTCTGACATTAAATCTACAGTGAGGAGAACAAGTATTTGATACACTGTTAATTTTTGAGGTTTTCCCACTTGCAAAGCATGTAGAAGACTGTAATTTTTATCATAGGTACTCTTCAACTGTGAGTGATGGAATC